>BSBK01007048.1:0-172500 GCA_027943335.1 Chamaecyparis obtusa
GTGGGAAACAAATATCCCTGAAAACCCGACACCCGAAAATCAAGGAATCTTGAAATTTTGAACAAAGGGTCAAGGATGAGGTTGGAACTGACTAGGTTAGGATTGAGGTCGATCCTGACCAGGTTAGGATTGAGGTCGATCCTGACTAGGTCAGGATAGAGGTTGACTTTGACCCCAAAAGGTTGACTTTAACCTTTTGGTCAAAAACCTCAAGATCCTGTCCCAGAATGTTAGGAAATGCATATTGGAGTGAAAATCAGGGGCAGATAGAAGTAGAAATGAGGAGAACAAGTATGATCCAAGAAAAGAGCAGATTCTAGGTGTTTGACATGACCTAGACTACTCACTTGGAGGGCTAAACACTCTTAACATGGAAGTGCTTCCATTTTAAGATGATACATTAAGCCCTCACTTTAGCAAGAGTATGGATTCAATGCAAACTCTTGGTAAAGGAGAAGGAAGAAGAGATCCTAGTGAATTCAAAATGAGATAGAATGAAACTTAGTTAGGGACACAATCCCCCAAGCTAAGGATTCTAACTCAACATATGTGCACGAGGGTGCAAAAAACAAAAGGAGACAAAAGAGGGGTTAGCACTATAACAAACCCAAATCAACTAGCATAAGAAACCTTGATAAGAAACATTTCTTATGCTAACATCATATTGGAAAGCTATCATAAAAGCATAAATGTTTACATAAGAAAGAAAAGAGCAACACTATAAATGACATGGCTAGTAAGATGCCCACCTTACCATGAATCACCTTGGAGGGAGAGCCCAATAGGTTCACCCATAAATTGTGCTTGCAATTTTACTTCTAGAATACTCATAGATCCACATTCTTGTATCACTATGAATATGAAATGCGTGTCTCCTTAGGATTTAGCAAGTTATGTGTGTTACCTTTAGAAGATTTAGCATATAAAAATAAAAAACTATAGTACAAGGGAGGCCCTATATATGCCCCCTCCTTAATATGGAAAAAATATACTATTTTGACATGTTAAGGAAAGAGAAGAACAAGGATAAATCCTTCTTCAGCATCAAGACAATATCCATAGACAACACCTAGTCCAAGCCAAGAAGGTCACAACTCCTATGAGGCTATGGAAGGGACAAATGAAAAGAGGTATCATGTAAGAAGTGAAAAGAAAGTAACCCTTATGAGGGATAGCACACTGTTCAGTTTCCAAGGTGAGAGATATATCAACCATGAAAACCCAATGTCAAACAACAAAAAGAGGTTTTTACCAAGGACATAGATCCTCAATGCAAACCAAAATTTTCATGTATGATTGGATATCACATAATAGATAAATACTGCTTACCCAAGGAAAGAGGTGCATCTTAGAAAGATAGGGAAGAAGGAGATGGCATCCTTGCCCCCCAAGTGTAGGAACAAAGATGGAAGAGGATACCTACTTCACAATGCAAGGAGATATCTTGTTTACAACAATGTACACCATATCCTTAGCGAGGGATATTGACCCCTACATCCAAGAATATAGATAATTGTGAAAAGGATATATCACTCATGGAAAAGGATCCTCAAATGAAAGAGATCTTATCAACAAGACCCCCACCAAAGAGGAGTGCTTTAGATAAAATATCATCTTTCAAAGGTGGGAACAAAGATTCAATCACCAAGCCCCCTACAAAGAAGAGGAAGAGGAATCTTTGGAATGAGGGAAACAACTCTAACACCAAAGCAAGGGTGAGAGTTTATAAAGAACATAATTTGCAACATAGAGAATAAGTGACGACCTAGGACAAAAACTTCTCATATAAGAAGGTTATCCATAGTCAAAAAATCCATCAATATGATGAAATAATAATATAAACAACTACCACTTAGCTAGGGAAAGTAGTTCCCTAGAGAAAGAGAGAGAAGAAAGAACCTTTCCCCCCAGGGATAAAAGGAAAGGGATACCTTTGCAAAACACATGTCCTAGAAAAGATATCTTGAATAATAGATGAAAAGCTATCATAATACAAAGCATGAAAGAATAACCAATTAAGCTCAAAGAAGGAACATAATGGATTCTAAAAGACAAGAAGAAATATACCTCTTGCCCCCCAATCTAGAGGAGAAAAGGTCTATGTTATATTAGAGTGAGGGGTAAAATTATGAAGAAATCTCAAAGTAGAAATTTCTTTTCTTTTATCTTTATGGATCAAATAATATGGAGAAGGTACTTGGAAGAATCTTTGCACATCTACATCATGAACCATAGTTTGAACCTCAATATAAGCATGGAAACAACTAGGAATAGAAGATGGAGGATTAGGAATCGGATTAGGAAAGATAGGATTAGGATTAGGAAGATTAGAAACACTAGTCAAAGTGTAAGAATTAATATGAATGGAAGACACAACTAGAGGAACACTTGGAACCATAGTTGGAAAAGGATTTGAATGGATATGTGTAATATTATGGTAAGAAGGCTATAACGTAGGATCTTGATTTCCCATAAGATCACTACTAAGAGGATGAGCATTAAGGGAATTTAGATCTTTCTCCGCTAATGCCTAATCACTAGAAGGAATCCCAAATTGAGGTGAATGATTTATAATGTCATCTTCTTTCACATAAGGGAAGTGTGTTTTAGAGAATATGTCATCCTTTTGTATCAAAAATTCTTCACAAGGAAGGGATAAATCAATGTATTTATCCAAGGGTTCATCCCAAATAGTAGAATTATCCATAATGGTTTCATGAGGAAAAGAGAAAGCAACATTGAAATTCAAAGGCTCGTCCCAAATAGGAGAATTATCATCCCTATCCATTAAGTACATTATAGGAGTGTCATAAGTCATTAAAGCTTGATCCCTAGAGGGCGAAGAAGGACATCTATTAGGTGAAGAATTAACATCAATCTTCAACTCCTCTCCATAAAGAGAAATATGATGGAGATATAGATTAAGGTCATCTTCGTTCTCTAATATATCCTTATAAGGTAATTCAAAAGAGGACAAAGCAACATCACATGCCCTAGATGAAGTTTTTCTAGGTGTAACACCATGCAATGGTAAGGTAAGAGGAGGATGTTGTGTAATCCCAAAAGTTTTGGAAAACATTTGAAACAACTTGTGCAACATGATAACAAATAGATCTAGATATATCCAAATGTATTCAAATGAAATTGTATAAACATGAAAAGGAAATCAAACACAATACAACATCTAATTCCTCAAAGTAATGTAAATGTTTTTGTATTTTTGAATAAATTTTGCAATTTTTGTTTTCTAGTTTTTTGAAATATAAGTGCAAGGGCATAAATAGACCTAATCTTAATACAAGAAAAGATTAACCACAAATCTAACACAATAGGGAATCTAAATCCACAAAAGAAAGGAGAGTAAGTATGTCAGGTTCAACAAAATGAATAGGATGAAATAGGATTCACCCTAAAATGTATGAGGGAAATATGAGATCTAATTTTAAATCCAAATTCCCAAAGGAGAGATCCAAATTGATCAACTGAAAGGTTAATGGACAATCGAATCAATCTATGGAGAATATGAAAAAGGAAGAAAACCTTATATTTCCCTATGATGGAATTGAAGTGTTTGGAATTTGAAATAATTGAAATACAAGTACTAACCTCAAATTAGGGCAAATCTAGAAAATGTCAATTTTTTTATGTCTGTGTGTACTTTCGAGCAATTATGCAACCTGTTTCGGACTGGAAATGCCAAGATGAAGAAAACCTAAAAATCTTTTGTCTTTCTGACGATAGGTAGTCTTTGATCCTCATAAAAGGTCAAAGGCTACATTCTTTATTTGAAGGTCAATTCTGAATTTGTTTGGAGATCCTGGAAGTTCACCAAAAAGGGTATCCAAATCTACTCTCAGATCCAAAATTCCGCACTTGTACCTGCAAGAAAAATGGTTTTGTTGTTTGTTTGGGGGGTTTGCCTTGGTCAAACCCTGCTTTGGAATTGACCTTAATATTGAAATTGAAATGGAGAATGCTAGCAAGTAGTAGAAGTAGATCTAACAATGAAGCTATGACATTCAATAGATATGCAATTGTATTTGAAATGTAATCAAGTATGTTGATATGAAAGCTTGAACATAACATCAATAAATGTAAATCAAACCTCCATGATTGTATGCTTAGAATCCACCTTGAGAGAAGGATGAAATGGATCTTGAAGATGAACAAAGGATCTTGAAGGAAGATCACACCATCATGATGGCTAGATCTAGGGTTTGAATGATGAATCTTGAATACTTGAACCAAATCCCTTCAATGGCTTGAATGCTTGAATCCTTGATCTTCAATGGAGAAGTTGGATGGAGAAGAGGACTTGAATGCTTGAATTAATGCTTTCTTTAATGGATGCTTGCTTGATCACCTTTCTTGAGAGTGCTTGAGCATGAAAACTTGATTGAGAAAATGAGAGAGGAAGGCCTCCTTTTATAGTGATCTAGGGCACAATCCTTTAGAGGGGCCACCTTGGAGAATTAAATCCAATTAGGTCCTAACCTTTAGAAAATATACCTATATTAAATGAAATTAAAAGATTTACCATTCTGAAACCCGAAATGGCCAATCCGGAGGTGGGAAACAAATATCCCCAAAAACCCGACACCTGAAAATCAAGGAATCTTGAAATTTTGAATAGAGGGTCAAGGATGAGGTTGGAATTGACTAGGTCAAGATCAAGGTCGATCCTGACCAGGCTAGGATAGAGGTTGACTTTGAGACCAAAAGGTAAAGTTTGACCTTTTGGTCAAAAACCTTAGGATCCTATCCCAGAATGTTAGGAAATGGAGATTGGAGTGAAAATTCAGGGTAGATAGAAGCAAAAATTGTTAGGAATAGTCCCAAGAGATAACTGAGAAGGGGGGGGGGGGGGGTGAATTAGTTATCTAAAAGTTTCAATTGTTTATCCAATTAAGTATACTTAAACATAAAGCATAAACACAATGAAAGACCACATGAACACAACACCAATATTTTGGTTACGGGGAAACCCAAATAGGTAAAAACTTCGGTGGGACTTGATACCCACTAATATTTTGTACTAGTGTATAATGATCCTTGCCAGAAGATCCTTTACCCTGTTAGGAGTAGCTTTACAATATATGAAGTATGGTAGACTTGGTTAAGGGTCAGACCCTGATAGGAGTCTTTTACAATTGTCCCTATTAGGTGAGAGGATGCACTATTCGAGAGCTCACTGCTCAATTGGGCAAAGGCTACAACCTTCTGAATAATAGATACACACTATATCTAGATCTTGGTGAGCTGCATTTTGACCTGCTATCTAGATCAGTTCCAATGAATAGCACACATACTCTACTTGGTCACATTGACCTTCTTCTGATGGCTCAACACTTTGCACACTCTGCTCTGCTCTACTTAATCAACCATGAATCACACTTCAGCAATCACAAATGATTGCCTATAAATATCTTTCCTCTAAATGATAGAATCAAGTCAACCTATTAGAACCACCTTGAAATCATATTAGAGAAACCATAATAAAATCCAACAAACATTCTGTCAGCTCTATTATGCATGCAACTCATTTTTGGACCTGTCTAATAAAATAACTATAGACGCATACCACACACTGTCGGCTCTACCAAAATAATTGGAACTTTCTCTGTAAGCTGAATTAACTTATGCGCTCTTAACCAAACATCAATAAAACTTCTCCAAGCTTAACTCCAAGGGTGCATATCCTCAAGATAGGTGCAACTCAAGAAACAATAAAATCTTTGTCAGCTCTTTTGAACAAACACAGGAAACTTCTACTGGTGAATAGCGACTGCATAACTTCACTTGCATTCATCATTAGACCATGCATCCATGAACTTAACATCACTAACATGTCTACAACATATATCCTAGGATGCATGCCCATAAGACAACTATATGGACAACCATACACAGAACACTACCTATAACTCTGTTAGGAACACTGATGACAGAAGTTGTATAACTTTCTGTACTCACATTCAACCTCTACACCCATGATATCATGTTGATATCATGTACATGCAACATATACAAAAGGATTACTACATAAGACTTCCATGCATACTACTTTCCATATGTTGTCATCAATGAAAAACATACAGTCAATACTGGCCTGCTGGAAAATCTCCAACAATCTCCCCTTTTGGCATTGATGGCAACATGTGGAATGAAAAACCACCATCAACCCAAATGAACATTTCTTTTATAACATTCTCCATTTCCTCTTCAAATCTTCCCCAAAGATGAATCCTCCATCTGCTGCAATATTTTCTAATATTCTCCATTTCCTAAACTGTACTGCTATCATAACTGAATGTTTCTCCCCATTAGTATATTACTCCTCTTTTTACTTTTGTTTTTATGACTCTATATATATATACTCCCCCTTTGACATCAATGGCAAAGGGTGCCACTCATTTTAAGCACCGATACTACTCCAAAAGTAGAGTAGTCAACCTTCCATCAATCCCAGAGGACTGATGCCATTCCTGCTTCCTTCTAAGAAGAATCAGGGAGGGGAATTACTCCAAACTTCCCCCTGAGATACTCAAAAGTATCCTTAGGCAAGGGATTTGTGAATATATCTTCCAACTATTCTTTAGTACTCACATTGTCTGGCTTGACTTCTTTCTCTGCCACTTTCTCTCTTAGGAAGTGATACTTAATCTCAATGTGTTTTGTCTTTGCATGCATCATAGGGTTCTGTGACATATTGATAGTGCTAGTGTTATCATAGTGAATAACAATAGGATAATCAATCTAAATTCCAAAATCTTTTATAATCTGCTTGATCCAAACAATTGTAGAACAATTCAAGGCTATATATACACTAATACATTTGGGGGCATTTTGCGATGGCTATGTGTCGCAATTGCGATAGCTATGTGTCGCAATAGCAACACCCATAGACGTCACTATTTTTTAGTCACAAATTGCGACGTCTATGGGTAGCCGTCGCAATTGCGACACATATCCCGTCGCAATGTGACTAAGATTTGTTAGCGGCATGGCCATCGCCCCCCCGTCGCATGGCTTCGGAGGGCCGTCGCAATCACGACGGACCTCCCAAGCAATTGCGACGGGCGCCTGCATCGCATTGCGATGGGTTGCCGTCGCAATTGCGACGCCCATGGGTGGATTAAAAAAAAAAAATTAATTTAATACATTGCTAATGAACCACATTAATGCTTTTTTCTTTCAAAAAATGAGGACAGCCACTGTAAAGACAACATGATAATGTACACTCACTGTAAGGACAGTCACAAATGAGGACATCTCACAGTGACTGTCCCTAGTGTAATTGCCACTTGAATGTATTGCTATTCAGCCACATTAATGCTTTTCTTCTTCAACAAATGAGGATAGTCACTGTAAAGACAACATGATAATGTACACTCACAGTGAGTGTACATTATCATGTTGTCTTTACAGTGACTATCCTCATTTGTTGAAGAAGAAAAGCATTAATGTGGCTGAATAGCAATACATTCAAGTGGCAATTACACTAGGGACAGTCACTGTGAGATGTCCTCATTTGTGACTTTCCTTACAGTGAGTGTACATTATCATGTTGTCTTTACAGTGAGTGTACATTATCATGTTGTCTTTACAGTGTCAATATATGCATTATTACTTAAACTGAAGAGTACTCTAAATAATATGTCATTGTGGAGTTCTGATTGCTTCCAATTTGATATATGCTTGTTCTACTTATGTATCCAGCATCATGTAAGAAAAGTTGATGCTTTTAAATAGATTCATTTAGCCATGAAATGCCTGTGCATGTTACATACAAGATTCCAAGGCCCAAAACTGATTACTCATTATAATTCATGTACAGAATGATAATCAACCACAACGAGGCATGCGTAGGTGCTGCTTAGATTTTGAGGCATCAGAAGCTCATAGAAGAAACTTGACCAATGGCTCATGGAATGCAACAAACTTATTGCCTAAAACAGGAGCATTGGTAACCACAGATGATGGTTTTGAAAAGAACACTTCACCATCAATGTCACGTGAGGGAACTGCAATTTCTGATGGCAAGTAACTTGTAGTATATAAGAGAGATGCAGGTACAGATGCTGGGAATACATTGCTAATGAACCACATTAATGCTTTTTTCCTTCAACAAATGAGGACAGTCACTTTAAAGACAACATGATAATGTACACTCACTGTAAGGATACTCACAAATGAGGATATCTCACAGTGACTGTCCCTTGTGTAATTGCCACTTGAATGTATTGCTATTCAGCCACATTAATGCTTTTCTTCTTCAACAAATGAGGATAGTCACTCTAAAGACAACATGATAATGTACACGGGCTGTAAGTGTACATTATCATGTTGTCTTTACAGTGACTATCCTCCTTCAAGTGGCAATTATACAAGGGACAGTCACTGTAAAGGCAACATGATAATGTAGAGAAACGTTGTCATTTGTATTTTCAACAGTGCCGAGAGAGATTCCCTCCGTGAAATCACAGCTACAATTTCTGAGTATGTTGGGTTTATTTTTCTTTTGTCATTATTATGTAATCTGGTATTCAGCTGTTACAGAGCTAAAATACCCAGAAATGAGGACATATCTGTGTTGAATTTATTGTTAGCGGCTTTGGTTATTTAGAAGTTTAATTTTATTTGTTCATCTTTCAAGCACAAACATTTTGTGGACCGTAACATCTTCATTGTTTCGGGTATGCAATAAAACAGCCGTAACTTGCAACTACCTTCATGGTACTTGTGTACATTATCATGTTGTCTTTACAGTGACTGTCCTCATTCAAGTGGCAATTACACAAGGGACAGTCACTGTGAGATGTCCTCATTTGTGACAAGGACAGTCACACATGAGGACATCTCACAGTGACTGTCCCTTGTGTAATTGCCACTTGAATGTATTGCTATTCAACCACATTTATGGGCCCGTTTGGACCACATCACACAGTAGCATCTACAGAGAAGAATATCCCAGGTGTAACAAGTTGTAAGAATATACCAACAGTTCTAAGAAGTTCCCTAGCACATAGTAGCATCTACAGAGAAGAATATACAACATGAGGGCAGCCACTGTAAAGACAACATGATAATGTACACTCATTGTATGTGTACATTATCATGTTGTCTTTACAGTGACTGTCCTCATTCAAGTGGCAATTACAGAAGGGACAGTCATTGTGAGATGTCCTCATTTGTGACAAGGATAGTCACACATGAGGACATCTCACAGTGATCGATTGTCCCTTGTGTAATTGCCACTTGAATGTATTGCTATTGAACCACATTAATGCTTTTCTTCTTCAACAAATGAGGACAGTCACTCTAAAGACAACATGATAATGTACACTCATTGTAAGGACAGTCACAAATGAGGACATCTCATAGTGACTGTCCCTTGTGTAATTGCCACTTGAATTACACAAGGGACAGTCATTGTGAGATGTCCTCATTTGTGACAAGGATAGTCACACATGAGGACATCTCACAGTGATCGATTGTCCCTTGTGTAATTGCCACTTGAATGTATTGCTATTGAACCACATTAATGCTTTTCTTCTTCAACAAATGAGGATAGTCACTCTAAAGAAAACATGATAATGTACACTCACTGTAAGGACAGTCACAAATGAGGACATCTCATAGTGACTGTCCCTTGTGTGATTGCCACTTGAATGTATTGCTATTCAGCCACATTAATGCTTTTCTTCTTCAACAAATGAGGATAGTCACTCTAAAGACAACATGATAATGTACACGGGCTGTAAGTGTACATTATCATGTTGTCTTTACAGTGACTGTCCTCCTTCAAGTGGCAATTACACAAGGGACAGTCACTGTAAAGGCAACATGATAATGTAGAGAAACGTTGTCATTTGTATTTTCAACAGTGCCGAGAGAGATTCCCTCCGCGAAATCACAGTTACAATTTCTGAGTACGTTGGGTTTATTTTTCTTTTGTCATTATTATGTAATCTAGTATTCAGCTGTTACAGAGCTAAAATACCCAGAAATGAGGACATATCTATGTTGAATTTATTGTTAGCGGCTTTGGTTATTTAGAAGTTTAATTTTATTTGTTCATCTTTCAAGCACAAACATTTTGTGGACCGTAACATCTTCATTGTTTCGGGTATGCAATGAAACAGCCGTAACTTGCAACTACCTTCACGGTACTTGTGTACATTATCATGTTGTCTTTACAGTGACTGTCCTCATTCAAGTGGCAATTACACAAGGGACAGTCACTGTGAGATGTCCTCATTTGTGACAAGGACAGTCACACATGAGGACATCTCACAGTGACTGTTCCTTGTGTAATTGCCACTTGAATGTATTGCTATTCAACCACATTAATGGGCCCGTTTGGACCCCAGCACACAGTAGCATCTACAGAGAAGAATATCCCAGGTGTAACAAGTTGTAAGAATATACCAATAGTTCTAAGAAGTTCCCTAGCACATAGTAGCATCTACAGAGAAGAATATACAACATGAGGGCAGCCACTGTAAAGACAACATGATAATGTACACTCATTGTATGTGTACATTATCATGTTGTCTTTACAGTGACTGTCCTCATTCAAGTGGAAATTACACAAGGGACAGTCACTGTGAGATGTCCTCATTTGTGACAAGGACAGTCACACATGAGGACATCTCACAGTGACTGTCCCTTGTGTAATTGCCACTTGAATGTATTTCTATTCAACCACATTTATGGGCCCGTTTGGACCGTGGCACATAGTAGCATCTACAGAGAAGAATATCCCAGGTGTAACAAGTTGTAAGAATATACCAATAGTTCTAAGAAGTTCCCTAGCACATAGTAGCATCTACAGAGAAGAATATGGGTCAACGAGGTTGACTTCAAAGCCATGCAATCTAATGGTAATAGTAATATCATAATTTGACATACTATCAGAAATACTTCCTAAATAGACTATTCAATCTTATAAGAGATGGATTCATGAGAACTATTATTTATGAAATATGAGTCAATGACTTTAATTAAAAAAATTACACAATCTAATTCTTGTAAAAATATCAAAATTTGACACATTGAAAATACCTTCCAAAAGTATCGTTAATTGATTAATATGAATCACTACTCATGAAATATAATTTTATAAACCTAATCTAAAAACTACACAATAAAAATCTTAATAGCAATATTGTAAGAAACTATTCCCAAAAGCAAGCCTAACAAAATTTGATGAAAATAATTTTTGTTTCACTCAACTTTGACATTCACAACTTCCTCTTTTATTATAATAAGAAAAAAAATGTCTTTTTAGATATACCTCATGAACCATACTCGAATAATCTATCATTTTTCTTCTCAAAAACATATTTGCAGAGCCTGCTTCTTTTACTTGTTTGTACTTTTATCTCTCTGATGGAAAGGGTTCCTTCAGGACACATTTTTCCAAGTTCACTGCTTGAGATATTTGAGGAGGGTTCCCCTGCTTGAGTATCCATCCAACCCATATTCGAGTAGTTCTACAATTGCACAGTCTAAATTAATAATACTGACAATTGAATGATGAATGATGATACATAGAATTGATATAAACTAATCCTAAAAACACTAAAACATTATTAATATATTTATATTTCATAAATAAAATTGATATAAAAGATTTGGAAAGATACATTAAAAAATAGAAAAACAGTAATTTATAATAGAAGGAAACTTAAATTGCTATTTAAAAAAAAAACAAGAGTCTTAAATCTTATCATTTTGTTTCATTATCATCCATAAGTACACACCTCTAGCATAATAATTATATTTTACCACCCATAAAATGAAAAAAAGATTTTCACAAGAGAAATTGAAGCTAGATTATAAAAATGAACCATCTTATTGGAAACTGGAACTGTTATCATACCCAAAAGGACTACAAAATTTCACCTTATCATACCCAGATTGTTGCTTTACCTGGCGGAGGGAAATTTGATCAGTAAAATTGACACAGAGTATGTTGTCTCCATTGTCATGCTGGATAACAAAACACCAACTTTAATGGGCATGTACTGTCCCTTGTGTAATTGCCACTTGAATGCATTGCTATTTGATGCAGGGGCATCCCTAATGCAAGCCAAAGACACCATGATTGAAGGAAGTTGCCATGAAGCCAAGGAGTCAAATCCTATCAATTGGAACATAAGATTTTCACCTTGGAGCTTTGAAGGATTGACTGGTGAAAGGTCCTTTTGATTGACAAATCAGAGTCTTTTTGAATGACAAATCAGAGTCTTTTTGAATGACAATAAATTAGAATAGGAGTTTTAGATGTTTTCTTGGTTTGTAATAAATATTAAGGATTGATTTTATCTCCTTATAAACATCCACTTGTTGGACACAAGACCCCTTGGTGACTTATAAACCTTGGGCATCTTTTGAGTCCTTGGATGAAATGAGCATAGTAAGTGTTTATTAGGTGTCTTTTAGATGTTGTTAAGAAGTTTGAAGGTCCAAAATAACTTTAATAAGGTTCCTAAAGTTTCACAACACATTTTTAACCTTCTCGGCAAAGTTGTTTGCAAAGTTGTAATGCAACTTTAAAAATTGCTTAGCAAAGTTGACATTTGTTGGATAAACTGTTCTAACCACCTAGATGGTTGAACCAACATTTGGAGAGCCTATTTTAGGCTTCAAATGGTCGAAGACAGACAGAGAACCAGTATTGTAATCATTTTGCTTTCATAAAAAATAAAAATAACCCTATTTTAGTGCATTTCTGGTGAAAAATGAACTCTGTATGGCTGTACGGATGGTGGTTGGATGATAAAATTTGCCTGGAAGTTGTAATAGTGACATCTGATGCTTTGGAAGTTGGTTTTATTGATTCTCTTTGTTTTATATCTAAGTTATTTCAAATTTTCTGTGCATTGTTTACAAACCCTCATTTTCAGGGTTTGACTGATGTAAAGACCTTAACTCACGTTTCAACCATTGGAATTCCTTCTTCCTTGGTGGAATGAGAGTTAAGGATGTATATTTGTATATTCTAAAATCCCTAACTACTCTGCATCACTATTGAACCACATTAATGCTTTTTTCCTTCAACAAATGAGGACAGTCACTGTAAAGACAACATGATAATGTACACTCACTGTAAGGATAGTCACAAATGAGGAAATCTCAGAGTGATTATCCCTTGTGTAATTGCCGCTTGAATACATTGCTATTGAACCACATTAATGCTTTTTTCCTTCAAGTGGCAATTACACAAGGGACAGTCACTGTGAGATGTCCTCATTTGTGACAAGGACAGTCACACATGAGGACATCTCACAGTGACTGTCCCTTGTGTAATTGCCACTTGAATGTATTGCTATTCAACCACATTTATGGGCCTGTTTGGACCATGGCACACAATAGCATCTACAGAGAAGAATATCCCAGGTGTAACAAGTTGTAAGAATATACCAACAGTTCTAAGAAGTTCCCTAGCACATAGTAGCATCTACAGAGAAGAATATACAACATGAGGGCAGCCACTGTAAAGACAACATGATAATGTACACTCATTGTATGTGTACATTATCATGTTGTCTTTACAGTGACTGTCCTCATTCAAGTGGCAATTACAGAAGGGACAGTCATTGTGAGATGTCCTCATTTGTGACAAGGATAGTCACACATGAGGACATCTCACAGTGATCGATTGTCCCTTGTGTAATTGCCACTTGAATGTATTGCTATTGAACCACATTAATGCTTTTCTTCTTCAACAAATGAGGACAGTCACTCTAAAGACAACATGATAATGTACACTCATTGTAAGGACAGTCACAAATGAGGACATCTCACAGTGACTGCCCCTTGTGTAATTTCCACTTGAATTACACAAGGGATAGTCATTGTGAGATGTCCTCATTTGTGACAAGGATAGTCACACATGAGGACATCTCACAGTGATCGATTGTCCCTTGTGTAATTGCCACTTGAATGTATTGCTATTGAACCACATTAATGCTTTTCTTCTTCAACAAATGAGGACAGTCACTCTAAAGACAACATGATAATGTACACTCACTGTAAGGACAGTCACAAATGAGGACATCTCACAGTGACTGTCCCTTGTGTGATTGCCACTTGAATGTATTGCTATTCAGCCACATTAATGCTTTTCTTCTTCAACAAATGAGGATAGTCACTCTAAAGACACAATGATAATGTACACGGGCTGTAAGTGTACATTATCATGTTGTCTTTACAGTGACTGTCCTCCTTCAAGTGGCAATTACACAAGGGATTTGTGTTTTCATTTGTGTTTTCAACAGCGCCGTAACCCTCTGCGAAATCACATCGGGATATAAGGGCAAAACAAACAAGAACGTTGTCATTTGTATTTTCAACAGCGCCGAGAGAGATAAACAAACTTAAAACTTAGACTTAAGAAAGATGAAGGCAATGCTTCAAAAGGCCGATGCCCTAAATACGGGAAAACACAATACCACCATTAAACGATGCCCTAGTCACCGTATCAATGCTGCCAGCTCCGTACCAGTATGCTGACTGCTCACTTTCATCCTGTGATAAAGGTAACTTCATTAATCATACTTGAAATGGCAGCATACGAACTAAAGCTGATGAACATTTATAAACTAAAAGTTTAAAACTACAGATTACAAATGTAGTAGTTTCATACGAAAAGAACTTGATGTCTGAAATTTACCATTAGAAGTATCCAAAGGAATACCACAGTACTGTTGAACTTGGAGAATCGGAGATGATCTACACAGCAAGGTTCAACAGCTGTAAGGACTGTTACACCATCTTTAGCATTTGAATACATTTTCTCCTTGGCTTCTGGTGGATCCTCAAAGACCCCCAATGACGTTTTCCCTACAATTATCAATTTTTTGTCAGTATGAGATATTAATAAATAAACATTAATCACAATATTAGGCAAACAATGTTCTTGATGTCTGAATCTAAATCATAGAAAGCTCTAATAAAGCAGTTCTCAGTTTCACATTAAACTAAGTTTCAATTTCAAATGGTTATAATAATTTTTGCAAGTTATAAGTAGCTGGTTACAGTATATGACATAAAAAGAAAAAAAATCATTTCTATTCTTTTCTTCTTTTTCTCTTTCAACGAAGCTTTTGCACCACACAAATGCATACCAAGAATTTCTCAGGAGGTTTCAAGACCATTGCATACCAAACTTCTTCTCTGTAGATGCTACTGTGTGTCGTGGTCCAAACGGGTCCAAATAGACCTAGTGACTCTAGTAGGTCTCCAAAACCTGTTCTGTAGCAATAACTCTTCAATTTGACAAAGGACCTTATGAACTTATATGTTTTTTGAGTACCCTTTTTGATGTTCTAACAATCCTCCAACTCCCAGACCTTGACTCCACTCCAGCATATCAATGTCCTTATTGAGTCCGCAGACCTAATGCATGCCTTTGGGTGTGGGTTCCAAAACAAGGCATTGAAAATGGGTGCATAAAACCAAGATCAGAGTTTGAAGATGTCCACCATGCTCTAAAGATCTAGATTCAACAAGGTTTGAGGTCCTTTACTTGCCGCTACCCTCTGATCTTTCATAATCCATCAACTCCTAGTCAAGAACATTGAGATTCTTGACCTAGGGCTTGCTCTTGAAATTCTCTGGCTTAGTATCCTATTCCAAAGCTTTTAAAATATGAAAATAAACCCCCTTAACTTGCATTTTACAAAGAACAGTGGATATCCTATGGTTTATTTGCAAGTTAAGGCCATTTGAATGCAATAACCCAAAAAATGAGGGTTTGACAGAACAACAGATAAGAAAAAGGAATAACTTTGATATAAGGTGTCTTGAATCTACCAAATAAACTCTCAAAGCATAAGATATAAATACTCTAACTTCCACACTGGTCTGCCCTCCCTTTCACATCCGTACACTGTACAGTGCTTGAAGGAAATGCACAGAAAAGGCTCTGAAATAGTGGCTCTATCTGACAGAGAGTCCATGCTAGGCTTCATGACTAACCTAGAGCACATTCCTTGTTATGGAGGAAGTTTGAATGGTGAAGAACTTATGGAATGGATAGAGGACCTAGATAACCATTTTGACTACAAGTATCTTATTAATAACCATTTTGACTACAAGTATCTTATGGATAGAGGACCTTGATAACCATTTTGACTCATTTAGTATCTTATTGAGCTTCACTTTGTTTCGAGAATATAGTTTAATATTCTCTACTAAACAGGGCCAACCACGTGAAGGTGGAAGCTCATTTGGCCCCACCCCCCTCCCCCTAACATCACTCTACATTCCCCGTTAACATCTAACATTCATTCATTCTTTCAATTATTAATAAAATGTAACATTCAATCAATATCACATGATAACATTCATTAACACATTAGATTCGTTAACACACAACATTCATCAATATGAAAATAAACACATAATTCATGAACATTCATTAGCACATAATTAAATTCATTGAGACATAAAATTCAGTCATTATCAATTAAGGTATTTAGATGACAATCATTTCTTTTTTCTCTTTCTAATTTTTTTTTCTATGTAAGCTCTAAGAGGAGCATCAGTGTTATCATCAATACCCCCCTCATCAGTTGTTTTGTTCTTTGTTCTTGATGATCTCAAATTCCTATGCTGTTGCAAAGGGGGGTCCTCTACAATAACAAATAAAAGAGTTAAATTTAAAATATTTAATTATAATTGTTACAAGTATTTAATTATTTTAAAGAACATAACTATGGCGCTCTTTAATTACCTGATCTGGCCACATCATTTTGTCTAGACTCAACCTCAACATGCTCATGAGCACCAACCCCTCGATCCTCTACAGTTACTATACAAAATGTTACATTAATCCAAACACCAATTGTAATTACATATAAAAATTTTAATAGCAAATGTATACATCCACCACTAGGATGCACATCATGCGAACCTTCATTATGCATAGATTGTGTAGAAGGATTGTCAGGCTGCATTCCAATATCCTACACATTGTTATCATTGCTTTCTTAAAATAGATATACTCACTTTATATTAGAA
Source organism: Chamaecyparis obtusa (assembly GCA_027943335.1). NCBI lineage: Eukaryota > Viridiplantae > Streptophyta > Pinopsida > Cupressales > Cupressaceae > Chamaecyparis > Chamaecyparis obtusa. Next base: position 17,035 of record BSBK01007048.1, read on the forward strand.
CTTAACATCAAATAGACTAATTGGTAAAGTATTCAATTTGAAATAAATTTCATTTAGCTTATTTACCTGTGGCTCAGATGCATCATTATTTGAACCTTGCACACTGATTTCAGCTCGTAGCCATTCAGCCACGGCTCTATAGCCTTGTTGGAAGCCAATTCTCTTGTCCTCTTCTATGAGGCATCTATTGAACTCTGACCCCTACATTTTTTCTTGGTATGGTGAATTTTACTTGCATTGTTTGATCAAAAAAAATTTCCTTGCAATATATAAAAAAATTGATACAAATTTTCATTTACTAATACTTACAACTCGTGCTTGAAGTTTGGAAAAACCACCAGAGCCGAGCTTGTGTGTCCCGTGCTTTTCTAATCTTGCCTTTGTTGCCTTTGATGTGTCAGGAAATCTATGAAAAGTTTGAAATATGTTAGAGACCAGTATAGGAAAAATTTAGAGGTTAATTAGTACATAATTACATTCTCAAAAGTATCACATACCTTTCTCTACTCTCTACTGGCGTAATTCCTTTTTTCATGTCGGCTTTATACTTTCCATCCAAAATCAAACCCTACCACTCAACCTCAAGAACACAGGGCGGACGCTCGTGCCTTGGGTTAACCTCTAAATATTTCCTGTACTGGTCCCTAATATACTTCAAACATAAACCAGCTCTTTCAAGGAGCTTGTTTCTCTCGAATGCACTAGGTCCAAAAAGCTGGGTCATACTATGTACAAGATCATCCTTCAACTTTTTATCTTGGTTATTCCACCTTTTAAGTAAAAAAAAACATGTTAGACTCATAAATGAAGAGAAGCTACCTTTAATATAGTTCAAGAAATTGATGAAAAGGAAAACTATTCTAGCAATGATATGAAATCAAAATAGTGGTTTGGGGTTTTAGTTAGGATATGATGTTCCACCATGTATGTATGGTGGGCCCGAATATCTGCAAACACTCGTCACCAAGTTTTCGCCAAAAAATATCATTCCCTACAAAATAATCATGGGATCATTAGTCGATGAAGAGTGATCAAAAACTAAATTACTATTATATCACTATAGAATAATAATAACTTTAAAGTACCTGGAAGTTTGGATACTTTTAAGGGAATGCCTTCATCGTCGCTGATGATCAATACGCAATCCTTCACCGTTCCCGTACTAGGAACACGGGAACATCCAAGAAATGATGTTGCATCGGGACTTGTTGCATCTCCTATTGCAAAAAATGAAAACCATTATCAAATGCCTCCAAGAAATAATACTTCAAGGGAAATAAATTGGTGCAGAGCACCCATGGCACAAACACAATCAAGGGATCTACATCGTAAAAACATAACACTTAAACACATAACAACAGAGAGAAAAAGAGGGATTTGTGTACCAGTAGATGGTGCAACAGTTGGTGCATTTAGGCTGTGTGTTGTTGACATGGCAGTCGGCAAGACATTTGTGGCTGTCCTGGATGGAGGCGGCGTTGTCATATCATCATGGAAAGGAGCTGAAGAATAAAATTGTTAGAGCATGCATAAATATAGAACGCGTGGACTAGCATGGACAAGATTGTTAGAGCATTAAAAAAAAAGATTGTTCGAGCATGTATTGTCAATGATTATGATCATTCCTATATATATTCAGTGGAAAACACAAGTGGGGAATGGAACATGTGATCTACCTGAACCACTTGCAATACCGGCCTCATCATGGGAATGGGGTTCAAAATTACGCAAATAACTCTGTAAAGACAATGCATCCATATTTTAATTAATGTCATAAAAGAGCATAACATAAAAACCATTATTGAACTCTTGTAATAATTAAAAATTTCATTAATACTTACTTTAAAGTTTTCAGAAGTGCGCAACAACTCAGCTGCCCTGTCTTTTATTTCCTGAGTCTGAGGATGTATGGATACCAAACGTAGAAGTTCTTTCCCAATTTTCTTTAGCAGCTTTTTAATGGAACCAATCGGGTCATCGGTCTCTGCTAAATCAATAAAAAAAGGGTCCACAAGGGGGGACTCCTGAGGGACTGCAGGTTGCTTTCCCTCTCTCCGACCACCGGCCCTCTGTGACAACAATAGTATTAGTATTATCAAAATTACTCCAAAACAATGAAAAAAATAACATTAAAAAAAATAACATTTTGCTTCTATCTAGTTTGCACAATTACAATGAGTTTTACCTGCTCATGTGTAGATGAGCTAGGAATATCATCACCATCACCTTCGGGCGGTTGCTCCATATTGTGCCCCTGTGTCAAAGATCAAGTATAAAAATGTTAGCCAAAAATTTAATAACTAAATGGTATGTTGGAGTCATTGATTAGAAGTTGGTTTAATAGTATGTACCACCCCCATGATAGTAGCCTCGTTTGTATCTATGCGGTTCAAATTGTAATCAATAAGCAGCTCTTCCCCTGCACGTATTGATTTTATCGCACAGATGAATACACGATTTCCCTCGCGCGCCTCAAATATGCAATTGGGTTGCTTTATAGTTGACCCAGGTCGTGTACTATTTATAAAACCCGCAATATTCCCTATTGCTTTTGGCCTTCCATCAATGTATATAGCCACACTTTTACTTTGATTATTGTCTTGCTGTTGTATATAATTTTCCGAGAGTGCATACCTACGAATACTTTTTTTATATTGAACAATATGCATCCAACTTTTGTAATCGTAACATGGTCCAACATACTCCATCAATTCAGAAACTTTGTTGTAAGACACCTTTATGCCATCCATAGAAAATAGGCCCAAACCATGTAATGATGATGGTGCTATGCGATATATCCTCTCATTAACACAAAAATCAGTGTTTATTGGAGGAAGTTCCTTGGGTACCCAATGTTTCTGTAGATGTTGGTACCTCAAGGGCACCTCGATGTCGCCTTTCGTCTCATCATCATAAGAACATGACCCCCCTTGAGCAAGGAAAAATTTCATGTGTTTATTGAATTTCCTTCTAGTCCTTTGACCTCTAGTTAATCTCCCTATTCTAGATAAACTGCATGTCTCACTTTCCTCTTCTATTCCTATATTTCCCTCACTCGAGGAAGACACTTCTGACAAATACCTATTTGCTGGTACCTGCAAATGGGAGAGATCTTAGAAGACATCAATCTTACTATTGATAAGTGTATTAAATAGACTTTCTATAAGGTGTATTGACTTATACCTGTCGATCCATGAGACTGTGCGGGATGCTCTTGAAAGGGGTTCAATTTCCTGCAAATGTAATTCAATTATCGTGAGCATAATCACATCATAATCATAATCACATCCATCATAAGCATCACATAAAAATTAAAAACATTAAAACGTACACATTATAACACTTATAGCTTTTAAATAGATAATGAATAAACTATGTAACCATTTAAGACAAATATATTTCTATCAAGAAATTAATATTAAATACATTAAGGATTGATGGCATACCTTTAAATTTCATCATCATCATCCTCATCATCATCATCATCATCATCATCATCCTCATCATCATCGTCATCATCATCATCCTCGTCATCGTCGTTGTCGTCGTTGTCGTCATCATCAACATCATCATCATCAACATCAACATCATCTTCATCATCATCATCAGTAGCAGCATCATCTTCTTCTTCTTCTTCATGAAAATTTGTCTCAGGAACATCATCCAATAATTGTCGATCGTGATCATCATCTACATCATCTTCTACTTCTTCGGTATCTTCTTCTTCCATCGCATTATACTTTATCGGCCTTCCTCTCGGTTCATGTCTAACAACAAATGACCAACCCGGTTTATGTGAAACCTCTGAGTAAAATACCTGCTCACATTGGCTTGGAAGAACATAGGGCTCATCCCCAACTGGCTCAAATGACCTTGTATTAACCATTGTAAATCCATTATCATGTTCAATAACAGTTCTATTAGGATCATTTGGATTAAGTCGTAGCCTGTACCATTTGACAACGAAGAGTACTAATTTGAAGGAACTAAAGTCACACTCAAGTATATCATCCAAAATTCCATAGTATTGATTTTTAGACTCTTGAGGATCTAAGTCATTTCTAGATGAAATATTAGTCACTTGAAAGACTGCAGTTATTCCAGAATCACAAGTTTTCTTCGTGTCATCCAACACTTTGACGCGAAATTTTTGACCATTACAGAACATACCCTTGTGGTGTTTAACCTGCAATAATATGTGAAACATGTCAAAATTATTATATCGTGAGTTGATAAACATACGGGTGATTAATAATTTTGTACGTACCTGGAAATCTCTTAAACCATATGCTAAATCTATTTCCCTTTGCGTAACATTAGAATCTCCATTACGATGAGCTTCTTTAACCAATGAAGATACACCTTCCCATGTTAATGTGTGACCAGAATGTTGACATCGTTCAATCCATACCGTCATCCAATCAAGATTGTTTGCAATATACAAATGTAGTGCATCCCACTCTCGAGCAACTGTACAAAAAAAAAATAGATGACTTACAACCGATTTATTTTGAAGATTAAGAAATAATTTATTACAATAACATCTTATAATTTTTTACCTGTCACTTTCCTCAATCTACCTTTCCCCATCAAGTACTCCCCTTTGAATTTTTTAAAAGGGTCGAGATCCCAAATGCGATCTACATGGATATTTGAAGCAAACTTAGGAAGATATTTAGTAATGTACACCATAGTCTGGTATACCATGTATCCCTCTACCATAGAACCCTCAGGATGTGCTCTTTGTCGAACCAAAGCCTTCAAAGATTTCAAGTGCCTCTCAACCATCCACATTGACCTAGTGTGTGCAGGTCCACACAATTCAATCTCCTCAACTTGGTGTATGAGGTAGTGTTCTTGTGCATTGAAAAAAGTTGGAGGTAGACACTTTTGCATTTCACACAATAAATGAGGAATTCTTCTCTTCCAATAGTTTATATCTTCTTTATGGATTTCTTTAGATGACAACCACCTACATTAAGAGATTCAAGTCACAAAAAATATATAAATACGAGACTTTACAAAATAATATACAATAGATTACATAGCAAGAAAAACAAATCGCGAATATAATAAATATATACAACAAATTGAACAGATATTACTGCTTACCTCATGTATTTTCCAAGATCATATATCACTTGTTTGATGTTATTGTTGAAGTGCTCTGGGAGAGATAGAGGTAGCACGTACTGTAGTAATTATAAACCAATCATTTCATTATTTTCTAACATAACATAATGAATAGTACACGTAGTTTATGAATATATTGTAAATACAGAAGAACATAGCTTACCTTGATGAAAGTATGCCAATCATGCGTTTTGAGCCCTGGCCCAAATTCACTTTTCTTTGATATGAGATTGCTTATGTTCCCAGCAAATCCTATGGGAAATCAAATTTTTCGTATGACTTCTTTTATGGCATCACTTTGCTGCTCCGTTAATAACCAAGGAAGGGCACTTATATTAATTTGATCTCTATTGCTATTTGAGTGAATGAAATTCTTCAGTGCATGATTGGATTCATGAATGTCATTACAAATTTTGACAATTTTTTCTTTGTCACGCCTTCCATCCAGTATTTTCCACAATGTCTCTGTTATATTCTTTCCAACATGCATAAGATCAAACAAATGCACAATTTGTAGGTCCTCGTAGTAGGGCAACCTACTAAATTGTCTGGGATAGCTTTTTAGTCCCTTTGGAAGGTTGTCAGTAGTGCCTTGACGACCTTCATGATCATCAATTACATAATTAGTAAACAAAAATCACAATAGAAATATATAAATTACAAACATAAACCATTAAGTGGAACGACATTACCTCGACGATTAATTCTATTATATTCCAACTTCCATAGGCGAGGTGTCATTCTTCGTGGCTTTGATGTAGTCTCTTCTTTCCCATTGAAAAGATGTTTTTCCATACTTCGATACTTATGATTCCTGTGGAGGAAGTGTTTGTACTCATCAAACACATGCTTTCCTAAACTTTTTGAATGACGAGATTTCATCTTTGGACCACAAACTGGACATGCAAATTTTCCCTTTGTTTGAAGACCTACAAGATAATGATATAATTGGATTATTAAATATGTTGATTTTTATAATTAGAATTATCATGCACAACTTGAATTCACTATAACATACCACAAAAATGTGTTAGCCCTGGGGCATCATGTATTGTCCATACAAGTATTGCATGGAATTGAAATTGTCTTTGTCCTATTGGTCTAGACACGTCATACATAGTGACACCGTTCCATAACTCCACCAACTCGTCAATAAGAGGCTCAATATATACATTCATATCTTTAACTTGATATTTACCTACTTGAATGAACAGTAACATTACATAATTATTGTGACCATTTTACTGTAAGATTTGTAAGTACATGTAAATTAATAACTATCAAATGATAAAATACCTGGAACAATCATTGCCAACATAATGTGCTCCCTCTTTATTGACATCCACAGAGGAATGTTATTGTTGATAACAAAAATAGGCCACACCAAGAAAACAGATCTCATCTCTCCAAATGGATTGACACCATCCGCTGCCAATGAAAGCCTGAGATTACGAGGTTCTTCTTTGAAGTGTTGCCACTTTTCCTCTATGTGCATAAATGCCGAACCATCCACAAGGATTTGAATAATGTCATCTCGACTTCTATTGCGTGCATGGTAATCCATAAATTGTGCCAAGCTAGTACACCTGAATAATTGTCACATCCGTGGAATAATGGGGATGTAACGAAGAACCTTGTGAGGCACCTTTTTTGTTATTCGATCTGTTCGATATCTACTCGTATGACATACAGGGCATTGTGTTGCAAATTCATGTTCTTTATAATATATAATATGATCATTGGGACAAGCATGTATTGCTTGATACTCCATTCCAATATCTTTCATAATAGCAGATAATTCTCGATATGAGCGAGGTAGAATATTTGATGGTGGTAACAAAAACTCGCCTATCAATCTACAGCAAAAAATATAAGTTGTTAATATAAACAATATTAGTGGTACATTATTCACCCTTTGTTAACTATAAAGACATATATGAGATACCTTAACATACGTGACATTGTTATGTTGGATAAACCATTCATAACCTTCAAGTTCAACAACAACAATACAGCAGAGAGAAGAGTTGTTTGGGAGTCTTTGTATAGGGGCTCGTATGCCTTCTCAAGTAGAGGTACATCAAGGCTATCATCATCATCATGATCAGATCCGCTTGGACTAAATGTGTCATGGATCAATGTATTTATACCATCATCTTCAATTGTGTTTTCTGGCGCATGATCGTCATCTTCCATGGGATCATTATCTTCACCTTGGATATTCGCACCCCCATGTTCCTCCATATCATGTACTTCCTTGGGGAGATCAACCTATATAAAATTGATTAACATAAATAAACCATGATCTTCAACTCATCATCAAGTGATTTCATATGTATATAAATTGTTAAAATGATATAATGAACAACTTACCAGTGGATGATAGTCATGCCCCCCTTCAATGTGACCATTCTCCCTACAATGTCTCTTAACTGTTTTGATTAGCAATCTTCTACGGTTTAAGCCCTTACAAATTTTGCAGGGACAATAACATTTTCCATCACCTTTTCTTTTCAAGTTAGACCACAATCTAGCGATTGTCTCCCTATTTTGTTCTTCACTTATATTATCTGACATGATCGTTCTTCACAGGAAGCAAAAATTGGGCTATGAAAACTTCGGTCTACAACTTTCAGTGACTAAGCAAAATTGTCAAAAGTACACAAATCTTCTTAGACCTAGTTAAATCCTTTAATATTTTAAAAGTCTAGTTAAAATATACATTAGATTAAAAAATATACAATTTTCATGCCTGAGCGCGTGGCTATGACTAGTGCAATGGTCTTCTTGCTTAGCTCTAGAAGCTCTCTAGCAATCAAAACATATAAGCTACAAGGCCTAACAGCAATTTCAAAACATATAAGCTACAAGGCAAGACATATTACATGACATGGCAAAAGGATTAAAATATACATTAGATTAAAATATATACAATTTTTAAACCTGAGCGCGCGGCTATAACTCGTGCAATGGTCTTCTTGCTTAGCTCTAGAAGCTCTCCAGCAATCAAAACATATAAGCTATTAGAATTCATTAACTTTCTGTAATTGGAAAACTCTATTTGATATTAGACCGTAAACTACTACTATTCTCTCCATAAGAACTAAGTACAAAATTCTTTCAAGTTCACATCCATGATTCCCTTTAGATTAAAATATACAACAAAAATAAGCTAAAAGTCTAGTTAAAATATACATTAGATTAAAAAATATACAATTTTCAAACCTGAGCGCGCGGCTATAACTCGTGCAATGGTCTTCTTGCTTAGCTTTAGAAGCTCTCCAGCAATCAAAACATATAAGCTACAAGGCCTAATAGCAATTTCAAAACAAGGGTCATCAAAAGAACCAAAAACAATGTGTGCAAACAATACCTTGTGAAGTGGTATAGACAATTAGAAGATGCTACTATGTGCTAGGGAACTTCTTAGAACTGTTGGTATATTCTTACAACTTGTTACACCTGGGATATTCTTCTCTGTAGATGCTACTGTGTGCCGTGGTCCAAACGGGCCCATAAATGTGGTTGAATAGCAATACATTCAAGTGGCTTACACAAGGGACAGTCACTGTGAGATATCCTCATGTGTGACTGTCCTTGTCACAAATGAGGACATCTCATAGTGACTGTCCCTTGTGTAATTGCCACTTGAATGAGGTCAGTCACTGTAAAGACAACATGATAATGTACACATACAATGAGTGTACATTATCATGTTGTCTTTACAGTGGCTGCCCTCATGTTGTATATTCTTCTCTGTAGATGCTACTACGTGCTAGGGAACTTCTTAGAACTGTTGGTATATTCTTACAACTTGTTACACCTGGGATATTCTTCTCTGTAGATGCTACTGTGTGTCGTGGTCCAAACGGGCCCATAAATGTGGTTGAATAGAAATACATTCAAGTGGCAATTACACAAGGGACAGTCACTGTGAGATGTCCTCATGTGTGACTGTCCTTGTCACAAATGAGGACATCTCACAGTGACTGTCCCTTGTGTAATTAAGTATTGTGGGGAAGCATTCTAAATAACCAAAGCCGCTAACAATAAATTCAACACAGATATGTCCTCATTTCTGGGTATTTTAGCTCTCTAACAGCTGAATACCAGATTAAATAATAATGACAAAAGAAAAATAAACCCAATGTACTCAGAAATTGTAGCTGTGATTTTGTGGAGGGAATCTCTCTCGGCGCTGTTGAAAACACAAATGACAACCCGCTTGATTTCGTGGAGGGAATCTCTCTCGGTGCTGTTCAAAACACAAATGACAACCCGCTTTGTTCAAAACACAAATGATAACCCGCTTGATTTCACGGAGGGAATCTCTCTCGGCGCTGTTGAAAACACAAATGACAACGTTCCTTTTTTTTTTTGCACTTATATCCCGACCAACATAAGGTCCATTTGTAATACAACATGATAATGTACACTTACAGTGAGTGTACATTATCATGTTGTCCTTAGAGTGACTATCCTCATTTGTTGAAGAAGAAAAGCATTAATGTGGCTGAATAGCAATACATTCAAGTGGCAATTACACAAGGGACAGTCACTATGAGATGTCCTCATTTGTGACTGTCCTTACAGTGAGTGTACATTATCATGGTGTCTTTAGAGTGACTGTCCTCATTTGTTGAAGAAGAAAAGCATTAATGTGGTTGAATAGCAATACATTCAAGTGGCAATTACACAAGGGACAATCATTGTGAGATGTCCTCATGTGTGACTGTCCTTGTCACAAATGAGGACATCTCACAATGACTGTCCCTTGTGTAATTCAAGTGGCAATTACACAAGGGACAGTCACTGTGAGATGTCCTCATTTGTGACTGTCCTTACAATGAGTGTACATTATCATGTTGTCTTTAGAGTGACTGTCCTCATTTGTTGAAGAAGAAAAGCATTAATGTGGTTCAATAGCAATACATTCAAGTGGCAATTACACAAGGGACAATGTCATGAGCCGTGACATATTGAACTTAGTATAATAATAAAATGATTAGATGATATATAATAATCTATTATTAACGGTATATAACAATAATATATAATTATTATCAAAAGATAATAATAATATATAGTTAGCATAATAAGTAATATGTTAATTAAATAATATTAAAATATTAATAAATAATATAATTATGATTATAATTATAATATAAATTAATAATAAATAATTATTAATAAATTATATATATTATATTATAATAATATATTAAGTAATAATATTAAATCAATTATTGATATAATAATTTTAATATATAAATAATATTAATAAACCTCTCAATATAAAACAATATGTTATCACTATAATAATATTTATTATAATATTATTAATATTACTAACATCATTAATTATAATATTTAATAATAACAATAACATTAATAATAATAATAATAATAATAATAACGTTTAAAGCAATATCGAATATCTGTAATCGATATACATCTACATTAAACATCTGCATTATCTATCATGATGAGGAATGAAGAAGTGATACAACAATCACTAGTCATTACACATCGATACCATGAGAGGATGATTAATGAACCAAATACTATGAAGTCAAGATCAACATGATATGAATAAGGGATAGGTTGCTATGTGTTTCAGAAGATGTATTGATAAGCAAGAAGGATAACCATTCATATATTATAAATAATCATTAATTGCACAAGTTTAGACAATGACATATCCGATAAAGCAATATCAAACATGAAGACCCGCTAGCAAATATGTACCATCACTTCCTATGTTATCATGACAATAACATAAACTAGATTGAATTCTACTATCTATATCAATAGACACCACATAGGAGGATATCGACTAAAGGATTGAAAGATTATCGATTGTCTGAGATAAACCACATCTTGTAGAAACACAAAAGCATCAGTGATTATATCACAAGCTATTGATGAATGAGGCATCAGTCATGGATAATAAGTACAATGTATCCTTAAGTATTAACAAGAATGGAAGTCAATTTGAAGATCAAACTCCATTACCAGCAATCAACCAATAAATGGACAATTATCAAAAAATGATATCGACTTATATCAGAGTAGAAAGATTGGATATCATCATAACAATATGGGATAAGGCAAGAGTTAATATCGATTGACTAAATACTAATGATAGTTAGACCAAACTAATACAAACACAATGGATGTTAACTACTGGTTGCACTACCAATTAGGGAAGATTACCTTCATAAAAAGATTTGATATTGAGTCAATCTGGGAGTTATCTATGATCAGAAAATAATGAAATAATATTATGTGAACTGTCGGATTATGGAAAGGTGTGATTAACAAAGGGACATGGAGGAAGAAACAAGACACGTCTCATTCATAGCATCTCTTCATTTGTTAAAGACAATATAAGAATGCATTCTCGTCAGTCACTCAAGGCATCATTAGAACTTTATTTACTTATCCATATTTGGATATACTCAATAGAGCATCTGCCTTTGGCAGTTTGGTTTCAAGTTTATCATTGCAGATCAGAGACAACACCATGATTGCACAGATAGAAAGGATAGTCAGAAACAGCATCAATATTTGAAGTTGCAAGCATATAATTCAGAATCTGAAATAGCAACATATCACTCATAGCGATATTACACATTTGCATAATTACATCATCATATCAGACACAGCAAATACATTGCTGTAAGCAATACTTATTGATTGTATATCGATATTGTTTATATCAGACATACCATCATTATACTATCACTATAAGTGATAGGAAACATCATATTCATAGCATATTTCATATCATTATATCCGACAGTGCTATTAAACATATTGGTATCAATATCATCTTGCACACATATTGTGATTGAATCTGAAATAGCGGTTGATATCTTAAGTAACCTCCATTACTTAGTTTAATTGTAAGTATCTGATAGAGTAAGTCTGAGAAGTGGAGTAATTGTTCCTATTTTCCAAGTTAGCCAAAAAGGGGACATTACAGACAATCACTGTGAGATGTCCTCATGTGTGACTGTCCTTGTCACAAATGAGGACATCTCACAATGACTGTCCCTTGTGTAATTCAAGTGGCAATTACACAAGGGACAGTCACTGTGAGATGTCCTCATTTGTGACTATCCTTACAGTGAGTGTACATTATCATGTTGTCTTTAGAGTGACTGTCCTCATTTGTTGAAGAAGAAAAGCATTAATGTGGTTCAATAGCAATACATTCAAGTGACAATTACACAAGGGACAATCACTGTGAGATGTCCTCATGTGTGACTATCCTTGTCACAAATGAGGACATCTCACAATGACTGTCCCTTATGTAATTCAAGTGGAAATTACACAAGGGACAGTCACTGTGAGATGTCCTCATTTGTGACTGTCCTTACAGTGAGTGTACATTATCATGTTGTCTTTAGAGTGACTGTCCTCATTTGTTGAAGAAGAAAAGCATTAATGTGGTTCAATAGCAATACATTCAAGTGGCAATTACACAAGGGACAATCACTGTGAGATGTCCTCATGTGTGACTGTCCTTGTCACAAATGAGGACATCTCACAATGACTGTCCCTTGTGTAATTCAAGCAGCAATTACACAAGGGACAGTCACTGTGAGATGTCCTCATTTGTGACTATCCTTACAGTGAGTGTACATTATCATGTTGTCTTTAGAGTGACTGTCCTCATTTTTTGAAGAAGAAAAGCATTAATGTGGTTCAATAGCAATACATTCAAGCGGCAATTACACAAGGGACAGTCACTGTGAGATGTCCTCATTTGTGACTGTCCTTACAGTGAGTGTACATTATCATGTTGTCTTTAGAGTGACTGTCCTCATTTGTTGAAGAAGAAAAGCATTAATGTGGTTCAATAGCAATACATTCAAGTGGCAATTACACAAGGGACAATCGATCACTGTGAGATGTCCTCATGTGTGACCTTTGTGAAGGCAAGTGCCAATTTGTACCCAAGTTACCAATATTGTGGCAAAAGTGGGAATGAAGCATTTAGGGGTCAAATTGGGAAAAGAAGTGTAGAAGTGGCCTATGTGAGGTCTAAATAGCCTAAATAAGTCATGGTTAGGGTCTTATGGTGTTTGAACAATAAGTTTTGAACCAAAATCCCAAAGGTTGTAACAAGTTGTCAATGTTGTCATTCACAACATTGACAACATTTGTGCAAGGGAGCATTTTCGAGTAAGATGGTTATGTAACTATATGAAACCATTGAATTAGGCATCAGATCAACTATAAGAGGCCTCCATCGATCTGTGCAAAAGGTTGGGGGGAAAAACATTTGGAATTAAGAAGATTTGTAGAGTAACACGGTTTTAGTGAATTCTTGAGTTTTTTTGTTTCTTTGTTTTCAGTTGATTAATGGATTAGATAGCTCGCAGTGTCTATTGGAAAAGTTAGTACAAGTTGTTTTTTTATTCTGTGTTGTGTTTTTTTTGAGTTTTGAAGCATTCCAACTAGTTTGTTAATTCTTTTGTTAAGTACCCTATCATTGGTTTGAACCAGGCAGGTTGAACAAATGGAGTCTTAGCTCATCATTCCATTGTCAATTTTGTACGGGCTCTTGGAATGGGTGAGAAGACTCCATGTACTATATGTTTGGAAGGAGGGGCCTTGGGAAGCTCATTTTCTATGTTTGCAATGATGTCCTAGGTGAGTCAGTTGAGCACAGTTAGGGATGACAAATCATTACAAGAAGATTACAACAAGTTGAATGCATTGGTTGCTTCAACTAAAATCTCATGGAGAGGTAGACACACATCTAAAGAAGCCCCAAGTCAAATTAGGAGATTGGGTGAGTTTCTTTGGCTGCTAAGAAAACAAACTCTTAGTCAGACTGTCCAAGTTGTGTCAAAATACTTGTTTTCAGGCATGGCTGTAGCAGTTGGTGTACAAAAAATCTAGGAGGAGAAGACCTTAGATATCTTGGAGTTCTCAATAAAGGGCATCTGAATCCTAAGCCCTTTAGGTGGCTTAATATAAACAAAAAGGCTTGACAAAGGCCTAATTGCTAGCAGCCTATTTTTGGGTGCAATTGGCATGGTTTGATGAACCGGATTGAAGTACTGATGAAAAGTATAGGTGAAGGAGTAATATTGAAACCAATAGAGGTCCTAGTGGCCAGCCTCTCCAGGGAGTAAAGTTCTAGTTGAATGTGTTTCAATTTGTGAAGACAAGACTAGGAGTGTCCTAGTAGCTAGATTGGTATTGAGCAGAGTTCGTTGTATTTCTTGTTGGTGTGCACTAGTTGAAGGAGTGGGATCTTGGGTAGAGATACCTAAAGAGTGTAGGGATAGTTAAGTACCCTATCAAGTCAAAACATTGGCCTAAAGAGACCCTAGTGAAGGATAGGGAGTGAGCAAGACAAAGTGTTACATCAATTAACAAGATCATTTTTTGGTAATTGTGTACATTATCATGTTGTCTTTACAGTGACTGTCCTCATTTGTTGAAGAAGAAAAGCATTAATGTGGTTCAATAGCAATACATTCAAGTGGAAATTACACAAGGGAATATCACTATGAGATGTCCTAAGTGTGACTGTCCTTGTCACAAATGAGGACATCTCACAGTGACTATCCCTTGTGTAATTGCCACTTGAATGAGGATAGTCACTGTAAAGACAACATGATAATGTACACAAGTACCGTGAAGGTAGTCCCAAGTTAGGGCTGTTTCATTGCATACCCGAAACAATGAAGACATTACAGTCCACAAAACATTTGTGCTTGAAAGATGAACAAATAAAATTAAACTTCTAAATAACCAAAACCGCTAACAATAAATTCAACACAGATATGTCCTCATTTCTGGGTATTTTAGCTCTCTAACAGCTGAATACCAGATTACATAATAATGACAAAAGAAAAATAAACCCAACGTACTCACAAATTGTAGCTGTGATTTCGCGAAGGGAATCTCTCTCGGTGCTGTTGAAAACACAAATGACAACGTTCTTGTTTTTTTTGCCCTTATATCCCGATGTGATTTCGCGGAGGGTTACGGTGCTGTTGAAAACACAAATGACAACGTTCCTTTTTTTTTTTGCCCTTATATCCCAACAACATCGCAATTGCAAGTTAGGGCTGTTTCACTGCATACCCGAAACAATGAAGACGTTACGGTCCACAAAACGTTTGTGCTTGAAAGATGAACAAATAAAATTAAACTTCTAAATAACCAAAGCCACTAACAATAAATTCAACATAGATATGTCCTCATTTCTGGGTATTTTAGCTCTCTAACAGCTGAATACCAGATTACATAATAATGACAAAAGAAAAATAAACCCAACGTACTCAGAAATTGTAGCTGTGATTTCACGGAGGGTTACGGCACTGTTGAAACCACAAATGACAACGTTCTTGTTTTTTTTGCCCTTATATCCCGATGTGATTTCACGGAGGGTTACGACACTGTTGAAAACACAAATGACAACGTTCTTATTTTGTTTGCCCTTATATCCTGATGTGATTTCGTGGAGGGTTACGGCACTGTTGAAAATACACATGACAACGTTCCTTTTTAATTTTGCGCTTATATCCCGACAACGTCGCAATTGTGACAGTGACAAATGTATTGTTGTCGCAAATTGCGACGGTGTCGGGCTATATTTGAAAAAAAAAGGGCAAAATCGCATGACATTTGCCTGCCGTCGCAAATGGCCGTCGCAATTTCACCCCAAATGTATTAGTACTACAACATACTCCACTTCTGCTATTGATTGAGAAATATAGTTTTGTTTCTTTCTTGTCCAAGTGACAAGTCTATCACCAAGAAACACTGCTCCACCTGAAGTACTTTTTCTGTCATCAACACATCCTACCCAATCTACATCTATGTACATCTAAAGCTCAACATTTTCTGAATTAGGATACCATAGACCATAATCTATAGTGCCCTGCAAGTATCTGAATATTATCTTTACTACCATGAGGTGATTTTGTTTAGGCTCTGCTGCAAATCTTCCAACTATACCAACTCCATTGGAAATGTCAGGTCTAGTCTGAGTAAGATAAATGAATTTACCAATCATAGACTTATACAATGTTATATCAACTACTGGTGAGTCATCTTCCTTTGTAAGCTTGCATCTAGTAATCATAGGGGTTCCTACTGGCTTGCAATCATCCATCTTGAATTTCTTAAGTATCTCTTTCACATACTTTGATTGATTAATGAAAATCCCTTTTTCTATCTGCTGAACATTTAGTCCCAAAAAGTATTTGATAGGACCAATCATACTCATCTCAAACTCATTCTAGATTTCTTTGGAAAATTCAACACTAATTTTGTCACTACCTCCAAAGATAACGTCATCAAAAAATATAGCTACAAGTAATAAACCTTCAGATGTCTCTCTAATGAATAGATTACAATCTAACGCTCCTTTCTTGAATCCAATCTTTGTTAAGTATCGATCTAGTCTTTCATACCATGCTCTAGGGGCTTTCTTAAGTCCATAGAGGGCCTTCTTAAATTTTCATACCATATCATGTCTATCTGATAAGGTGAATCCTTCAAGCTACTCAATGTATACTTCTTCTTTCAGATCTCCATTCAAGAATGCTGACTTGACATCCATCTGATACACTTTGAAGTTTTTGACTATAGCATAAGCTAGAAACAACTTAATAGCTTCTAATCTACTCATAGGTGCAAATGTGTCTGAATAATCAATGCCTTCTCTTTGTGCATAACCTTTAAATACTAATCTTACTTTATTTCATACTACTATACCATCTTCATTCATTTTGTTTCTGAATATCCACTTTGTTCCTATCACATTCTTATCACTAGGTCTTGGGACCAGTTCCCAAGTGTCATTCTTAATAATCTGATCAAGTTCTTCTTTCATAGCATCATGCCAATCTGAATCCTTATAAGCATCTTCAACACTTAAAAGTTCAATTTGAGATAGTAAACATACCACATCATTGCTAGCTGAGTTATTTTCTTGTGATCTTGTTAAGACTTTGCTACTCTAATCTCCAATGATGTCTTTCTTGGAATGATTTCTTGATGCAAACTTTGGAGCTTTAGCTGTTGCTGACTCATTAGCCTTAGGAGTCTCTTTCTCACTTATCTTAGGATCATTGAAAAACACATCAATGTTGTCAAACATTTCTTCAATAACTGTCTCACTAGAAGAGGGTCTGGGTTCTTCTTCAATCATGGGTGAGTAACCATGATATCTTTCTTGAACCATAAACTTTTCATCAATCTTTACATGAGCACTTTCAATGATATTTTTCAATCTTAAATTGAAACATCTATAAGCTTTAGTTTTAGTAGAGTAACCAAGAAAAATACCTTCATCACTTCTTGCATCAAACTTGCCTACTGCTCCATCCCTCTTTAGCACTTGCTTCCAAAGATTCTAAGGTATTTTACAGTGGGAACATTACCAAACCATAGCTCATAAGGTGTTTTTTTAGCGCCAAGCCTTAACTAAATTCTATTGATTGTATAGACTATTGTATTGACCACATCTCTCCAATAGGTGTGTGTAACTTTTCCTTCTATCATAATGGTGCACGCTATATCAAGAATGATCATATTCCTTATCTCTACAATTCCATTATCCCGAGGTGTTCTAGGTGCACTTAACTGTCTCTTTATGCCATGTTCTTTGTAGAACTCATAAAGTCTGTCAGAGGTGAATTCTCCTCCTCTATCTGATCTCAAACATTTTATCTTTAATCTAGATTCATTCTCAACTTTAGCTTTGAATATTTTGAACTTATCAAATGCTTCTGACTTATCTTTCAAGAATGCAACCCACATCATCCTAGTATAATCATCAAAAAATAAAATGAAATACCTTTCACCATAGTATGATCTTGTTTGAGTTGGTCCACATAGGTCTGTATGAATCAGATCCAACTTGTTCTCTGCTAAATTCTGCTTGCTCTTGAATGAATTTCTCACATGCTTCCCCATCACCCATTCCCTGCCTATAGTATCAATTGGATTTTCTATGCTAGGTAGATCTCTTACTGCTTTAACATTTCTTATCTTTACTATGTTATCAAAATTGATATGACATAGTATTTTATGCCACAACCAACTATCATCAACTTTAGCAACAAAACAACTTGCTTCTGAATTGAGTTGAAAAACATTAACTCTTTTCTTTGTGCTTGATGCAATCAGAAAACCATCTTTGTTGTTAATGATGCATTTGTAATCTTTGAACTCCAATTGATATCTTTTTCCCAATAACTATCCAACACTGAGAAGGTTATGTTTCAAACCATCAACATAGAGAACATTATCAGTACTGTTCTTTCCATCCAGAGTGATGGATCCTCTACCAAGTATTGGTTTAGGAGTGTTGTCTCCAAATCTAACCATACCACCATTGTATTTGTCCAGATGAACAAATCTTCATTTATCACCTATCATGTGATGTGAACAACCACCGTCTATAATCTAGTCTATCCTTGTGTCTTCTTGGGAAATCAATGCTAACTCTTGATTTACTTTCTCATCTTTAGGAACTGACTTACTATTCATTTTGTCTACAATAGAAATGAATCCAATTTCTTCTTCACCTGATTCATCATCTGAAACTCCATCTCCAGCAAAGTAACATTCCTTAGAGTACTTAGGCTTGTAATACTTTTTGAACTTTCTAACTCTAGTAGGACACTTAGATGCAAAGTGACCTATCTTATTACATGAAAAGCACTTGAAAGGCAATTGACCTTCATATTTTTCCTTTTCCTTTCTTTTCTCCTTTAGCAACCATAGCAATAAAATCATCTAAAGTTTTCTTTTCATCATCATCATCAAAATTACCAGAAGTGTTTGCAGATTTCTTACCATGAATTGTTGCTTTGAATGTTGTCTCACTTTTAGGTTTTGTCTTCAATCTTGAAATCTCAAAAGCTGAGATTTTGCTGATCAAGGTCTCTCTCTTAAAATTAGATGTAAGCTACATGGTCTCATCAAGGATATTGATCTTTCTTTCATATTCTAGAGTGAGAGTAGTCATCAACTTGTCCATAATATCTTCTTCTGAGATCTCTCCACCATTGTTCCTGATTCCAACAACTGCTTCATTGACCCTTTGATTATAAGCTCTGATGTTTTCTTCAGGTAGCATCTCTAATACATTGAATCTTTTCTTCCATTTCTTTCTACGCACATCCTTTGCTTGCTTGTCTCCTTCAAATATGTGTGCAAGGTACTTCCATATCTTTTGGGCAGTGTCTACCTTCTTTATCTCTAAAAACTCACTATCAGATAGTGCACTGATAAGGGCTTCTTTAACTATAGCATTATGATGAAACAATTCCTTTTGAGTGTCAGTAGCATCATCTTGTTCAAGGTCTTCTAAAGTAGGAATCTTGGCTGCTTTGATAGTTACACTGAAAACTTCATAAGCAATACATTGCAAATGGGTCATCATCTTGTTCTACCAATCAAGATAATTTTCTCCATCAAACTTAGGACTCTCTTTCTTGAAGTATGCCATCTGATCAACCTCAAGCTGTTAAACTTCTCTCCGAGGCACTTGGCACTGATACCAATTGTTAAGAATAGTCCCAAGAGATAACTGAGAGGGGGGGGGGGGGGGGGTGAATCAGTTATCTACAAGTTTCAATTCTTTATCCAATTAAGTATACTTAAACATAAAGTATAAACATAATGAAAGAACACATGAACACATCACAAATATTTTGGTTATGGGGAAACCCAAATAGGTAAAAACCTTGGTGGGACTTGATACCCACTAATATTCTGTACTAGTGTATAATGATCCTTGCTAGAAGATCCTTTACCCTGTTGGGAGTAGCTTTACAATATATGAAGTATAGTAGACCTAGTTAAGGGTTGGAATCTATTAGGAGTGTTTTACAATTGTCCTTGTTAGGGGTGAGGATGCACTATCCGAGAGCTCATTGCTCAATTGGGTGAAGGCTACAACCTTCTAAATAATAGATACACACTATATTTGGATCTTGGTGAACTACGCTTTGACCTACTATCTATATCAGTTCCAATGAATAGCACACATACTCTACTTGGTCACATTGACCTTCTTTTGATGGCTCAACACTTTTCACACTCTGCTCTACTCTGCTTAATCAACCATGAACCACACTTCAGCAATCACAAATGACTGCCTATAAATATCTTTCCTCTAAATGATATAATCAAGTTAGCCTTTTAGAACCACCTTGAAATCATATTAGAGAAGCCATAATAAACTCCAAAAAACATTTTGTCAGCTCTATTATGCACGCAACTCATTCTGGGACCTGTCTAATAAAATAATTTTAGACGTACGCCACATACTGTCGGCTATACCAAAATAATTGGAACTTTCTCTGTAAGTTGAATTAACTTATGCGCTCTTAACCAAACATCAATAAAACTTCTCCAAGCTTAACTCCAAGGGTGCATATCCTCAAGATAGGCGCAACTCAAGAAACAATAAAATCTCTGTCGGCTCTTCTGAACAAACACATGAAACTGGTACTGGTGAATAGCGATTGCATAACTTCACTTGTGTTCATCATTAGACCATGCATCCATGAACTTAACATCACTAACATGTCTGCAACATATATCCTAGGGAACATGTCCATAAGACAACTGTACAGACAACAATACATAAAACACTACCTGTAACTCTGTCAGGAACACTGCTGGCACAAGCTGCTGTATAATTGTTTGTACTCACATTCAAGCTTGACACCCATGATATCATGCTGATATCATATCCATGCAACATATACAGAAGGCTTACTACATAAGACTTCCACACATACTACTTTCCATATGTTTTCATCAATGACAAACATATAGTCGATACTGGCCTGCTGGCAAATCTCCAACAGAAATGAGGAGAATAAGTATGATCCAAGAAAAGAGTTGATTCTAGGTGCTTGACATGAACCAAACTACTCACTCAGAGGGCTAAATTATCTTAACATGGAAGTGCTTCCATTTTAAGATGATACAAGAACATACTAAATTCAACCACCAAAACATACATGTTCATGTTATGAATGTGCATGCACGGTCATTATGAATGTCTTAAGGGGACATAATAGCATGTATTTTAATGTGTTTTAAGGTGTCCTTCAACCCCTTATAAAATCTTAAGACCCCTTACGACCCATTTCAACACATTAATACACTTTAGAACCATAAAAGTGTCCCTTAAGAGGTCATAGGACTCCTTAAGACACATTATAGGTTCTAATGTGTATTAATGTGTCAAAATGGGTCTTAATATGTCATAAGGGTATTAGGACCCATTAGGACCCACTGAGACCCCTTACGACACTTTTTGACACATTAGAACCATAAAGTGTGTCTCAAGGGGTCATAAGGCACCTTAAAACACATTAATGGTTGTAATGTATATTAAAATGTTGAAATGGGCCATAAGGGGTCTTAATGGATCCTAAATGGTCATAGGACCCCTTACAACCCATTTTGACACATAAATACACTTTCGAACCATAATGTGTCATAAGGGGTCCTAGGACCCCTTAAGACACACTTTATAGTTTTGATGTGTATTAATGTGTCAAAATGGGTCCTAATGTATCAAAATGTGTCGTAAGAGGTCCTAGGACCGATTAGGACACATTGAGACCCCCTATGACATATTTAGACACATCAGAACCATAAAGTGTGTCTTAAGGGGTCATAGGACCCCTTAAGACATGTTATGGAAGTAAAGTCCACCAAGATAATTGAGAGGGGGGGGTGAATCAGTTATAAGATAATTATAAATTTTATCAACTTCAACAGATTTTAACCATGTAAGCAATATAACCAGCAACCATAGAAAGATATTCATACACAATAACATAATGACACAATATATGTTGACTAGGGAACCCCTTGATCAAAGAGTAAACCCCAGTGGGAATGATGCCTAGAAAAGATGCACTAATATGAATATTCCTTGTGAAAGGATGGACTCTGTTAGGAGTCTTATGAAATATATTCAGTACATATGAATCCTTGTTAGGAGATTTTGAATCCCTGCTAAAAGATTCTAACTCTGTTAGGAGTTATGGAAGACAGAAGGACCCACTGCCCAAACAACTTCAATGGAAAGATCACTGAACACACTGTCCAACTAATCTCTAAATTATTCAATAGAATAATATCAAATCATTACTGATCTCAACAATATGTTACCTCTTCTCTGACCATGCCAAACCGCACTCATTGTTACACCAGATCTCAATTCCAAATCTCTGTACCTCGCATATCCTTTTTCACAAATTTTATTTCACAATCACATTCATTCCATATCAATAATACAAGGAAAAAAAATTCCTTCCTTTATACCACACTCAAGTAATTACAAATGAGTCGGCATCCAAATTACAAAATAAAAGTTTCCACATGTTACATCAAAATTATACAAAACTATCAGCTTTCAATTAGAATAATTCTTCACTCATGTGAGTTGGTAGTTTGTGCTATCAACCATGTCACTATCAACATGTCTTCAACTGCTCTCTAACTATGCAAAACTAGATTCCATCCTGATTAGGAGATATCATCTGATTTCCACAAACTGCTACTCAGGAACACTGCTTGAATACTACTTCCACCAAAATGCTCATAAATTCCATGAATAAAAGAATTAATATTCGCGCTCTTAACCATGAACATAAAACATATCACAAATTAAATCCTCAACATCGCATAGCTTGATCTATAATATCCCACATGTTCTAATCCAAACACTGTCTGGTCCTCTATAAGTCTCCAGTAGATCATTGTGTTGAGATATATGACAATCACAGTCATGAATGCAACAAAAACTACTATAGAATGGCTGCCAATACTCCCATAGGATATATTCATCATTCATTCCTAACAATCTCCCCCATTGGCATTGATGTCAACATAGATGAAAAACATCCAATGTTCCATAAATCCAACACTGCAACACTGCTGCTCTAAAAAATACTTTCGAATCCTCTTCATCAATCAAATCTTGCTTTGTTTTCCTATTCAGTTCTCTCCAAGAGATGTTACAAATGGTTTTTTATGTACACTTCTCCCCCATTGACATCAATGATAGAAATTTCATCATTATGTCAACAACAACTGCAATGTCAAAAGACACTATTGAAAAAATACATTCACTAGAGTCCTTATGACTTAGCTCAGATACACACTCCCCCATAGAGGAAGTACCAATATCTAGTCCAAAAGAAAGATATGACTCATATACCACTGGATGGATGCAAAAAACTACATCACTTCTCAAAAGTAGGCTGGGGCATAACCCTAAGCATACCTCTTAGATACTCAAATGTATCCTTAGGCAAAGGTTTTGTAAATATGTCTACTATCTACTCCTTTGTGCTTATGTACTCAAGTCTGACTTCTTTCTTAGCAACTTTCTCTCTTACTACATGATACTTAATCTCAATATTCTTTGTCTTAGAATGTAATATAGGATTCTTAGACATGCTAACTGTGCTGGTGTTATCACAATTTATAACAATAGGCTCAATAAATTTTATTCCAATATCCTTCAGCATTTGCTTCATCCAAATTATCTAGTTAGAATTGTTTGTTGTTGCAACATATTTTGCTTATGCTGTGCTCTATGAAAGACAATTTTTCTTCTTGATTAGCCAAGAAACCAATCTTCCTCCAAGGAAAAATGCTCCACCACTGGTGCTCTTTTTATCATCAATGCTACCTCCCCAATCAGCATCTCGATATGCACATAGGGTAAAATCATCAGATTTTTCATACCACAATCCATACTTAATTGTGCCTCTTAAATATCTCAGTATTCTCTTCATTGCTACATAATGTGATTCTCTAGGTTCAGCTTGAAATCTTGATACAATTCCAACTGAATGTGCTATATCAGGTCTTGTATGTGTCAAGTACTGCAATCCTCCAATCATAGATCTGTACCTTTTTTGTTCAACTGTAGGAGTCTCATCTGTGCTAGATAATTTATGTCCAGTTACCATAAGTGTTCCAACTGGTTTACAGTTCTCCATTCCAAATCTCTTCAATAAATCATTCAAGTACTTTTTCTAACTTACAAAGATACCATCATTGTTCTATGTTATCTGTAATCCCAAAAAGTATTTCATTTCATGAATCATGCTCATTTCAAATTTAGTCTCCATTTCATCAACAAATTTATCACTAGCTTCATCTTCTCCTCCAAAAATAATGTCATCAACAAAAATAACTACAACCAACAAACCATTTTCAATCTCTTTTGTGTATAGGTTTCTATCATCTATGCCTTTTGTAAATCCCAATTTTAGCAAATACTTATCCAATGTTGCATACCAAGTTCTAGGTGCTTGCTTTAGTCCATATAAAGATTTCTTCATTTTACATACCATGTCTCCTTCTTGAGTCAAAGGAAAACCTTTAGGCTACTCAATGTAGACTTCTTCTTTCAATTCACCATTCAGAAATGTTGACTTCACATCCATGTGATATACTTTGAATTTCTTGAAGGCTGTATAGGCCAAAAACATTTTTACTACTTCAATTCTTGCAACTAGTGCAAAATTTTCTTCATAGTCAATTCCTTCTTGCTGTGACTATCCTTTACATACTAATCTTGCTTTGTTTCTTACTACTTCTCCTTGTTCATTCATCTTGTTTCTGAATACCCATTTAGTTCCAATAACATTCTTATCTTTAGGTCTAGGGACCAATTCCCATGTCTTGTTCTTTTCAATCCAATCTATTTCTTCTTTCATAGCTTTAATCCAATGTTCATCTTCACAAGCTTCACTAGTAGATTTAGTTTCAATTTGAGAAATCAAACATAACTGTTCTTATACCTTATTTCAAGTCTAAACTTCTCTGTCTATGCTTCCAATAATCTGCTCAATAGATTGATTCCTTGATAAATTCCTGTTAGGTGTCCCTGTCTCAGATCTTACTTCAGGTGTCAGTTCTTCAATGATCTCACTATGGCTTTCATTCAAAAAGTCAATGTCAGTTTCATAGAATAATTCAGTAGTTTCAGTGTTAGTTCTGGGATGAGTTCCTTCATTTGATTCATAATCAAGAATTCTTTCCTGAATTTTGAACTTTTCATCAACTTTAACATTTGTGATTTCAACAATAGTGTTAGTTCTCTTATTATAACATCTATAAGCTTTAATTTTCAAAGAATATCCAAGAAATATACCTTCATCACTTCTAGGATCAAACTTTCCAATATCATCATCTCTTTTTATATAACATTTGCTTCCAAAAATTCTAAAATACTTAACTAAGGGTGCATGTCCAAACCATAATTCATAGGTTGTCTTGTCTGTGTCTACTCTAATTTGTACTTTGTTCATCATATACACTATTGTGTTCACTACTTCTCTCTAGAATATCTTCACCAAGTCATTCTCAAATAACATAGCTCTTGTTGCTTCAGTCACTGATCTGTTCCTCCTTTCTACAATACCATTTTGTTTAGGTGTTCTAGGGATTGAAAACAGTCTCTTAATACCATTCACTTCACAAAAAGTGTTAAACTCTCTAGAAGTAAATTCTCCACCTCTATCTAATCTCAAACATTTAATTTTCATTCCAGATTCATTCTCAACTTTATTCTTTATGATCTTAAACTTATCAAATGCTTCTTACTTTTCTTTAAGAAATGCAATCCACATCATTCTTATAAAATCATCAAAAAGAATCATAAAATACCTTTCTCCATAGAATCCTCTAGTCCTTGTAGGACCACTCAAGTCTATATGAACAATCTCCAACTTCTCTATAGATGTAAACTTCTTACTGGGAAGTGAACATCTCTTCTATTTAGCCATCACACATTCCTTGCAAATCATGTTAGTAGGCTTCATAATTCTAGGCAAATCTCTTATTGCAAGTGTAGTACTCACTTTCACAATGTTATCAAAATTTATATGACAAAATCTTCTATGCCATAACCAACTATCATCAATCTTAGTAATCAAACATGTCATCTCAGTAGGATTCAACCGATATACATTACCTCTTGTTCTAGATCCAGTGTCAATCAAATTTCCATCTTTATCTTTTATCACACAAGTTTTCTCAGTAAACCAAACTTGATATCCCTTATCAACTAACTATCCAACACTCAAAAAATTATGTTTCAAACCATCCAAAAAGTAAACATCATTAGTATTAGTCTTTCCATCAAGAGTAATAGACCCTATACCTTTAATCAAACAAGGTGCATTGTTTCCAACTCTAACAACTCCTCCATCGTAATTGTTAAACTTTATGAAATTTCTCATGTGTCTAGTCATATGATGTGAACAACCACTATCTATAAACCAATCAGATTTCTTTTCTACTTGAGAAACTAAAACCTTTTCTTCCTTAATTTTAGTTTCAGGGTTTTCTTCCTTAATTGCTACAAATCCTATATCATCATTGTTCTCTGTATCACTTTCAATCAAAGGTTTTTCAAAACTAGCTTCAAGTTCTTCATCATTTGCATAGTAACATTCTTTAGATCTTCTAGGATTGAAATTATTTCTATACTTCTTAACTCTCTTAGGACACTTAGATGAAAAATGACCAAACTCTTGACAAGTCCAACATTAAAAAAAATTCTTACCATCTGGTTCTCTCTTCACAAGCAAGGCAATACCTTCTTCAATCTTCCTATCTTCTTCATTTCTAGATCTGTTGTTGCTAGCATAATCTCTGCTCACACTGACAATTCTTGAAAAAGTAGGGCAAACACTAAGAGCACTGAATGCTATCTCCATTCTAGGCAAGTCTCTTGATAACCTCAGGTTCATCTCTGCTACTTCCAATCTTCCAAGAAGAGTCTCTCTTGTAAAGTTCAAAGTACAAGGTATAACTTGTTCAATCATCTGTGTTGTCTGCTTAAATGTAGGAGTCAATGTCCTCAGAATTTTCCATATCACTTCATTCTCTGTCTTTGTTCCTCCACAAGCTTTTATACCTGCAACAATTTTTGACATTCTACCAATATAGCTTCTAACAGATTCATCTTCCATCATTCTTATATCTTCAAATGCACATATCCAATTATGTAATCTGACCTTCTTTTCATGTTCATCACCTTCAAAAGTAGACTGCAAAGCTTTCCAAATTTCATGAGATGTTTTTAAAGATTTTACCTAACTGTACTCATTTTCTGGAAGGGTTGACAAAAATGCTTCCCTGGCAAGTATGTTACACATGAATAGATCTCTATCATCATTACTACATGTTTCAATATCATCTTCTTCAATGATAGTCTTCACATTCTTCATTATCAACCAATAACATGGTCCTAAACATAGTAGATGTGTCTTCATCTTTTCTTTCTAGCTATCAAAATTCACTCCATCAAACTTATGACTTTCTTTCCTAAAATTCACCATGGATCTCCTTAAGCTATTAAAATTTTCTTTCAAGGACCTTCCTCTCTGATACCAATTGTTAGAAAGTAAAGTCCACCAAGATAATTGAGAGGGGGGGTGAATCAGTTATTAGATAATTATAACTTTTATCAACTTCAACAGATTTTAACCATGTAAGAAATATAACCAACAACCATATAAAGATACTCATACACAATAACACAATGACACAAGATATGTTGACTAGGGAACCTCTTGATCAAAGAGTAAACCCCAGTGGGAATGATGTCCACAAAAGATGCACTAATATGAATATTCCTTGTGAAAGGATGGACTCTATTAGGAGTCTTATGAAATACATTCAGTACATATGAATCCCTATTAGGAGATTTTGAATCCCTGCTAAAAGATGTTGGAAATATTCAGGAATTAACCAAGTTACTGAGAGGGGAGGGGTGAATCAGTAACTTCAAATTTTCTTCTAATTTTAACATGTATTTTACTTTTAACCTTTGCATACAGAAAGCATGAAACTGAAAAAGCATTCACAATAAAGACACATGGATTTGGTTACCCAGAAACCTTCCAAAAGAAAGTAAAACTGGGGTGGGGATGAAACCCACAAAGCTTTAATACTGCAGAATAAAGTTGGCCGGTTAAGGCTTACAATTTGATCACTTCCGATGATCTGCCCTGTTAGGAGCAATAAGGATTGCTAAATCCACCCTGTTAAAGGATTTACAAACATACAGTGAAGTATGCACTCGGTAAAGAGATTTATACAAAGACTGTTAAGTCTACCCGGTTAAAGGATTTAGTACTGATTCACCTGTTAGAATGAAACAGTAGATCTCTGCTTTGCAACTGGATTGCTGAATGAGATTCGCTGATGTACTGATCACCTTCTGTGATGAATTTGTCTTTTCTATATCTTATACTTCTGAAGCCTTCTGCAATTCGCTTATTTCTGCCTTTGTTACTCTTTTATATATTCTGTATCATATATTTCATTACTTGTGCATTTATCTTATATTTCTACATCATTGTTTATATACAAATTTCAAACAATTAATTACAATTACAATTGCACAGTCGGCTTGACAAATAAACATAAGTGCTACTAAGTCGGCCCAAATATGGTTACTCGGTTCCTTCACACTGACTCGGTGACTTTCTGATACTCGGCGTCCACTGCATTACTCGGCATCGTCATGCACTCAGTAGAAGTGAAGGCACGGTTCATACTGATCACTCGGTAGGTATTGAACTCGGTAAGCATTGGTGACTCGGTAGACAAGATGTTACTCAGTTTTCATTGTCTGCTCGGTTTGCACTGTCTACTCGGTTTGCACTGTCTGCTCGGTTTGCACTGTCTGCTCGGTTTGCACTGTCTTCTCGGTTTGCACTGTCTTCTCGGTTTGCACTGTCTGCTCGGTTTGCACTGTCTGCTCGGTTTGCACTGTCTGCTCGGTTTGCACTGTCTGCTCGGTTTGCACTGTCTGCTCGGTTTACACTCAGAATGCTAATAAGTGTTGTCACTAGTGGCAATACTGCTTAATGCCAACAATCTCCCCCTTTGGTATTAGTGACAAAAACACTTATTGGCTAAAATTTATATACACCGAATCATGCTGAGTTTTATTTTGATTTTTCAAAAAAAATTTGTCTTTGTTATAGGGCTATATACATTGTCTCCCCCTTTCAATGTGCTAACTGTTTCTTATACTAATCTATACAGTATACATCTCTCTCCTTCTATACATATCTCCCCCTTTTTGACGATAATGCCAAAGGTGCATATACAGTTTATTTACAGAGAGAATCCAAAATTTGATAAGAAATCAGAATGTACCTTCATTATTAGTGCCAGGGTTCTGTCCCAACTTTCTTGCAGAATCTTACATGTTTGTATGGCAATTTGGATTTCTGCAGAGAGTTCAATCATGTGATCTGCTATGGAGAACTGATTGTCATGAATCAATGTTCTGGAATGTTCAATGTGCTTATACATTGTATTCATGATGGGAAGGATCATGTGTTGGATGTCTAGCAGTGTGGACCGGATCCTTGAGTCTTCTTTCAATAGATCAGACTGCATATTGGATAGATGTGAAATTTTCATGTGATGAGCAGAGCTTGAAATTGGTTCAAGTTGCAGCTTCTGTATGCTAATCTTCATATCCTCATCCATTTTATTCATTTTATTTTTGACATCCTTTGTGAACTCGGCAAAATTGCATAGTCTGGCCAAAAGAGAGGTAGCATTCGAATAAATAGACTCTGTGTTAGACAAAACTGAAGATAATTCCACTTGGTTAATAGCTATGTGCTGAGCAATGTGCTCAAGCACTTTATTTTTGAATCTCTTCTCGGCTCTTTCAACTAACTTCTCTGTCTCGGATGAGTCCTCATTATATTTCTCAACTGCTTCTGCCAATTGTAACAAAACATGCTGGGAGGAGTCTACTTTAATGCCTAATGCATCAGACAAAATGTCCTTAGCATCCTTGATGATTTGATACTCCTTGTCTCTCTCCTCCTTAAGCTTCTTTTGTTTTGCTTTCCTTTGGAGGATCTCACCTATATTCTGCATCTGGTCTGCTGAGAGATTTGCAAAATCCAGAGTAGGAATCTCTATCTCTTCGTCTAGGTCTATATCCTCAACTATATTTTTACCCAAAAATTTTATACTCGGTAGAGCCTTAGGCTTATCTGTACTTAATGCTCTTGTAGTAGTGATAGTAGATAAGATAGGGCTGGCTATTGACACTGGTATACTTTCTACTGGAGAACTTACAATATTTACACTTGATGATTCAAAAGCTGGAAAACTTACTGGTACAGGAGACTGCAGCTCGGTAGAAGAAATGGTAGCTACCTCTGATGTTGCTAGGGATGATTGGACAAATGTGGAAGTTGTCACAACCATGCTTGAAGGTGTCTCTGGGCTGGATGTAGAGACTTTCACTGGAGAGGTAGGAAGGGATGCAATGACTTCTGCTGCTATCCTTACAGTATCATCTACCTCGGTGTCTTCTTCTTGCTCATCGCTGTCATCTTCAATATCCTTTATAATTACAGTTTCAATGCTCGGTTGGTGAAGGTGGTAAATGTTTTTCCATGTGGCTTTTGCAGCCTTCACAACCAATTCAATATTGTTGATCAAAATCAAACAAGTATTGAACTTCAGTGTCATTTTGTTTTCATTCTCTTTTAGTGCCTTCTTCACTTCATCATTGTTCAGGCTCGGCATCAACTGTCTTAGGTTTTGATCAAATATGTCTATTACAGTTTGCCTTGCATTGCTCCATCTCATTCTTATCGGATTCAATAGAACTGCAGGAACCTGTGGGGTAATTTCTTCAGGAGAGTATTTCCACTGTCCCATCTTCTCAACAACAACATCTTCTATTTCCTTCTGCTCTGCTTCCGATCTGGTTTCATATCTCAAGGATTTTATGTTACTTACTCCAGATCCTGATCCATCTCTGAAGAGTTTGAGCTTTTCTTGAAGGGTTAGAGGAGGCCTTTTGAATACTATGTCCTTATCTGCCTTTTCTGCCTTGTCTGCCTTTCCTCTTGTATTTCTCCTTGTGAACACAGCAGTGGGAGGGACAGATGCCTTAGTGATAAAAACTTTTCCTTTCTTCTTTGCAGGTTCTGGTTCCTCTGTTTTCTCATCCTTTTCCTCTTCTTTTTCACCTATTTCTTCTTTTTCTTCGGTTATCATTTGCATTTTAGCTATTCTTTTCTTTCCTTTGTTTACCGCCTGTGGAAGCTTTATGCTTAGTTCAATTCTCATCTTAGCTTCATCATATGTTCCAAAATATGCGGCTTTGGGATTGACAGGCTGATTTAGAAGTGCTTCAATAATGTTCTTGGTTTCATCAATATTTACCTCATAAGGAAGAGGTTTTGCATACACAGTTCTTGGTTTAACTGCTTGAATATACACATTATCACAATCTACCATAAAACAGATATCATCTTTGTAATCTTCCACCAGTTTCTGTGGAATCCGGAATCTGTCATTCATTTTCTCTTTGAAGGACTCAAAATAATTATCCATGATGCTTTCAAAGTTTTCACCCATTTCTACGATGTATTCATTAATTTCATAAAGTACAGGCACATCTTTTCTCCATACAACTTTTCCTTTTGAAGGGAAGAATTTCTGAACATAGAAGAATAAACAGACTATCAAAGATCCAAACTTACATGGATTGTTTTTGGAAGTTTTGATGCTTTCCATGTTCTTGTTGAACTGTTTCAACAATAAGTCTGCTAGGTCAAATGTCAAGTTGTTTTTGACCACTTTGTATGCTAGGTCAACAGCTTCACATGAGACACTGTTCTGTCGACTAGAACTGTAAATCTTGTGTGCAATGATATGTGTACCAAACTTCAGTTCGGCGTCGGTAATGCTGCTAACCTTCATGCCTCTACCATCCCACTCGGCTAGGGTTTTCTTCTCTAGTTCCGTCCGACCTAGGGTTTTGGTAGTTTTCGCTTTGTTCAACATGGGAAGACCGGTAACATGATGAATCATTTTCCTTGTGATCTCAATAGGTTGCTCAAGCCAAATCTTGCCATCGTGTACTCGGCTGAGAATGTACCTAACCCATTTATCTTGAAAGTTTCGAGGAAGATGTGCAATGTGGACTAAACCCTTATCTTCCAGATGTTTGTGCTCGGGTTTCAAAGTACCATCCATACATAGTTCCTCACGCACAATGTCTACTTCTAGGTTTCCCATTTCTTGAATAGAACAGTTAAAATGATTACGGATATCGTTGATAAGAAGTACCTTAGGAGGAATCTAAGATTGAGCTCTGTTCGGATCTAGGGCGGCTGCAACTGTGGGCACGATCTTAAAATCTGGTGCTTTCCACTCCCCTTGGACTAACATGTCTGATCCTTTCTTCGCTGAGGTGTTGGATGATGCCATGGTAGCTCACAGAAAATTCCTTTCGCAAGAGTATTAAATCGCCGGGTTGCCCTTGAAGTTTTCTGCTCTCAAAGTGCTTAAAGATTCGCGGTGAAGAATGAGTTCGATTACTTGCTTTTTGTTTAAAATTCTGTCATTAATGCTCATTTCAAATTAGGGTAGGAATTCTGACAGACTGTCACCCACCAAGAATTAATTGCTCGGTAAAGACTTCGCAACTCGGTGAACTCGAGAATTCATAATGCTCCGACCTCGCTCGGTAAAGACTATACCGACCTCGCTCGGTGAAGATTATACCGACCTCGCTGGGATCTCACTGCATCTTGCATGCTGGTTTAGACTTTTCTTTTAATTTCGATTCTGGAACTGTTTGAGATTGATCTATGAGAGTACAGTTCCAGTGCTTCCTTGGAAATTTAGTCTGAGTCGGTAGAGCCATCCATTCCAATACTTGGACTGGATTGCTCGGTAGCTTTAGGAATCCATTTTTGTCTGACCTGTTTCTTGACCTTAGTTGCTTCATTCTTCTTTCCTTCTTCAATTTCACTGGCATTCATGCAGTTTCTGGCTATGTGACCGAGTTTAGTGCATTTGAAACATCTTATGGTAGTATCTCTTTTCCTTAGATGATGTTTTATGCAATTCATGCCAATGTGTCCATATTCTCCACAGTAATGACATCTACACCAGGTGTTGTAGTCCCATCCAAACATTGCTTTCACAATTTGTTCTGCTGGATTAAATATCTTGGATCTGCACTCGGATGCCTTGTGACCTTGTTTGTTGCACTTGTGACAATTACCTCTGAATCTAGGTTTTTCCTTGCATTCATTTGCTTTATGACCAGGTTGATTGCAGCTATAACATTTTCCATTGAATTCTGCTTTTTCATTGTTCCAACATTTATTTAAAGTATGTCCTATTTTACCACAATGATTACAAGTAGGTTTTTGATTTCTTTTAGTACCTTGCTTAGAGGATTCGCCTTCTTCTTTGTATCCAAGTCCTGCTTTTCCTTTTTGCCTATGAAGATTTCGTTCATACAGCTGATTCAAGTCTTCTTGACTTTTCAGCATTCCTTCATTGATTTGTTTTTCAGCATTTAGGTCATCCATCAATCTTAGATTGATTTCCTTTTCAGATCTTAGTTCTTCTTTTGTGTTTTCTATTTCTGAACTTAGATTTAGAATTTCTTCATTTGTATCAGAGATTTGATCAATTAGGTTTTCTAGCTGAAGGGTTTTGTTTTGGACTTCAATGTTTCTTTCATCTAATTCATCTTTCAACTTGTTTTTCTGTTCCAAGATCTCACAGAATCTTGTAGAGTGTAGTTCTTGTTCTCTTTTC
This sequence comes from Chamaecyparis obtusa, assembly GCA_027943335.1. Taxonomy (NCBI): domain Eukaryota; kingdom Viridiplantae; phylum Streptophyta; class Pinopsida; order Cupressales; family Cupressaceae; genus Chamaecyparis; species Chamaecyparis obtusa. The sequence goes on from BSBK01007048.1 coordinate 50,821, forward strand.
AATTTTCTCACTTCTTCCTGCAGAGACCCATTCTTTTCTAGGAGTTCTTTGATAGCATTGTTTGCTTCATCTGAGTTATTTGAGGGAAGAAGATCTTCAATCTTTTCTTCAATGTAATTCTGATCATTCATCTGATTTGCAAGTTCCTTCCTTCTTCTTAGGGTTTGGGAAAGATGTTCTTTTGCTTCTTTGAGTTTAGCTATGGCCATTTCCAGATCTAGCTTTTCATTTTCAATCACCTTGTTCAGTTTGAATACCTCCATTGTCCTGGATCTTTGCTCAAGCTAGTTAAGCTTTGTCTTGAGAACCAATGCGCTCTGATACCAATTGTTGGAAATATTCAGGAATTAACCAAGTTACTGAGAGGGGAGGGGTGAATCAGTAACTTCAAATTTTCTTCTAATTTTAACATGTATTTTACTTTTAACCTTTGCATACAGAAAGCATGAAACTGAAAAAGCATTCACAATTAAGACACATGGATTTGGTTACCCAGAAACCTTCCAAAAGAAAGTAAAACTGGGGTGGGGATGAAACCCACAAAGCTTTAATACTGCAGAATAAAGTTGGCCGGTTAAGGCTTACAATTTGATCACTTCCGATGATCTGCCCTGTTAGGAGCAATAAGGATTGCTAAATCCACCCTGTTAAAGGATTTACAAACATACAGTGAAGTATGCACTCGGTAAAGAGATTTATACAAAGACTGTTAAGTCTACCCGGTTAAAGGATTTAGTACTGATTCACCTGTTAGAATGAAACAGTAGATCTCTGCTTTGCAACTGGATTGCTGAATGAGATTCGCTGATGTACTGATCACCTTCTGTGATGAATTTGTCTTTTCTATATCTTATACTTCTGAAGCCTTCTGCAATTCGCTTATTTCTGCCTTTGTTACTCTTTTATATATTCTGTATCATATATTTCATTACTTGTGCATTTATCTTATATTTCTACATCATTGTTTATATACAGATTTCAAACAATTAATTACAATTACAATTGCACAGTCGGCTTGACAAATAAACATAAGTGCTACTAAGTCGGCCCAAATATGGTTACTCGGTTCCTTCACACTGACTCGGTGACTTTCTGATACTCGGCGTCCACTGCATTACTCGGCATCGTCATGCACTCGGTAGAAGTGAAGGCACGGTTCATACTGATCACTCGGTAGGTATTGAACTCGGTAAGCATTGGTGACTCGGTAGACAAGATGTTACTCGGTTTTCATTGTCTGCTCGGTTTGCACTGTCTGCTCGGTTTGCACTGTCTGCTCGGTTTGCATTGTCTGCTCGGTTTGCACTGTCTTCTCGGTTTGCACTGTCTGCTCGGTTTGCACTGTCTGCTCGGTTTGCACTGTCTGCTCGGTTTGCACTGTCTGCTCGATTTGCACTGTCTGCTCGGTTTGCACTGTCTGCTCGGTTTACACTCAGAATGCTAATAAGTGTTGTCACTAGTGGCAATACTGCTTAATGCCAACAATATTCTAACTCTGTTAGGATTTATGGAAGACAGAAGGACCCACTGCCCAAACAACTTCAATGGAAAGATCGTTGAACACACTGTCCAACTGATCTCTAGATTATTCAATAGAATAATATCAAATCATTACTGATCTCAACAATATGTTAACTCTTCTCTGGCTATGCCAAACCGCACTCACTATTACACCAGATCTTAATTTCAAATCTCTGTACCTCGCATATCCTCTTTCAAAAATTCTCTTTCACAATCACATTCATTCCATATCAATAATACAACAAGGAAAAAACATTCCTTCCTTTATACCAAACTCAAGTAATTACAAATGAGTCGGTTGCCAAATTACAAAATAAAAGTTTCCACACGTTACATCAAAGTTATACAAAGCTGTCGGCTGTCAATTAGAATAATTCTTCACTCATGCAACTTGGTAGTTTGCACTGTTAACCACGTCACTATCAACATTTTTTCAACTTCTCTCTAACTGGGAAAAACTAGATTCCATCCCGATTAGGAGATATCATCCGATTTCCACAAACCACTACTCAGGAACATTGCCTGAATACTGCTCCCACCAAAATGCTCATAACTTCCATGAATAAAAGAATTACTATCTGTGCTCTTGACCATGAACATAAAACATATCACAAAGTAAATCCTCAACATCACATAGATTGATCTACAATATCCCATGTGCACTAATCCAAACACTGTCTTCTCCTCTACAAGTCTTCAGTAGATCACTATGTTGACATCAATGACAATCACAATCATGAACGTAACAACAACTGCTACAGAATAGCTGCCAATACTCCCATAGGATTTATTCAGCATTCATTCCCAACATATGGTTCTAATGTGTATTAATGTGTTGAAATGGTCCATAAGGGGTCTTAATGGGTCCTAACAGGTCCTAGCACCCCTTACGACCCATTTCAACACATTAATACACATTAGAACCATAAAGTGTCTTAAAGGGTCATAGGACCCCTTAAGGCACACTTTATGGTTCTAATGTGTATTAATGAGTTGAAATGGGCCATAAGGGGTCTTAATGGTTCCTAACAAGTCATAGGACTCCTTACAACCCATTTTAATACATTAATACACTTTAAAACCATAACATGTCCTAAGGGATCCTAGGACCCCTTAAGGCACACTTTATGGTTCTAATGTGTATTAATGTGTTGAAATGGGTCCTAATGTGTCAAAATATATTGTAAGAGGTCATAGGACCCATTGAGACCCCTTACAACACATTTCGACACATTAAGACACATTAGAACTATAAAGTGTGTCTTAAGAGGTCATAGGACCCCTTAAGACATGTTATGGTTCTAATGTGTATTAATGTGTTGAAATGGGCCATAAGGCATCTTAATTGGTCATTACAGGTCCTAGGATCCCTTATGATCCATTTTGACACATTAATACACTTTAGGATCATAACGTGTCCTAAGGGGTCCTAGGACCCCTTAAGGCACACTTTATGGTTCTAATGTGTATTAATGTACCACAATGGGTCTTAATGTGTCAAAATGTATCGTAAGAGGTCCTAGGACCTATTGAAACCCCTCACAAAAGATTTTGACACATTAAGATACATTAAAACCATAAAGTGTGCCTTAAGGGGTCATAGGACCTCTTAAGACACGTTATGGTTCTAATGTGTATTGATGTGTCAAAATGGGCCATAAGGGGTCTTAATGGATCCTAACAAGTCCTAGAACCCCTTACGACTCATTTTGACACATTAGGATCCATTTCAACACATTAATAAACATTAGAACCATTAATGTGTCTTAAGGGGTCATATGGCCCCTTAAGGCACACTTTATAGTTCTAAAGTGTATTAATGTGTCAAAATGAGTTGTGAGGGGTCCTAGGACATGTTAAGATCCATTGAGACCCCATACGACATATTTTGACATATTAATACACATTAGAACCATGAAGTATGCCTTAAGGGGCCATAGGACGCTTTAAGACACTTTATGGTTCTAATGTGTCTTAATGTGTTGAAATGTGTCGTAAGGAGTCTCAATGGGTCCTAATAGGTCTAAAGACCTCTTAGAACCCATTGAGACACATTAGGACCCATTTCAACACATTAATACATATTAGAACCATTAATGTGTCTTAAGGGGTCCTATGACCCCTTAAGGCACACTTTATGGTTCTAATGTGTATTAAAGTGTTGAAATGGGCCTTAAAGGGTCATAGGACCTGTTAGGACCCATTGAGAGCCCTTATGATACATTAGGAGACATTAAGACATATTAGAACTATAAAGTGTTTGTTAAGGGGTCATAGGACCCTTTAAGACACTTTATAGTTCTAATGTGTCTTAATGTGTTGTAAGGGGTCTCAATCGGTCCTAATGGGTCTAATGACCCCTTAGGACCCATTGACACACATTAGGATCCATTTCAACAAATTAATACACATTAGAACCATAAAGTGTGCCTTAAGAGGTCATAGGACCCTTTAAGACCCTTTATGGTTCTAATGTGTTTTAATGTGTCAAAATTTGTCGTAAGGTGTCTCAATGTGTCATAATAGGTCTAAAGACCCCTTAGAACCCATTTTGACACATTAATACACATTCGAACCATAAAGTGTTTTAAGGGGTCCTAGAACCATAAACTGTGCCTTAAGAGGTCATAGGACCCCTTAAGACACTTTATGGTTCTAATGTGTCTTAATGTGTCGAAATAGGTTGTAAGGGGTCTCAATGGGTCCCAATGGGTCTAAAGGCCCCTTAAGACCCATTTAGAAACATTAATACACATTAGAACCATAAAGTGTGCCTTAAGGGGTCATAGGACCCCTTAAGAAAATTTATGGTTCTAATGTGTCTTAATGTGTCAAAATATGTCGTAAGGAGTTTCAATGGGTCCTAATGGGTCTAAAGACCCCTTTGGACCCATTTTCACACATTAATACACATTAGAACCATTAGGACCCCTTAAGACACATCAATGGTTCTAATGTGTATTAATGTGTCGAAATGGGCCCTAAAGGGTCTTTAGACCTGTTGGAACCCATTGAGACTCCTTACAACACTTTTTGACACATTAGAACCATAAAGTGTCTTAAAGGCTCTTGTGACCCTTTAAGGCACACTTTATGGTTCTAATGTGTATTCATGTGTTGAAATGGTCCCTAATGTGTCTCAATGGGTTCTAAGGGGTCTTTATACCTGTTACAACCCATTGAGACACCGTATGACACATTTTGACACATTAGAACCATAAAGTGTCTTAACTGGTCCTGTGACCCCTTAGACACATTTTATGGTTCTAATGTGTATTAATGTGTTGAAATGGGTCAATGGGTCCTAAAGGGTCTTTAGACCCGTTAGGACCCCATTGAGACCCCTTACAACACATTAAGACACATTAGAACCATAAAGTGTCTAAAAGGGTTATGGGACACCTTAAGGCACACTTTATGGTTCTAATATGTCTTAATGTGTCCTAATGTGTCATAAGGGGTCTCAATGGGTCCTAACAAGTCTTAGGACCCCTCAAGACCCATTTTGACACATTAATACACATTAGAACCATAAAGTGTGCCTTAAGTGGTCATAGGACCCCTTAAGACACATTAATGGTTCTAATGTGTATTAATGTGTCAAAATGGATCCTAATGTGTCTCGATGGTTCCTAAAGGGTCTTGAGATCTGTTAGGACCCATTGAGACTCCTTATAACACATTTCGACACATTAAGACACACTAGAACCATAAAGTCTCTTAAAGGGTCCTATGACCCCTTAAGGCACACTTTATGGTTCTAATGTGTATTAATGTGTTAAAATGTGTCATAAGGAGTCTCAATAGGTCCTAGGACCCCTTACCACCCATTTTGACACATTAATACACTTTAGAACCATAAAGTGTGCCTTAAGGGGTCATAGGACCCCTTAAGACAGATTAATAGAACTCTAATATGTATTAATATTTTTAAATGGGTCCTAATGTGTTGAAATGGGTCATAAGGGGTCATAGGACCTGTTAGGACCCATTGAGACCCATTGAGACCCCTTATGTCCCATTTTGAGACATTAATACACATTAGAACCATAACGTGTCCTAAGGGGTCCTATGACCCCTTAGGGAACACTTTGTGTCTCAATGTGTCAAAATGTGTCGTACGGGATATCAATGGGTCATGGGACCTCTTATGACACATTTTGACACATTATGACCCATTTCAACACATCAATACACATTAGAACTACAAAGTGTGCCTTAAGGGCTTCTAAGACCTCTTAGGACATGTTATGGTTGTAAAGTGTATTAATGTGTCAAAATGGGTCGTAAGGGGTCCTAGGACCTGTTATGACCCATTAAGACCCTTTATGGCTCATTTCAACACATTAGTACACATTAGAACCATAAAGTGTGTCTTAAGGGGTTCTAAAGTGTATTAATGTGTCAAAATGGGTCGTAAGGGGTCCTACGATCCGTTAGGACCCATTAAGACCCCTTATGGACCATTTTGACATAGTAATACACATTAGAACTGTAACGTGTCTTAAGGGGTCCTATGACTCCTTACGACACACTATGGTTCTAATGTGTCTTAATGTGTCAAATTGTGTCGTAAGGGGTGTCAATGGGTTCTAACAGGTCTTGGGACCTCTTAAAACACATTGTGACACATTAGGACCCATTTGGACAGATTAATACTCATTAGAACCATAAAGTGTGCCTTAATGGGTCTTAGGACCCCTTAGGAGACGTTATGGTTCTAAAGTGTATTAATGTGTCGAAATGGATTGTAAGGGCTCCTATGACCCATTAGGACCCATTAAGACCCATTATGTCCTATTTTGACACACATTAATACACATTAGAACCATGAAGTGTGTCTCAAGAGGTTCTATGACCCTTTAAGACACTTTATGGTTCTAATGTGTATTAATGTTTAGAAATGGGTCATAAGGGGTCCTAGCACCCATTAGGACCCATTAAGACCCCTTATGGCCAATTTGGCACATTAATACACATTAGAACCATAAAGTGTTCCTTAAGGGGTCCTAAGATCCTTTAAGACACTTTATGGTTCTAATGTGTATTAATGTGTCAAAATGGGTCATAATGTGGTTTAAAGGTCCTAATAGGTCTTAAAGGGTCTAAGGACCACTTATGACACATTAATATACATTAAAACCATAATGTGCGTCTTAAGGGTTCATAGGACCCCTTAAGACATACTTTATGGTTCTAATGTGTAAATTAATGTGTCAACATGGGTCCTCATGTGTAGTAATGGGTCCTAGTGAAATTTAAGGGATCTAAGGACATAAAAGAATAAATGTAATCTAGCACATATATACAAATTTTATACCAGAACATTTTCTATTGAATCATCAAAGCATACATAATAACACATGAATAAAAGCATTTCAAAGCATACATAATTGAACCAAGATGTAGACACCTAAAAATCTTTTAGAAAATAAAATATTTTTATTTTTTGAAAAATCCCTGATGATATCATCATTTGTTAATTAATTAATTATTTAATTAATTAATTTAATTTTATGTCATTAAATCCCTTTATCTTAATTAAAAATATTTAATTAAGAAATCCCTCCCAAAAATGTTTAAATTTTATTTAAACACATTTTCCCTATTTATTAATTATTTAATTAATAAATTGACCCAAAAATCCCAAAATAAATAATTAATTTATTTTTTGCCCAAAACCTTGCCAAATTCCTAAAGACCACTAACCTCTTGTAGAATATTATAATCCTTCTTTAATTTTGATTAAAGGCCAATCCCATCATTTCCTAACCCTAATCCCAACTCAAGATATTTAATTTAGATTAAATATTAATCCTCATATTTATTAAATTTATTTTTAATAAATATCTTTTCAAACCTAAAACCCTTGAAATAAATAAAACCTTATTTATTTCTTAAATTTCTTTTATCCCTAGAAAGCCTAGACTTTTCTAGAAAGTCTTTATCCTCATCCAAAGCCTAGACTCTTCTAGAAAGTCTTCATCCTTATCCCCTTGACTCAAACTCTAACCTTACCCCAAACTCTAACCTATCCTCCTAACCCAAACCTTTCCAAAAGCCTATAAATACTCCTCATTTCTAAGAGCAAAATACCCATTCACCTTTTATTTCAAGCATTGTTATCATGCTAATTTAGCTCTAGATTTAGTATAATCATTCTAATTTAGCTTACTTTCAAGCATTTTTAGCTCATCTTAATATAGAACTAGTGGATTAACTTAGTTTGATTCTTGTTCATACATAATATCACATCTATTTTGGGCTTAAAAATCTACTTAATCATTATTAGTTGCATAATCTTGAGTTCTTGAAGCCTTAGGGGCAATTTTGGGTGTTCTACCCAATATTGTGCCATTTATGGGGTTTTCATGAAGCTTAAATCCTCCAAATCTGCATTAGGAAGATGCTCCAGGTGCTTTGAGAGCATACCCACATTCTTTTAAATGAGAAAATCAAACAGTGCATGGGCGCATCTATTTTAGCTCAATCTGAGGTGGCTTAGCTTAGATGTTCTTGTTTTGGATTGATTTCATGTTAGATTAGAACTTAACATTTGACTGATTTGAGCCTTTCAAAATAGATACAGATAGCCTTGCTCACATTCTGGCATGCCCGGTGGGACCCACTTCACGGGTTCTTTGCAAACATTTTGATGGGTTTTAGAGTGTTTTTAGATTTTTCAAGCTTATAGGTGGACGGAGCACTTCAAATTCTTCTTCCTCTTCTTGTCTATATTCTTCTTCTATTCTGTCTACTTCTTCTTCTTCTTCTTGTGGGATCTTGGCCAATTTTTTTCTCAAAAAAATCCACAAGGAAACAAAGTCATACACATCTTGTTTTAGTGCTTAAAATGAACCCCCAAATCATTCTTAAATGCATTAAAGACTAAAAATTTGCAAAAATCTTCTAACAAATGAAACTAAATCAATCCAATCATTTGCATCCTTGCAACATCAAGGTTTTAGATGCATTCATGCAAAGTTAGGAACACTTCATTTTTATTTTTTTTGGAAACTTAAAAAGAACTTCAAGTTTCCATTTCAAAAGGTTTAAAATCAACACTAAGTGCACCCAAAATTCTAAATCAAACTCAAAGCATCAATCAAGGATAAAATGAACTTCAGCTGAAAATATTTTAAAGTTATTTTAAAATCTCATGCAAACTAAGAGTCCTAAATGGTTGCCAAAACTGTCCTAAAAGCTTTGTTATTTGTTCCAAACAAATGTCTTGTTGCAAAATCTTGAAATTTTCCTAGGTTTTTCATGCATCAAAACAATCTAGGAATATCATTTTTGGGCTTAAAACATGCAAACTAGAACACAAAATCTTGAATGAAAACCAAAGTCCAAAGAGTTATTTTTACTTTGAGTCAAAAACAATCTTGAATGATCTAAATTGGAAAGAAAAGCATCCCTATTCCTTCCTCTTTGAATTTCAATTCAAACAAACTCAATCTTGAATGATCTAAGGTTAAAACAAAGCACATCTTCAAAGTTCTAAATCAACACAATAATTCAATCTTGAATGCCCAAGTCAAAGCAACTGCAAATGCTCGAAAGTCTTTTGGAGTAAGAACAAATCAAAATCTAAACACTTGTGTCTTCACAAGTTTTCAATCAAATCACACTTAATTCAATTTGGAAAAGGAACACTTGCTTGATGTGCATCTAGGAGCTTTTATTTTTTTACAAATCCTTGTTAAAGTAAGCAACGTAAAACACTTGAACTCAGACAAGTTCACTTGTTTTACTTTTAGTGAGGCCTGTCTAGGGAGAAAAGTGCTTCCTCTCTAGAGAATGAGCTCAACTGGTATCCCCCCTGGCCAGTATATAAATAAAGTTAAGGCAAAAAGTACTCACTTATATCTCCTAATCCATGGGCGTTCATGTCAAATACAGTGACTGGGGATGGTAAATATTCCTCCCCCAGCATTGTTGGCTAGGCTCTTAAGTGAGTCACGAGTGGTCAGCATAATCAGGTATGGAGACTCCACGCGACCATTACAAAACTTGATAAAATAGAGGCTACCCTATCTACATTCGAAAGTATCAAAATCCTTGTGCAAGGACCGATTCCAAGGGGTTTACTAGGTCACCTCAAGATTACTCACCATTTGTATTCCCTTCTAGGGGGTACCAAGCTGTGGGCAAGTGATTTTGATACTCACCTTCCTTAGGTAGATCTTCTAGAAGTGCTTGACAGTCAAATACTTCATGAAAACATTGTTGGAACATACACTTTTCAAAGCTTTATCAGAGTCAGTTATCCTATTTGTATCTCGCAAGGTTGCTTTGTCCCTTGTGGAGATTGCTTTTCCAAAAGTCTTTTTTATCTATCCTTTGCCATTGGAAAACATTAAACCAATCTACAAACTTGATACTCAGAAAGTCTTGCAGAAATCAGATTATCCAAAGAGCCTTTTTGTCTCAAATCAACTATCAGGAATTTCCCCAAGTTATGCCCAATTTGATCAAACATCTGAAAGCTAAATTGCCCAAATCCAAAGACTATCAAGAGAAGAAAGTTGCAAAGAGAAACCTTAACAGCCATCAATCCTCTATCCAAGCAACCCAAGCAGAAGAAAAATATCAAGAAAGGCTTGATAATATTGGCTATAACGCAAGAGTCAAACATTTTGCCTATCAATTTTGAGTAAACCATCGCTACATCAATCTTGAAAGAGAGGACTAGTTGGATCCATCACATGTCCTATTCTACCTTCAGATCTCAAAATCCTATCTCGGTAGTCCTTCATCCTAGTTTCATCCTAGTTTCATCATCAAACCTTAGTTGCATCCTAGAGTCCTTCTTAGTTTCATTCATCATCATCTTCCTAGTAGGATCATAGATCATCCATCCTAGTTGCATTTGCATCAGCCTTTTAGAAATAGTAGTGGTTCAACATCCTTCACCATCCTTCCATGAACAATCCACAATCGGAATCCCAAATCCTTGATCCAAAATCCAGCATCCATTATCCAAACCTGAACCCACCATCTTTTGCACCAAATCCAGAGATCCAAATCAACAAGCACTTAGTGTTCAAAATCTTTGAGTTGTTTCCATCCCCTATCCTAAATTAGAAATCCCCCCCTTTTTGACAGAGCATTGTCTAAAGGAAATCCAAGTTGTCCTTGCACAACCTCATCATCTCAAGCAAGAGATTGGCTTGCATTGATAAGAATCCAGTTGACTGAAGATCATTAGTCTATCCTAGGTTGGCCAAATCCTATCACTGATCCTTCGTTGGGATAAAAAAATAGCTCATTGTTGACACTTAGTAATCTTCCACTAGCATCCCACCAATCCTCCACCCAATCTTGACCCAAATTAGAGCATCCCACCAAGCCCCCATCATCACCAAGCATTTCACCAATCTATCACCATCTTCCACCAATCTTCTGCCATCTTTGATTCATATCCAAGCATCCCAACAATCCTTGCATTGCATTCTAGAAGTTCATTCATCCTTAGAAGTTCCTTAAGCTTGCATCCATCATTCTTTAGCATCTTTAGGAAACATCTTGTATCCATCTAGCATCTGCATCTCCATGCCCATCGAGACAAGATCTAGATCTAGGAAGCGAAGGAACATGAATCCTTATCCAATCACCATGACATCTGATCCCAATAGTTTTACCAGTGCAATGGTAGCATATGATCCCCAAATACAAACTAGAAATGTATGGGAAGATCCCAATATCCCCTCAACTCCTCTGGCAATAGAAACATTTGTGAGTCATCCAGAGAATCCACTAGTAGTCAATACACTCATGGCCCAAAACTAGCAGAGCATGTTCACTAACTTTGGACAAAGGCATACTCCCATTCCACCATATCTCCATCCTTGTATTCCCATGAGCACTATCCAAATCCTAGCACAAGTATACTCTCTGTTCATCCAACCATTCCCTGATCCAACTTTGCAAACACCTCAAGAAACCTCCACCATTCCCCTTCTTTTACAAGGAATCTTTGCAAGTCCTGTAACACAAGCTGTAACACCATCTACTGCATTCCCTCTCATAGGTACTTCATCATCTACCATGGCCGCCAAAGCTCTTGCACAAATCCAACGCTTGTCACAAAATCAACTCCCACCTCTTACACATCCCTCTACACAAGCAGTTCCCCCATCTTCCATTGGCCAATCAACACCATTCTTTCTAGGAGGGATGCAATCATCCTTCCCCCTCACTTCACAAGCTTCTACATCCACACCTTTCATGCTAGGAGGGATGAAAACATCCTTTCCTTTTACTCCACAAGCTTCAGCATCCATACCATCTTTTCTAGGGTCAACACAATCATTTCCCTCTTCCTCCCCACAAGCTTCAGCATCCACACCATCTATTTCGGGGGCAGCACAATCACTTCCCTTTCATACTCAACAAGCTTCCACATCAACATCACCCTTTTCATGGGGAGCGCAAAAATTCTCTTCCTTCCCCCCCCCCAACAAGCATCTACCCAGGCACAAGCCCAACAAAATGCCTTCACCACAGGAATGCCTTCCATGGGTTTTTCAAATCCACCATTCATGTCCCAAACTCCCATCACATCTACCTTCCTGGCATCCGATGTGACACAATTCCCACCTCACACTGGTTCTCGTTGGGGTCTCACTCAAGAAGACATGAAAGCCTTTGGCATACCAACAGACTCCCCCACATCTGTGTTTGCAAATCAACAAGCCATTTTCTCCCAAGCAACATAGCAACAACCATCACAAACTCCACTAGTTTCATCATTCACAAGCTATCCATTCACAACACCTACTGCTTTTCAGCAAGTTTCTCCACCTCAGCAGAAAAATTCATCCCATTTCACAAGTTATCTTGCCCAGCCACCCTTTTCTTCAAGCTTCCCTACATCAGTTCCACCCTTAAGCAATGAGGGAATGCACCCGACCTATATCAGTCAACCACAAAGCCAAGTTCAGCAAGGACCATCTTATAAACAAGCTACATCATTCCACCAGCCTCCCCCATAGCAATCACACTTCCCATCATAGCAACAAACCCCCATCATTCCCCAGCAGTAGCAAGTTTCCTCTTACCAGTTACAGTAGCAAGTCCCAGTCATCCCACAACACCAGCAAGAAATCTCATATCTACCACCACAATATCCCCCTGTGCCACATCAACAGTATCCTCCTTAGCAAACATCACTCCATAATCCACTCCAATCCACCTATCCCACTGGGCAATCTCCATATCCCACTCCACAATACCCACCTCAAATGAGAGTACCTGCTCAAACATTGATCAATGTCAAGTGGGAAGCCATGAAGAATGCTCTTAAAGAGCTTCAAACCGGTACCAAGAACAAAACCTAAAAGTTTGAAGAGGTGTGTCCTTACTCATTTGACCAATCCATTGCTGCTATTCCTTTCCCCAAGCACTTTGAGACACCTAAATTTGATAAATATCAGGGAAAAGGAGATCCAGTCAACCATATTAAAGAATTCTATATGGTGTGCCAAGAAGTGGCTTACAGTGATAATTAACTTTTATGCATATTCCCCAAAAGCTTGGGAGGAATTGCTGTTGAGTGGTTTTACAAAATACCATGTGGGACTATCACAACTTTTTCTGAACTCTCTAAGAAGTTCATTGCCCATTATGCCCACAATGTTGAGAATGAGTTGACCTTGTTAGATCTCTGCAACTCAAAACAGAAAGAAAGAGAAAGCCTAGTAGAAAACTTGCAATGATGGAAAAATCTTACCACTGGGTTGTCATACCAGCCACCTGAGAAACATTTGACCAAAATCTTTATTGATAATTTGCATCCTAAACTATCCCATTTTATGAGCATGAATTGTCTCCAAACCTATCAGGATATCAAGAGCAAGGGGATAGGTATCGAAAAGGTCCTCCTAGATGAAGGCACAATCTGACACTTCAAAAATGATTCCCAAAATAAACCCAGCAATGATAAATCCCGTTATTGGAATCGTAACAAAAACATTGTTACAGATGGACCCACTGATACCAAACATGTCCAATTCATCATAGCTAGTCCTACACCAACTCCTGCATACCAACAACAACAAGTGCCTATCTATTAGCAATCTCCTCAGGTCCATCAACAACCCATGCAACAATATCATTCTCAGAATAATCAGCAGAATTATCAGCAGCAAGCTCATCAAGCTTATCAAAGTAATCCAAACAATCAAGTCAATACCATTAACACTGCTCCCAATCAAAACAAACCCAAAGCTGAAAAATATCTGAAGAAGACCTTCACACCATTGGGTGAACCTTTGGATGTTATCTTTCATCGAATGGCCAAGGCCAACTTGATTACATATGCAACAATCTAGCCGGTTGATGATAACACTCCCAAGCCCGATTGGTACAAAGGTCATGAGTACTGTGATTATCATCGTGTCAAAGGACACACTACCCTGAAGTGTATGAGACTCAAAAACTATATCCAAGATCTCATTGACCAAAAGGAGATCCAGGTAGACACACCTACTTAAGCCTCACCAAATGCCAATTTGCAAATTTATCAGAATGTGTTCCCACAACACAATGCTGGGACCAACCAAACTAAAACCAATCATCCCCAGAACCATGGAAAAGGAAAACAAGAAGATCACACTACTACCTATATCAATTATGATAATATTGTTGGATGTATAACCCAAGTTGAGCCCACAGTCAATGCCATCCATGTCAGAGGAGCAGATAGTCAATGTGTTGTTACCACCTATAGAGGTCGGATAACTATCACTGGTGCTCGACCAAGGCCAGCACATAATGCACACAATGCATAGTACAACCTCCATCAGGAGATCCTTGACCGAGTGTCAAAGAAGGACATGTCCCCATAGACATTAACACCACCCAGTTCAAGACCCTTGTGGGACATCTATTTGCATCATGTTCTTTATCCTTTAAACCATCTGACATACCAGATGTTGCACCTAGCCACACTCTCCCTCTCTGCATCACCATTATGGTCAGAGACTTTGCCATCAAATGGGTTTTAATAGATAATGGCTCAACCCTAAACCTGTGTACTCTCAAATTCATTCAGTAGATTGGGTTCACAAAGGCTGATATATCACATGAAGTAATCACTATCAAAGCCTATGACAACTTGGAGTGTACCTCTGAAGGTACTATTACTTTGCCCATTCAGCTAGGCCCATCAACACAAGATACTATTTTCCATGTTGTTGATCTTGACCTACCATTCAATATCCTCCTAGGCCGACCATGGATTCATTCCATCAAGGTTGTACCATCTACTTACCATCAATGCATCAAATTTCCACATCAAGGCACTGAGGTTACCATCCATGCTGACCCCCAACCCTTCACATACTATCGTGCGATGGAAACATCATTCCCTCATTCCACTCATTGTCCTGGAACTGACATTAGCACTTCTGTTGCTAGCTCATCCCGATCCCATTACGATCTAGAGACCATCCTTTCTTCCACCCTCTCTTCCATAAAGATCAATAACCAGGGTTGTGGTGAATACAACCTACATGATGCATTTGTCGTAGGGGCCCTCCCACTTGATCCACATACTCAACGGTGCCTGAGTCACCAAAGCAAACCTGCAGAAGATATCCATGCAATCAAGAGAATGGGACCTATGACTTTTGAATCCCATGGCAACATAAACAGTCAAGAGATGGATCCTGACATCAATAGGTGGTTGTACAAAGATCCCCCACCACTCGACACTCAACTCCTTGGCTACTTCAAAGATAAATACCCACAATCACACAAATACACTACTGAGCAATGGAACTATCAAGGTGGTGGTCTAGGACCACAAGAAGGTGGCAACCAATATCCCATCACAGCATCAAAGAATATTGAACATCAGGGTCTTGGCTTTAATACCCATTGCCTGCATATACAAGAGCCTAATACCGCAACTGGGGGCACCAACATGACTAGCGTTCCCCTCTTGAATAGCTAGGATGACCTCGTAGAGATCGAAGACATCCCTAAAGAGAAAGAAATCAAATCCTATGATGATATCTTTAATGATGACACCCTCCTAGGGACTTCTATCCTCCAACAACTCGCCATCAATCTCATAGAACTTCCCCTCACCTACCTTGAACTCATAGACTGGGACCAACCAAGTGTCACACACATTGATGAGTTCCAAAGCACAAAAGCACTCCTAGAATTCATGGGGGCATCAGGCCAGGCAACAGATCAAAATTCAGAGTCAACTCACATTTATAAGCTTGACCCAGAAGGATATTTTGGGGGGGAGGCAAGCTTTAGCTACAAAAGAGGAATAGAAAGAGTAAAACATGAATCTTTATGTGAAAACCCTTCTGGGGCACATTCTGATTCCAAAATAGTAAAAATAAAGAGCATATCTTCTAGTGAAAACTTGGCAATTCAAGTGCTAGAAGATGAAGACTTGCCTCTTCCTCCCATCCAAGATTACAAACCCGAGCAGTCACCAATCATCATAGAGGAAACAAAGCTAGTCAACTTGGGTACAGAGGAATGTCTGAGGATCACCTACATTGCGGCCAATCTGATAGAGGGTGAAGAAATGGCTTTAATTGCACTCCTTAGAGAATCAATTATAAATTTTGCATGGTCATATGCACACATGCCTGGGCTTGATCCTAATCTTGTCATCCATCATCTAGCAGTGGATCCTAATGTCAAGCCAGTCAAACAGAAGTTGAGGAAAATGCATCCAAAGGTCACCTTATTAGTCAAAGCAGAGCTTGAAAAAATCCTCCAAGCCAAGATTATTAGAGTAATAGATTACTCAGATTGAATCTCCAACATGGTGCCTATCACAAAGCCTTTAGGCAACATTAGAATTTGTACAAATTTTAGGGACTTGAACAAGGCATGTCCTAAAGATGATTTTCTGCTACCAAATATAGACATGATTGTAGATCTTACAACGGGTCATGAAATGTTGTCACTAATGTATGGCTTTTCAAGCTACAATCAAATTCATATAGCAAAAGCAGATCAACATAAAACAACATTCACAACTCCATTGGGTACCTTCTGCTACAACATGATGCCATTCAGGCTAAAGAATGCAGGAGCCACATATCAGAGAGTGATGACAGCAATCTTCCATGAAATGATCCACAAGATCCTAGAAGACTATGTGGATGACATTCCTACAAAATCTAAAACATGAGGTGAACACCTAAGCATTCTTGAGAGTGTGTCTGATTGCTTACTTCATTATGGCTTAAAACTCAATCCAAAGAAATGTGTCTTTTGTGTTACATCTGGAAAGCTCCTAGGTTTCATAGTATCACAATGAGGCATAGAGATCGACCCCAAAAAGGTCAAAGCAATAACAGAAATGCCTCCACCAAGAACACTCAAACAGCTCAGAAGCCTATAGGGAAAGCTTCAATCAGTGCATCGGTTCATTTCTCAGCTGGCAGACAAGTGCCAACCTTTTACGAATCTCTTATGAAAAGACACAAGCTTCAAATGGGATCTCATATGTCAGAGAAGCTTTGATAAGCTCAAGGAGTATCTAGCCAACTCTCCAATCCTAGTGCCACCAGTTCCAGGATGCCCTCTCATACTCTACATCTTAGAAACCACTACAGCACTTGGGGCACTCCTAGCTCAACATGATGATGAAAATAAAGAGAGATCCATCTACTACATTAGTCGAACTCTTGTCGGCTATGAGATTAATTATTCACCTATGGAAAAGCATGCCTTGCAGTGGTTTTTGCCACTCAAAAGCTTAGACATTACATGCTCAGTCACACAATTAGGCTCATTTCAAAGGTGGACCCCCTCAAATATCTACTATCAAGGACAACTCTCATAGGCCATATGGAAAAATGGGTCATGTTACTCAGTGAGTTTGACATCCAGTATATTGATTGAAAAGAAATCAAAGGGAAAGTCATTGCTGATCAACTAGCAGAGGCACCATTGGTGGATGCTTATCCACTAATCATGGAATTCCCTGATGAACACTTATGTATGATTGAAGAACATGTCATGTGGAAACTATACTTTGATGGCTCCTACACATCACATGGATCAAGGGAAGGAATCTTATTTGTCACACCTCAAGGTGACTACATTCCAAAATCATTCAAGTTGGGATTCCCATGTACTAACAAAATTGTAGAATATGAGGCACTCATCTCAGGTCTCAAAATAGCCATTCAATGGAATATCACAAAATTGCAAGTGTTTGGGGATTCACAACTAATTATCAAACAAGTCCTTAATGAATATCAGACAAAGGATGACATGTTGCTACCCTACAAAGAGCTGGTGGATAGATTGAAAGAGCATTTCCTAAATCTATAGTTCACACAGATACCAAGACTTCAGAACAAAGTAGCCGACGCAATGGAAACCATTGGATCCTTGTTAGAAATCCCATGTGACACATCATAGTATGAATTCCTAGTCGAGTAGCTCCATACACTAGCTTATGAGAACGTCAATGTAGAAATGGTGTGTGTCTTGGTTGGTCCTCAGTCCCCATGGTACCACAACATCCATGCATATCTAAAGAATGGTATCATATCTCCCCATCTCACTAATAACCAATGCCAAAACCTTATTCTTAGAGCTTCCGCTACACTCTTGTAGCCAACACCCTTTATCATCGAGGGTATCACAATATCCTCTCTAGGTGTTTAGATTCAAACGAGGCCATCATGGCTTTACAAGAGGTCCACATTGGAATTTGTAGTGCCCATATGAGTGGCATGGTTCTAGCTAAGTAGTTGCTTCAAGTTGGGTATTATTGGCCAACCATGGAACATGATGCTTGTGAATTTGTCAGAAAATGTTTACCATGTCAGCAGCATGCAAATTTGATTCATGCACTAGCACAAGACTTGTAGCCCATTGAGCCACCTTGGCCATTTTTATGTTGGGGCTTTGACCTTGTCAGCTTAATTACTCCCCTTTCCTTAGATGGACACAAGTACATAATAACTGTCATAGAGTACATCACCAAATGGGTTGAAGCGATTCTGCTCACCCTAACTACTGGCATCCAAATATCCAAGTTCATCCATTACCACATCATCTGCTGCTTCGGCATACCATCTACCAACTTTACAAACCATGGCACACCTTTTGAAAACTAGCATGTGGATGATCTGTGTGCCAGACTCCACATCCATCACCATTTCTCCAGTCCATATTTCCCTCAAGGAAATGGCCAAGCTGAGGCAACCAACAAAGCTATCTTGAAAATCCTCAAGAAGGTTGTCAATGATTCTAGTTGTGACTGGCACCTCCAAATCAATCCTGCCCTTTGGGCCTACCACACTTCTTATTGCACTCCCATAGGCACCACCCCATATTCCCTTGTATATGGTGATGAACCCATTTTTCTGATTGAAGTCAAGCTCCCATCATTGCGAGTCTCCATGAAGAACTACACCTCTGATGAAGACTATCATGTGGCCCATCTCACATAGCTAGACCTGTTAGATGAAAAAAGATAGCAAGCATATGATCACCTGGTTGCATACCAGAATCGACTCAAAAGGAGTTATAACAAGAAGTTCCATCCTAGATAGTTCCAGGTCAGTGACATGGTCCTCAAAGAAAATTAGAAAGTCCAAGCAAATAGAGAAAAGAAAGGCAAGTTTGAGCCTACTTGGCTAGGTCCCTATGTTGTCACAGCATGCTTTGGCTCCAGAGCTTATCAGCTATCTACACCAGAAGGTGAGCCTTTGCATGATCCAATCAACATCATACATTTGAAGAGGTTCTATGCCTGAACCAAATCCTACATATTCAGAAAATCCATAAAAATTGAAAAAAGTAGAAAAATACAAAAAAATCAAACAAGCAAAAAAGAAAAGAAAAATAATCGTCCAATGGTGAAAACTTGGCAATTCAAGCGCCTTGGACAAGTATGTTGGTGAAAACCTGGCAAACAGGTGCCATACATAGTGGACCGAGTCATTATCTATCAAAATCCCCATCCCCATCCACCATCCCCCAACATTCCTCTATTTTTATAATCCTCAAGCAAAATCGCAATCCCACTTGCACATATCTTGTACCCTATTTTTGTACCATATCTTGTACCATATCCTGTATATCCTATATAGCGAGATCTTCCTATCCCCAATCCTGAGCTTCTGTACATCTCCATTGTCTATAGCTTTTTCTATCTATTATACATGTCATCCCTTTTTGTTGTACATAGTCCTTGTCAGTCATGTAGCCGCATTTGATTAGAACTCTTTTTCCTACCCAGCCTTGTACTTCAGCAACCTCAATTGTCAACTATTCTTGATCACAGTGATTATTCTTTGACTTCATCATTTTCCAGCAAACAACTAGCACTCATTCTCTCATCAATCCATGGGTCCTTGAGGATGTATCCTTCCTCTTGTCAGACCTAATCTTCCCCCAATCCCATCAGGTTCGTGTCGATGCATCCTTCTACACGTTCAGACCAATCTTCCTCCCGTCAATCAATCTGTCACATCAAATCTCTCTCCTTGGCAAAGGATGTCTTTTTGGAGTTATCATTTTGATCTTGGATTTTGTCCTTTGGATCTTGTTAATATTTTACGACTTCTTGTTGTTCTCTACTCAAAGTCACCATGATCCTTTCTATCATGGTGCGCAGCAAATGAGGATAATCTGGGGCAAGGTCTTTTGATCTTTTGCTTCTGCCTGTGAGTCAGTCATGTGTTTGTGGTTTCTTCAACATTGTTTCCACCATGCCTCCTCTGGGTTTCATGTGTGATGCTGGGGCAACCCTACATGTCTTTTTAGTGTCAGTCCTATGCAACACTGGTGACAAGGCCTCGTGATCCCAGTATCCTTGGCAGGTCTCTACAATTGCTATATTAAACTAGGTTATGCTCTCCACATTTGCACCTGGAACTCCCAACATCCCCTGCATCTTGCATCATATAGATTAATCTTGCATCTTGCATCTCTCATGTAGTTGCATCCTACATTTTGCATTCCATCTCATCTTGCATTCACCCATCTTTGCTCTTAGCAATTTGGTTATTTATCTCCCCTTCTTCCTAAGTCCTTCCTTCTTTGTTTCCTTTCGAGAAAATTCCACACCGTTTACTCCTTGCGTTCTTTTCTCGAGGGGGCACAATCCCTCATTCCTCTAAATTCTAGCTTGGGGCATCTTATTTTCTTGTCTTTGATGCCATGCCACTTGCGGCATCTCATCAAAGAGGGCCAAAATGTAGACACCTAAAAATCTTTTAGAAAATAAAATATTTTTATTTTTTGAAAAATCCCTGATGACATCATCATTTGTTAATTAATTAATTTAATTTTATGTCATTAAATCCCTTTATCTTAATTAAAAATATTTAATTAAGAAATCCCTCCCAAAAATGTTTAAATCTTATTTAAACACATTTTCCCTATTTATTAATTATTTAATTAATAAATTGACCCAAAAATCCCAAAATAAATAATTTATTTATTTTTTGCCCAAAACCTTGCCAAATTCCTAAAGACCACTAACTTCTTCTAGAATCTTCTAATCCTTCTTTAATTTCGATTAAAGGCTAATCCCATCATTTCCTAACCCTAATCCCAACTCAAAATATTTAATTAAGATTAAATATTAATCCTCATATTTATTAAATTTATTTTTAATAAATATCTTCTCAAACCTAAAACCCTTGAAATAAATAAAACATTATTTATTTCCTAAATTTCTTTTATCCCTGGAAAGCCTAGACTTTTCTAGAAAGTCTTTATCCTCATCCAAAGCCTAGACTCTTCTAGAAAGTCTTCATCCTTATCCCCTTGACTCAAACTCTAACCTTACCCCAAACTCTAACCTATCCTCCTAACCCAAACCTTTCCAAAAGCTTATAAATACTCCTCATTTCTAAGAGCAAAATACCCATTCACCTTTTATTTCAAGCATTGTTATCATGCTAATTTAGCTTTAGATTTAGTATAATCATTCTAATTTAGCTTACTTTCAAGCATTTTTAGCTCATCTTAATATAGAACTAATGGATTAACTTAGTTTGATTCTTGTTCATACATCATATCACATCTATTTTGGGCTTAAAAATCTACTTAATCATTATTAGTTGCATAATCTTGAGTTCTTGAAGCCTTAGGGGCAATTTTGGGTGTTCTACCCAATATTGTGCCATTTATGGGGTTTTCATGAAGCTTAAATCCTCCAAATCTGCATTAGGAGGATGCTCCAAGTGCTTTGAGAGCATATCCACATTCTTTTAAATGAGAAAATCAAACAGTGCATGGGGGCATCTATTTTAGCTCAATCTGAGGTGGCTCAGCTTAGATGTTCTTGTTTTGGATTGATTTCATGTTAGATTAGAACTTAACGTTTGACTGATTTGAGCCTTTCAAAATAGATACAGATAGCCTTGCTCACACAAGCATGCATAGTTGAACCATCAAAGCATGTGTACATCAAAGCACATGTACATTTAATTGAGAGATCAAAACATATATATTTAATAACATATTTAAAAATTACATGTACACTTGAACACAATATTGAACTATGAAAGCATAAATAAAAGCATGTACAACATTTAGCATACATAACATGTGTAAAAGCATTTTATTAGATTAGTAATTTATCATAAATTTAATCTAACTAGTAATCAATCTAGCGCTAATGTCATATAATTAATCTATGTAATATATTAAGGGATGGCTTAAGGGTACATACATAAATACATGTACACATATAACAAATTTTTCACGTAAAAGAATACTTATTCAAGAACATATACAAATTTCATGTACAAGAACATACTAGATTGAACTATGCATAAAAGCATTTCAAACCAAACATGTCATAATTATATATAGATCAAAGTATTATTTTCCAAGCATGCATAATTGAACCAAGCGTGCATAACTATATATCAAAGCATATCCAATATCTATTGTAACATCATTTATGATTTCTAAGCTAAAAAAACACTTGAGTTCAATTGTGAAAGTATGAAAGCTACAAAAAACAAGTTTAGGCTAGAGCTCCTGAAACATATAGTTTGTATCCTCTCTATCTTTTATTATCTCCTAAATTTTTTCATGTTCTTCAATAGGCAACCTCCACTTTTTGTTTCCACATCCTCTTTTTGGCAATGCAAGTTTGTCGCTATAACCAAATGACTATAATTTAGATTTTTTTGTCCAAGCATGTATTCAACAAATTGAACACCATTTTTGTTTATCTTCATTTTCTGATAATATGTTCCTTCAATGACAACTGAACCAATTGGATATGATTGTCCATCACCATCTACAATTACTTATGACAACTTATATTTTTCTTTCGTGCATCTTAGAAGATAATAATCTACACTTTTTGCATTGTCAGGATCTGCAACCACAACAAAATTATCACCTACATGTACAAATGTCCATGCAATTTAAAAATTAAATAAAAAGATATAAATATTTTGATCACCCCTTGTGATAAATTGAAATTAATAAAAAAATATACATACAGGTGCACACACCTGTAATAACTAAATTAAAAACATGTTCAAAATCTGTTGAATGTATAGGATCATGAATGTTTATGTCAATGTCATCATCTTCATAAGGAGGCATTCTGATCAACTCCTTCATATCCCATTATGAAACATATCCATTTACAATAATCTCAAATTGACTAATTGGATTGACCTCAACACAATCAGCACAAAAACATGATTTTTCTCTTACTTGAATTAATGGCGGCCTGTGTTGTCCTATAGTCATTAATTGATGTAAACTTATGATACAACCAATTATTTGATAATTGTAAGGATTGGATTGATCTATATCTGATACAAATATGAACAAAATTTAAAATTTGCACACATTTTCAGATCAACAATTACATGATAAAAGTGGTCAAAAAACATACGATTGAAAATTTTATAAATAAGAATTTGGACAAAATAAATTTTACCTTTCACTTCCCAAAAATAATGTTTGTTGTATTCGGTGTCTCGACCATTAAAATGACCTTGGCACCATTCAATAATTTTATTCGCATTCTCTATCATGTTACCTGTGTACAACATGTAAATTGACATGAACTAAATTAGTTTAAAGAAAATGGATCTAGAAGCTTCTTTCAAGACATTATAAATGCTTTCAAATACCATTTACATGTACCTAAAAATTCATGTTGGTGAAGTGCATGTTTTACACATGCTCTTGCTTCATCGTGCTCCCCTTTTCCATGGCCACTTTCAAAGAAGTTCCACATAAACTTAACATTCTATCTAGCATGTTGCATGCTTAACCAATTAAAAGCTTTTGCAAATTTAAATTGTCCTTCTTGATAATGTTGTGTACACACATGTACATATATGTAAGATCTCATTTAAAAATATAGTTCATCATGTACAAATTTAATAACTTAAAAAGATGAGAATGAAAATGAATAAAATACACGTACTTACATGCACAACCATCATACCATATCCAGTGTTGTGAAGCCTCTATCCCACGATTCACAAGATCTTCAAAAAATATTGCAAAATAATGAGCCACATAGCTCCTATCATGAACTCTATCATCACTAATATAGAAATGAACCTCCTTGATGATAAAGCATTCATTTTGATCAATACTTTCTATCCCATCCAAATCAAATTGTGTGTGTTTGTAGATCACTTACACAAATATCGTAACTTGTTCAGAATGATAATATTGACCTTGAAGCTCTGATTGAGGGGAAAATGTACAGCTCTTAGAGAAATCTATAATTGAAAGACTACAACTAGGTGGAAAACAATTTTTGGAATCATGAAATTGTTTAGCTTGCCATCGTGCACCAGGACAATGTTGGATATGTGGATATATCATAGTATGAAATTTGGTCATAAACTCAAGGTAGGGAAATTCACTCTCCTTCAATGTAATTTTTTTGGATTCATCTAATTTCTTAGTTCGGTATGTCTCATATTCAAATCTCTTCCATAAAACCAATGTTGAAACATCAATATTTTTAATTTGCAATGGAAATTCATGCAAATCTCCACAATCATTACATGTATTTTTTATACATTGTACTTTGAACTCATCTGAATCTTTTTATTTATCACATAAAATAGACTTCACAAATTGTGTCATACTTCTAGGGATAACCATATCTGTATTTTTTACTGCCATAGCCTTTTTATATGATTGCAAGTATAGATGAAATTCAACATGATTTTGACAACAAGTTTCGCATACCTTATTTATGCGTACAAATAAATGACACAACCTCTCAAACATTCTCTGACATATTTTCACATCTAAAAACTCTTTCTTGAATGCTTGAAATAGTTCACTTTGTGTTATATCTATAAATTGTTTTGGATGTTTATATTTCGTACCCATCTCTTCATCTTTCATCTATATAGTATCTCTTCTATTGGAAGAAATACAAGAGAAAGTAGTCCAATATTCAATGACTTGTGTTTTTACATCTTCATAAATTCTATCTTTTTGAGGAAGTCTACAAATATTTACCCAATTCTTTCTAATGTTTTCATCTAACATATTTCTCCTCTTGATATATCTTTGAACAGTTCTTCTAGATACTTGCATTAAATAAAAAATTGCACAAACTTATTTTCTCCATGTCAACTTTCTACTAGATATTGTAGTTATCAATGCTCTACATGCAACACTTAAATCAAATCCTCGAGTTGTGTTCTTAATATTGGTTAATGCATCTTGCAAATTTTCAACTATTATTCAATTGACATTATCCGTAGAGATTTTCTTATTATCAACACCCAATAACTCCAAAACAAGAGTCGTCTCTCTTTTCCTGAACAACCTTGCAAATAGTTGTGTTCTTCCAAACATGCTTTTATTTTCAAAATATTCATCCCAAATTTTTTTGCAATGCAATTTACTTGTACTTTCATATACCATGTGTTTAGATGAAACTTGATTGAAAAGTGTGTCTTCATTCATCTCCATCAAATTTTCCCATGTCAAATGATATGTTTCCACATTCAGAACTACCAATTTGTTCTCCTACTTGAATTGTATCTTCTTCAATATCAATAGGTTCTTCCTCTACTTCAACATGTTGATCTTTATTATATTTTGTATGACCTTTTAGTTTCTCATCTCTTATTTGATCACATTTTCTTGTTTTGTTCCTTTTATTCCCCATTGAATTGAAAGCTTCAATTCACCTACATACAGAAAACCATATACCCAATAAAAAACTATAAACAATATTTATAAGTTCATAAATAAAAAATAAAATAATATAATGCTTTAATGTAAAAAACTAAATAAAATAATGCTTGAATTTAAAAAAACCAAACAAAATAATATTTCAATTAAAAAAATTAAATAATATATAAATATATCTTGCAAAAGAAACATACCTTCTTGACGAAATTATCCTTCATAATTCCCTTTGGAATGAATAAAAACAAAAAAAACTTACACCAAATGATTTTATTTAAAAACTCACTTATTATTTCACATGTACTAAAGAATTTGTTTTTCATTTTTTAAATCCAAAATTTTTCCTTTAATATGGGGTTTAAGCGCTCGGTCGCTAAGGCGACCGTGATCGGTTGGCCCTAGTTTTGGCCAAACTAGTTTTGGCTGAGCCATGTTTGGCCAAAACTACCTATGTGTCATCCTATGTGGTAGCCAAACAAGGAAAAATTGAAGATTTTCAGAACTTCTCAGTTCTGCAGCTTATTTCTCCATCAAAACTCAAATTTATTCAAAAATTAAAAATACAATTTTGTAGAGCTCAGAGTTAGGATTATGGGCATATAAATTTTATAATATTTTGATTACAAATAATATATTATAATAATAAAATAGTGTAAGTAGGCATTTTAAAATTTTAGAAGATGCTTCTTCAAAAAAAGAAAAAAATAGTAAATCATAACAAAAAAATTTAAAATTTATATTTAACACTAGAGGAGAGAGTCCTTTTCAAGATTATGTAATTTTTTTTTTGAAAAATGTACATTTGATAGGGAAAATTTGACGGGAGACAAAAACTATCAATTTCAAATAAGTTCGACTTTGAGTAGTCACAACGGGAAAAATATACATCGGAAAATTAATTTTTTTTTTTATGTACTAGCTATACATGTCATCTATAACATATTTTGAAATTAGAGGAAAACAAAGATTATTTGCATATACTTTTTTGACGGGAACTAAACCCTAGATTTTCAACATTTTTCAACAATTAAAATATGGACTTCAAAAATTAAAAAACTATATCAATTATTATTCAAAAAAAATTAAAAAAATTATAGACATAAATTTCATCCAGTTTTACACATTTCATCAGTTTACATCATCTTCAAATTCTAAACACAAATGTGACTTTTGTGTCGTTAAAGTTGAACAATTTGCATGTTGTTGACCTTTTCTTTTATAAAAGTGTAACATATGTTTGTACTTTTACATCATTGTATCTCATCAATATCTTGGAATGGTTTTTAGCCATTTGTGAGGGACTTTGTTTCAAGTTCCCTGGCATTTTTTATGAATGGTAGCCAAAGCTTATGAATAATTTCCTATTGAAGGCTCTTCGACTTCAAGCATGTGAAAATAAAATAGACCATTTTACTTTTGGAGAAGGGGTTATGCCTCCTAGTTTCAAAGTACTTCACGATCCTGTTAGAAATATTGATACCATGATTGCAAATTTTAGGGGAGTGCAATAGGTAGTGTTTCTCCCATTGATTCTACGTTTTGATGGATTATTATTCTGTGGGCCTACCAAAAGTCTATAAGAGATCATTCACAATACATGTGTGTACTCGATTAAGAGATTTACATAAGAACGGTTAAGTCCACTATATTAAGAGATTTCAATTTTCTACAATGATTAAAAGGTAACAATAAGTTTATTTTTAAATAGAAACTATATCTTGCCTGATTCAGATTTGTAATATATCAAATAGATATCACCTTCTAGTGATGAATGTGTCCTTATGTTCTGCTCGGTAGCCTCATGTATATTCTAAAAACTGAATGCTTCTTTCATAAATCTTCTGTCAAAAACCCTTTCATTGATCTCCTAATGTCCTTAGTGAGACTACTCCTTCATGATACATATTTATAATGACATCTTTACAATTTTTATGTTAAACTATCTTGACCTAATTAGGGTTTACAATATCTTAGAAAACCTAAGATCAACAGTGTAACAAAATAACCTAGATCTAACATTACATAGGAATCATCAAAAAATTAATGATTACATCCATATTTAATTCTATCTCGATCTTGGTAAATCATTTCCTGATCGGTGTGAACCATTTGCATAGATGTTTGTGCCATTTTAGATTACTATGTCATTTCTTGCTTTTCTCAGTAATCACTGCATTCTCCATTCGTTAAATTACTAGTGCTTGGTTCATATGAATTCTCAGTGATCACTAGCTCAGTACTTGATAATTTTTTGATCCTAGGTGAGTGTACTCAGTCCAACCCTTATTTGGTTAACTTAGAGATTTTCCTTGTCTTTTCTTGGTGTGTAGGCTTTATATGGTTGACCGACTATCCTGTTTGTTTCCTTTACTAGTTGAATAACTGATTGATACTAATGACAATCCTTTAATGCTCAAATAGGAGTAACATTCTCCCCCTTTTGTATTAGTATCAAAATCTCATGTATATGTACCGACTACCAAAAAATATATACAAACTCCAAAAATATACACTGACTCCCCCTTTGTGCATGCTCTCGGTGTGAAGTACATAGTGGCATATATATACATAGACTTTTCCCCTTTTTTAAATTAATGCCAAACAAAAATAATCTACTTACAAATTATCAAAAATATGCTGATGGGTTTTCTTGAGTGAGTCCAAGAGGTTTTCCCATTCCTCTTTCAGGTTCTCAAGAGCAATGTGCTCTAAACTGACTTGTGCATGCATGTGAAAAATATTTTCTAGCATAGAGATTTCTAGGGTGGCAACAAAAGATTTTTTCTTATTAACATGATGCTCCATGATCTTCAGATGTGGAAGAAACTCAACCTGAAGCTCGATGATTTAATCACTTATTATATCTTCTTGCGTAAATCAATTCTCAACCACTGAAGTTCTTGAACCTTTGAAATATGATTATGAAAAGCATTTGACTTGGTTAGAGAATTGTTTGCACTGACCTTGATCTCTTCATCAATTTTCTTGAGCTTTTCACTAACCTTAGTAGTGAGTTGGTCCACAGTGTATAACTTGAACAAAATTTGAATTATGTTTTGAATGATGGTTTCAAGCTCGGTAATAACCTCTGAGAGATTAACCTTATTAATGTTGGAGATTTGCCAGCATGCCAGTACTGACTGTATGTTTGTCATTGATGACAACATATGGAAAGTAGCATGCGTGGAAGTCTTATGCAGTAATCTGCTATATAACTATTTGTGGTGATTTAATCACTTATTGTATCTTCTTGCTTTCGTAAATCAGTTCTCAACCATTGAAGTTCTTGAACCTTTGAAATATGCTTATGAAAAACATTTGGCTTGGTTAGAGAATTTTTTGCACTGACCTTAATCTCTTCATCAATTTTCTTGAGCTTTTCACTAACCTCGGTAGTGAGTTGGTCCACAGTGCATAACTTGAACAAAATTTGAATTATTTTTTGAATGATGGTTTCAAGCTCGGTAATAACCTCTGAGAGATTAACCTTATTAATGTTGGAGATTTTCTAGCATGCCAGTACTGACTATATGTTTGTCATTGATGACAACATATGGAAAGTAGCATGCGTGGAAGTCTTATGTAGTAAGATTTTAGTATATGAAGCATGGACATGATATCAACATGATATCATGGGCGTAGAGGTTAACTATCAGTATAGATAGTTATATAGCAGCTTGTGTCAGCAGTGTTCTTGATAGAGTTACAGGTAGTGTTCTGTGTATGGTTGTCCATACAGTTGTCATGGAGCCTTGTTCACTTGGATATATGTTGAAGAAATTTTAGTGATGTTTCAGTTATGGACACATAGTCTGTTGATGAGTAGAAGTGAAGTTATGCAGTCACTATTCGCCAGCAGCAGTTTCCTGTGTTTATTTAGAAGAGCCAATAGAGATTTTATTAGTTCTTGAGTTGCACCTATCCTTTTGGTATGCGCCCTTGGATTTAAGGTTATAGAAGAGTTATTGATGTTTGATTAAGAGCGCATGAGTTAATTCAACTTACAGAGAAAGATCTAGTTGTTTTGGTAGAGTCGACAATGTGTAGCGTGTGTCTACAACAAAGAAAATTTGAGTGGTGATTATTCACCATTTGGTGAATGTCACCCATCGGCATCCCATGATTTGGTGAATAAATTGCCCATATGGGACTGACCCCATTGCCCCGCATTTATGAAAATTGGGTCCATTGCCCGGGTCCATCGCCAAACGCTATATTAAATTTTATCCATTTCTTGTACATTTTCGCTAATGGCATATACGTCTTGGGCACGATATATTTTTAAAATTCACCTATAATTTCAACACAGCCCAAAATGGATGGCTTATATTCACCGATAGTTATATATAAATATTTTTTAGGTGGCCCCAACTTCACCAGTTATTTTATGGACACGTGTCTCAAACTGATGGGTTTTTGCCACCTTTATTAATCATACCAAGGTACTGGCGACCCATAATCACCTAGGAAATAACACATCCAAGGTACTAACAACCTATAATCACCACCTTTATTAATCATACCAAAGTACTGGCGACCCATAATCGCCTAGGAAATAACACAAGAAGTGTTATCATTACGCGAGCTTCACCAAATATTTGGACACTGACCTAATACCTCCCACCCAATTCACCAAAAGAGATTAGTATAAATACATTCATACATCAGTGTTATTGTACATAATTTGGAATCTTGGATTGGTTCAATTTGATCGATAGCAAATTTTAGACTATCTCACTGTTGAGTCTCAACTACTTTGGCGAGTCAAAGGTAAGTGATTATTATTCTGAATTTTTGCGACTATGTAAACATTGTATATTATAGTTATGTTGTCATTTGTCACTTCTTCAACAAGTAAACATTTTTTTTACATATTTTTATCACTAGGCTGGTAGCCAATCAAGATGTCGAACAAGAATAAGGGTAAGGCTCTGGCAGATGGGGAAAGCCAAGAGAGGCCAACAAAATGCAGAACCTTATCATCGTACTTTGGTCATGGTCATGGAAATATTTCTGGCCAAAATAGGGAAGCTAGTGTTACTTCATTACAAGAAGATTTTGAACCTGAGGCTGAACCTTCATGACATATTGAAGAAATCAGCGAACCTGATATCTAAGATCATGATGAACTTGAAGAAGATTTTTAGTTAAATACCCAGAGTAGCCATAATGATATAATCGACTTGGATGAGACTAAGAATGTCAGAAAAGATGATGGTGCAACTCCAGGGAAGAAAAGAAAATCCAAATCAAAAAATGATAAACTGTGGGATATGTCGAGGAATTTTCAAAAAGATTGGGTGTCAACATATCCATTCATTGAACTAGTGCCTAATCCAATTGAAGGGGAACCTCTGGTAGAATGCAGATGTAAGATTTGCAGTGTGATAAATAAGAAGGAAAAGAGGTTGCAGCTAAAAATTGACACCATAGAAAAGCATATTGGTAAAGTTTACAAAAAGAAAACCATAGATGGAGTTCAAAAATCAGTGATAAGATGGAAAACAAAGGAGGAATCTCAGCATGTTAGGAATGTAGAATTATATGAATTTCAGCATAATATAAAGATGAAGCCTGGTGAAGTTAAAGGCTCTATTAAAGCTTGTTTTGGAAAAGCATTGGAAGTAGAACTAATGGGAAAAGCTATTCAGTTAAGTGTTGTGTTTAATATTTTGAGCAGAGGGCATCCAATGACAAACTACCCATCATTGAGTGCTTTATTACACTTTCTGAAAGTTTGTAACTATCGTAACAGTCACTAGTTAATAAACAATGGATGGGAATGGGCAAGTTGTCTTGCCAAGGTTGAAAAAGAGGATTTGAAGGAAAAAATTAAAGAGACAAATTTTATTGCATTGTCTTTAGATGAGGTCATAGCAGTAGAAAATACTTCCTGGGTATGCATGCATGTTTATACTGTACAGAATTTTGTTCGCCAACCTCATCTACTAACTGTTGCTAAAATGAGGGATAATGCGACAGCAGAAAATTTATTTCAACTAGTAAAGAGTTCTCTAATTGAATATGGAGGTGTAGATGACATGACCATTGCCAAAAAGCTAGTGTGTGTTGGAGCTGATGGAGCTTTAGTAATGCAAGGCCACAGGGGTGATCTTTGCACAAAGATACAATCTTCTTGTGCACCCTACATTACTCCCATTCACTACATCGCCCATAGAATGAATCTAGCTTTTAGAGTTGTCAACAAGCATGCTCCAATACAAAAAATTGAAGTTTTAATCAAAGAGATCTACCAATACTTCTGCCAAAGTCTGAAATGATTCAGGGAATTTCAACATTTTGCTGAAGGACTAACCGATGGGAACAAGCTTCTTAAGGATAATGATACTAGATGGATCTCTTTGGATGGACCAGCACATTGAGTTTTTTTAGAATATCAATCATTTCTTGGTCTAATGAACTCAAGTCATGACGAAGTAGGGCAACCAAAATTTCTTGCGCTGCTATCAATGTTAAGTAATGTAGAGACACTGTTAACATTAGTAGGTCTTCTCCCCATGCTTGAGGAAATGAGAAATTTAATGAAAAAGGCCCAGCAAAGAGCTATGTATATCATAGAATATGCTACACTGCGTAAGTTGACATGCGTGACGCTTGATAATCTCTATCATTTATTTGTTGATAAAGTAAAATTTGTTAGCTGGCTAAAAATCATAGATTTGGACAATCCTGATAACTTTTTAAAAATTGGTTCAAATGGGGAGTTATGTGCAGAAGTTCACGGAGTTGAGATACCAATGTACTACAATGCCAGGATCGAGTCTGAGGAACTAGGAAAGAACCCCAGGAGGCAAGTATCAAGTGTTAAAAGGGAAGACTTTACCAAGATCATTGAGTTTGTAATAGCTTCAGTGAAGCACATTGCCTTTGATCTTTCCTCACAAATTAGAGAAAGATTCCCTCCAATCAAACTACTTGAATCCATGGCTAATGTGTTTCCTCATTATTGGCGTATGAACAATCTGAAAGATTTTAAAAGTAGGCTGCTAACTTTGATAGATCATTTTTGCAAAACCAAAGAATTAGATGGAGTAACTCTAAATGGAATTTTAGATGCAAATCATTTGAGAGAGAAATCAGCTCATTTTTCACGGACAATGAGGGAACAATTAAATCTTATGGAGAACCCTATGGAAGATGGATCGGTAACAAGGCTTTGGAAAAACCTAGCTAAGAGTGAATTGTTGATTGATTAAATATCAGAATATTTCAAGCTTGCTGAATTATGTCTAACCATGATATTGGGGTCGGTGGAGGATGAGAGAGTTTTCAGTGCTTTGGGATTCCTAAAGTCAAAGCTAAGAAACTGATGCAGGAGCATCCTGGGTGTAAGAGCAATCTTGCATCACCCAAAAACATTTCTATTTTTATATTCAATAAGGGTTATTTTGTGTAGAGCTGCTATTTATGGAAAGTTACTATTTTTGGTAATTTTCGTATGTGCTCAGAATGATCTGATTTCTTTCTTGGAGGTTCATTTTGGTCATATAAGTCTGCCAGTAAAGTTTCATTGCCAGATCAAGTGTATATTGGAAGATATTGAAGATTTTCGGTATTGGCAGCATGGTACAGAAACTTTGAACTCAGTTTTGAAGGCTTTAGAGGCCCCAGATGAGGTCAAAAATTTAGGTGACAAGCGCTTGCGTTGGTCAAGCCTATAGAGCGCTTCGTGGCATTTCCGAAATGAGGTTATAATAGCCGATCGAGTCAACTGGTGATGACTTATGGTCTTTGGAAGTTGGTCCACCTGAAATGGCAGAAAATAATTTTATTCAAAATTTCTGTTCAGGTTTCAAAGGTTATCTTGAGTCGACTATGATGTAATAAAATGTAAAATAAAATAATTCTAAGTTTGGTCGGCCTTATTGGCTAAATTCTGGAACCTTCCCAGGCGGTGAAAAATTGCCTATATAAGGAAGGCTGTATTATTGTCTTAGGTAGTTCAGAATAATTCTGGGTAGTAGATCTGGGTAATAATTCGAGGCTTTGTCCTACAGAATATTGTGAGGGAATGCCCATGTGGCTTTGCATATTGTAATTCTGAAAGTTTGTAATTCCACATTTGTGGAGATAATAAGAAGCCAATTTTCTGTTCTTGCATATTATTCAAATTATTGTTGTTGTTTCTCTATTTCTGTTATGTGTTTGTGGTATTAAGGGGAGCACCCTTCATCAAGTGGTATCAGAGCAAGTTTTCTTAAGTGTGTAAACAGATCGTCGACTGTGAGGCAGTTTGCACCAGGACTGTGGTTAGGGTTTTAGCACGCATCGCGAAAATGCCTCCACGAAGAGAACGTGGCGGAAGAGCTGGTGCTGTGACACCTGAGGTTAGAGAGCTGCAAAGACAAGTGCGAGCATTGCAAGAAGAGATTCACAGAGGAATGAATCTTAATGTTAGAGACGAAAGTGAGGATGAAGCCGAAGAAGAATATCAAGAAGGAGAAGCTGAAATTGTGAACCAGGAGGAAGAAAGACTTTTTCGGGCGATTTCTAAGATTGGGAAAAGACCTAAGATTGAGGTTCCTACATTTTCTGGAAATCTTAACCCAAAGGAATTGATCGATTGGATCAATGAATGTCAGGAATATTTTGAGTATGAAGATGTTGAGGATCCTGATAGGGTCAAATTTGTGAAGGCTAGATTGAAAGGTCATGCGAAGATCTGGTGGCAAGAAATTCAATTGGAGCGAAATAGAAGAGGGAAAGATAAAATCACAAGATGGGATCGGATGGTGGATAAATTGAAGCGACAGTTCATTCCTGTTGATTATGAGCTTGACCTACTGAAGAAAATGCAGAGTTTGAAGCAAGCAGGAAGATCTATTCAGGAGTATACAGAAGAGTTCTATCGACTTCTCATCAGAACAGGCCATGCAGAAGCTGATAAGGAGAAAGTTGCCCGATACCTTAATGGGTTAAGGCCAAGCATTCAGGAGGAACTGAATCTGGTTCGAATGAACAGTATTGAAGAGGCATACCAGTTTGCCCTAAAAGTAGAGGAAAAGCTGAACAAGAAGTTTGAGAGCAGACAAACTGGAAGAGGTCGCGGTGGACGATCTGGTGGACGGTCATATGGTGGCCGAAATGAAGATCCGAAAAAGAATGATGAGGCTAGTAGCAGTCAGAATCAGAGAGGAAATAATTCCAATCGTTTCAAGGATCAGAGTAATAGAGATCAGAGAGGAAGAGGAAGAGGAAGAGGAAGAGGACAAGGATCTGGAAGAGGAGGCTTCTGTGGAACATGTTTTCACTGTGGAGAAGAAGGTCATAGGGCATTTGAATGTCCTCAGTGCCAAGGTAGAACAGACAGGAGAAATGAAGGCCAGGCCAGAGTTGCACATGTAGATGAAGATGCTAGATCGTCAAATTCTGAAGATGCTGAAAGAGGAGAAACGCTAATTAATAGAAGAGTCTTGCTGAGTGGTGAGAATGAACCTGAACAAAGGAGGAGCCTGTTTCGCACTAGGTGCAAGTGTGAAGGTAAATGTTGTGATGTGATTATTGATAGTGGAAGCACTGACAATTTAGTGTCAGAAGAGATGGTGACAAAGTTGAAGCTCAAGAGATAGAAACACCCACATCCATATCGGATTGCCTGGGTACAGGATGACCACAAGGTCATGGTCAATGAACAATGCCTGGTGAAGTTCAAGATTGGCGGATACCAAGATGAGGTATTGTGTGATATCATATCTATGGATGCATGTCATATGTTATTGGGTAGACCATGGCAGTTTGACAGATGTGCTGTACACGATGGCCGTGCGAATACCTATTCCCTGACAAAGGATGGAGTGCGACATAAGCTAAAGCCATTGAAGGAGACCGAAGAAAAGGTATGTGGTAATGCAAGAATAACATTTGTTGATAGAAAAAAATTCCTAGATGGTATGAGGCATGAGCATGTGTGTTTTGCTTTAATTCCAAAAGTTGGTAAAGAAGAAGCAGAGGATGTACCTGTAGAGGTTGCAGATTTGTTGAATGAGTTTCAGGATATTGTATCTGATAATGTACCTGATGGATTACCACCGGTAAGGAAGATCAGTCATTAGATGGATTTGATTCCAGGAGCCAGTTTGCCAAACAAGGCAGCACACAGAATGACACCAGTAGAAAGTGAAGAGTTAAACAGACAAGTACACGAGTTATTGCAGAAAGGGTTGATTCGAGAGAGTCTGAGTCCCTGTGCTGTACCAGCGGTATTAGCACCAAAGAAGAATGGAGAGTGGAGGATGTGTACAGATTCCAGAGCAATAAACAAGATCACAATCAAGTATAGGTTTCCATTGCCACAAATGGATGATATTATGGATTGTTTAAGTGGAGCTGTGTATTTCTCAAAGATAGATCTGAAGAGTGGATATCACCAGATTCAAATCAGAGAAGGCGATGAATGGAAGACTGCCTTCAAGACAAAGGAAGGACTATATGAGTGGTTAGTCATGCCTTTTGGGCTAACCAATGCACCGAGCACTTTCATGCGGCTCATGAACGAGGTTCTGAAAGAATTTTTGGGTAAGTTTGTCATTGTTTACCTAGATGATATTTTGATTTTTAGCAAGACATTGGAGGAACATATGATGCATATTCGTATGGTGTTTGAGAAGTTGAGAGATGAGAAATTGTTGATTAATTTGAAGAAGTGCAGTTTTGTGAAGAAAGAGTTAGTGTATTTGGGATTTGTAGTTTCAGCAGAAGGTCTAAAAATGGACCCAGAGAAGGTACAGGCTATCTTTGAATGGCTTACTCCAAGGAGTGCTACTGAGGTAAGATCTTTTCATGGTGTGGCTAGCTTTTACAGAAAGTTTATCAGAAATTTTAGCAGTATTTGTGGACCCTTGACTGAAACAATGAGAGGGGATAGAAAAGAGTTTAAGTGGACTAATGGGGCAAAAAAGAGTTTTCAATTGTTCAAACAAAAAGTTACAGAACAACCTGTTTTAGCACTTCTAGATTTTAATAAGGTGTTTCAAGTAGATTGTGATGCTAGTGGTACTGCAATAGGAGCTATTATGAGCCAAGAAGGTAAACCTGTTGCTTATTTCAGTGAGAAGTTAAATGATGCCAAGAGAAAATATTCTGTCTATGATCAGGAATTTTATGCTATAGTTCAGGCATTAAAGAAGTGGAGACATTATTTGCTTCCTAAAGAATTTGTCTTGTATACTGATCATCAAGCTTTGCAATATTTGAATAGTCAAGAAAAGTTGAATCAGAGGCATTTGAAATGGGTTGAGTTTTTGTAGAGTTATACATTTGTTTTGAAACACAGAAGTGGAAAGTCTAACAGGGTTGCAGATGCTCTTAGCAGAAGGCAACTATTGCTAACAGAGATGCAGATTGAGGTGGTTGGGTTCAAGGAACTCAAGAATTTGTATCTAGAGGATCCTGATTTTGGTGGAGCTTGGAAAGCTTGTAAAGAGCCTGTTACTCTAGATAGGACGAAATGGTTGGATTTCATCATCCAGGATGATATGCTATTCAGAGGGAGTCAGTTGTGCATTCCACGAAGTTCTATGAGGGAGAATCTCATCAAAGAGAAGCATAGTGGAGGATTGGCTGGACATTTTGGTCGTGATAAAACCCTTGCTTTGGTTGGTGAGAATTATTATTGGCCACAATTGTAGCAAGATGTGAAGAAGTTTGTACAGAGTTGCAGAGTATGTCAGATGGTGAAAGGAGTGAAGGAGAATACAGAGTTGTATCAGCCATTACCTATACCAGAGAAGCCTTGGGAGGATATCAGTATGGACTTTATTCTTGGTTTACCGAGGACTCAGCGGGGACACGATTTAATTTTTGTGGTAGTTGACAGATTTTCAAAGATGACACATTTCATTCCCTGCAAGAAGACTAATGATGTTGTTCATGTAGTAGAATTGTTTTTCAGAGAAGTAGTGAGACTTCATGGTTTGCCAAAGACCATAGTTTCAGATCGGGACACTAAGTTTGTTGGATATTTTTGGCGTACATTGTGGAAGAAGTTAAAGACAGATTTGAAGTTCAGTTGATCACATCATCCATAGACTGATGGACAGACAGAGGTGGTGAATAGAAGTTTGGGAAATTTGCTGAGATGTTTGGTTGGAGATAAGCCAACAGGATGGGATTTGATTTTACCACAGGCAGAATTTGCATACAATAATTCTGTCAATAGAAGCACTGGTAAATCACCATTCTAGATTGTATATGGTAGTAGTCTAAGAAATGCATCTGAATTGAGGAAGATAGATAAAGGAGAAATAAGTAGTACTGAAGCTGAGGATTTTGCAGAACACTTGAAGAACATCCATGGGGAGGTGAGGAAGCATATTATCAAGATGAACGCACAGTACAAGGCTAAGGCAAATGAGAAAAGGAGGTATAAGGAATTTCAGGTTGGTGATGAAGTCATGGTTCATTTGCGGAAGGAGCGGTTTCCAATTGGTACATATAACAAGCTGAAAATGAAGAAGTTTGGACCATGTAGGATACTGAAGAAACATGATTCAGAAAATGCATATGAGGTAGAATTGCCTACTGAGCTAAATATTTCACCAGTGTTTAACATTTCAGATCTGACAGAGTATCATGAAGGAGGTGTTGAAGATGAGATCACAGCAGCACAGTGGAATATTCCAACAACTAGTTCAGACACTAAGGAGATCAAAGATATACTGGACAGTCATGTTGGCAGAAGCACAAGGAACAGGACATATGAAGAATATCTGGTCAAGTGGAAAGGATGACCTATTGAAGATTCATCATGGCTGACAAAGTAGGAGGTTAGCCGTCTTGGTTTTCCTCTGCACACCTAAGTCGTGACAGGGTCACTTCTCAAATTACCCTGGGTGTCTGATGCAGGAGCATCCTGGGTGTAAGAGAAATCTTGCATCACCCAAAAACATTTCTATTTTTATATTCAATAAGGGTTATTTTGTGCAGAGCTACTATTTATGGAAAGTTACTATTTTTGGTAATTTTTGTATGTGCTCAGAATGATTTGATTTCTTTCTTGGAGGTTCATTTTGGTCATATAAGTCTGCCAGTAAAGTTTCATTGCCAGATCAAGTGTATATTGGAAGATATTGAAGATTTTCGGTATTGGCAGTAGGGTACAGAAACTTTGAACTCATTTTTGAAGGCTTTAGAGGCCCCGGATGAGGTCAAAAATTTGGGTGACAGGCGCTTGCACCAGTCAAGCCTGTAGAGCGCTTCGTGGCGTTTCCGAAATGGAGTTATAATAGCCGATCGGGTCAACTGGTGATGACTTATGGTCTTCGGAAGTTGGTCCACCTGAAATGGCGAAAAATAATTTTCTTCAAAATTTTTGTTTAGGTTTCAAAGGTTATCTTGAGCCGACTATGATGTAATAAAATGTAAAATAAAATAATTCTAAGTTTGGTCGGCCTTATTGGCTAAATTCTGGAACCTTCCCAGCCGGTGGAAAATTGCCTATATAAGGAAGGCTGTATTATTGTCTTAGGTAGTTCAAAATAATTCTGGGTAGTAGATCTGGGTAATAATTCGAGGCTTTGTCCTACAGAATATTGTGAGGGAATGCCCATGTGGCTTTGCATATTGTAATTCTGAAAGTTTGTAATTCCACATTTGTGGAGATAATAAGAAGCCAATTTTCTATTTTTTCATATTATTCAAATTATTGTTGTTGTTTCTCTATTTCTGTTATGTGTTTGTGGTATTAAGGGGAGCACCCTTCATCAGAAACAAACTTGACAAGAATTTGGAAAATTTCTTGAGGCTCTATACATCCAGGTATGAAGTCAATACTTTTCCTTATGAAAGGGCACTGAAATTGTGGAGGAAGAAATGTTAGAGAAGAGCGGTGGGCAACATGTCAAACCAAAGTGGGAGTGGGAGTGGTAATGCCAGAGAAAATTATGTCATTGACCGGGACCCATGTACTGGCATTGCTACTGCTAGCTATGAACTATTGGAAATATTCAAGACTAGCTAGGTTATTGAGAGGGGAGGGGTGAATCAGTAGCTTCAAAACTTTATTCTAATTTTAGATCTCAACCATTAGATTGATAAGATAACTATATGCATGAGTAAAAGAAAGAATAAAATATTCATAACACTTTGAACACAGAGATTTGGTGACCCAAAAACCTTCCAAATAGAAAGTAAAACTGGGGTGGGGATGAAACCCACTAAACTTCAATACTGCAGTATAAAGTTTGCTGGTTAAGGCTTACAATGATCACTTCTGATGATCTGCCCTATTAGGAGCAATAAGGACTGCTAGGTCCACCTTGTTAGAGGATTTAGAAACATACAAAGAAGTATGCACTCGGTTAAGAGATTTTTCCAAAGATTGTTAAGTCTACCCGGTTAAAGGATTTGGGACTGATTCACTTGTTAGGATGAAACAGTAGATCTCTTACTTGCAACTATTCTTGCTGATTGAGATTCTCTAATGTACTGATCACCTTCTATGATAGATATGTCTCTGCTACTTCTTATACTATTGTATGCCTTTGTAATTCACTTATCTCTGCCTTTCTTCTCTTTTTCACTTCTTACTTTTTCACACACACTTTTGGATAGGATACAAAATATTGTTTATATATCAATCAAAATAATTACAAAACAATATCAAAGTTGGCTCTAAACAAGCAAACACAAGTATTACTAAGTCAGCCCAAATATAGTGACTCGGTTACTGCAAACTAACTCAGTGACTTTCTGATACTCGGCATCCACTACGTTACTCGACATCGTCATGCACTAGGTAGAAGTGGAGGCTTTGTCCATACTAACCACTCGGTTGTAGTTTTGAACTCAGTATATACTGGAGACTTGGTAGATATAGTGTCACTCGGTAGAGACTGAATTCCTTGTTTACTATGTTGGCACTCGGTAAACACTGCTCATCTCATCACTTGGTGAAGATAACTCAGTAAGCACTATTCTTCTCGGTAAACACTGTTCTGCTCGGTAAACACTGTTCTACTTGGTAAACACTATTCTGCTCGGTAAACACACAGAGTCTGAATAAGTGTTGTCACTAATGACAATTATACTTAATGCCAACAATCTCCCCCTTTGGCATTAGTGACAAAAACACTTATTGCCCAAAAACAAAAAATCATGCTGAATCTGTCTCTTTTTTTTTTCATATTGTAGTATATACATTTCATGTCTCCCCATACAGTATATATACAAATATCTTGTATCTCCTCATACTCATATTTCCTATTTATACTTTCTCCCCCTTTCATATCTCATATATCTTATATACGTTCTCCCCCTTTTTGACAATAATGCCAAAGGTGTATATACAAATATTTTACATGGAGATGCCAAAATGTGAGAAAATTAGAGTGTACCTTACTTATTAATGCTAGAGTTCTATCCCAATTCTCTTGCAGAATCTTGCATGTATGGAGTGCAACTTGGATTTTGCACAGAGTTCAATCATGTGATCTGCAATTGAAAACTGATTGTCATGGATCAATGTTTTTGAGTATGCAATATGTTTTTGCATTGTATCCATGATGGGAAGGATCATGTTCTGAATATCTATTAATGTTGATCTGATCCTTGCATCTTCTCTCAATAATTCTGACTGCTTGTTAGATAGGAATTTGACTATCATATGATGTGCAGAGCTTGAACTAGGTTCAAGTTGCATCTTTTGTGCACTGATCTTTAGATCCTCATCAATCTTATTTATTTTGTCTTTGATCTCCTTTGAGAACTCGGCAACATTATAGATTTTGACAAAAAGAGATGTTACCTTGGAATGGGAGGACTCAATGCTAGT
The DNA here is from genome assembly GCA_027943335.1 of Chamaecyparis obtusa. NCBI lineage: Eukaryota > Viridiplantae > Streptophyta > Pinopsida > Cupressales > Cupressaceae > Chamaecyparis > Chamaecyparis obtusa. Next base: position 92,294 of record BSBK01007048.1, read on the forward strand.
CAAGACTGAATATAACCCTACTTGATTGATAGCTATTTGCTGAGCAATGTGCTCAAGTACTTCATTATCAAACTTCTTCTCAGCCTTCTCAAGCAACTTGTCTATTCCAGAGGAATCATCATTGAACTTGTTAACTGCTTCTGCCAACTGCAATAAAATGTGTTGAGAGGAATCAACTTCAACACCTATAGCTTCTGTCAAAATGTTCTTGGCATCCTCAATGATTTTATATTCCTTATCTCTTTCTTCTTTTAGTTTCTTCTGCTTTTCTTTCTTCTGGACGAGTTCACCAACTGTTTGCATTTGATCTACAGTGAGGTTTGCAAAATCTAACTAGGGAATTTCTATCTCCTCATCTAGATCTATACCTTCTACTACACTCTTGCTCAAAAATTTTGTAGTCGATTGAGTCTTTATACTTAATGCTTTTGTAGTAGAAATTATGGTAGACATAGTAGGACTTGTAGTGAAAACTGATAAACTTCCAATTGATGGGATGCTAACTGGAATATTTGATAAACCAAAAACTAAAGTATTTACAACTGTAGAATCTGAAGTACTTACTATTGAAAAACTCAAAATTGAAGAAGGTACAGAAGACTGCAACTCTGTGGAAGGAGGTTGAAGCTCGATAGATGAAGTGGTAGCCACTTTTGTCATTGATACATTGAGCTGTGCTAGTGATGATTGGACATTTGATGTATCTGAGGGAGTTGTCACAATCACACTTGAAGTTTTCTTCGGGCTAGATGTAACGATTTTTACTGGAGAGTGGGGAAGTGAGGAAATTACCTCTACAGTTATCCGAACTGGATCATCTTCCTCAACATTCTTCTTAGCTTCCTCGGTAGCTTCTTTTCCTGCTTCTTCTATCTCAACATTATCAATCTGAACTATTTCTTTGTCTTCTTCATCACTGTCATATTCAATATCTTTAATTATCACAGTTTCAATACTCGGTTTGTGAAGATGATAAGTGTTTTTCCAAGTAGATTCTACACTCTTCACAACTGACTCTATATCCTTGATCAAAATTAAGCAACTATTGAATTTTAGTGTCATCTTGGACTCATTATCTATTAATGCCTTATTTATTTCAGCATTTTTCAAACTTGGCATCAATTGCCTTAAGGTTTGAGCATAGATGTCCTTGACAGTTTGCCTTGCATTGGACCATCTCATCTTGATTGGATTTAATAAAGCTCCTAGGATTTGAGAAGCTAATTCTTCAGGTGAGTATTTCCATCTTCCCATTTTCTCAATAACAGCATCTTCAATTTCCTATTGCTCTACTTCTGACCATGTTTCATATTTGAGAGATTTGAAATTTGCAATTCTAGATCCTTCTCTCAAATCCTTAATCTTTTCTTCAAGAGAGGGAGGAGGCCTTTTGAGTACTATGTCATCCTTGACTTTTCCTGCCTTGTCCCTTGATCTTTTCCTTGTGAATACTGCAGTGGGTTGCTCGGGTTCCTTGGTGATAGTTACCTTTCCTTTCTTCTTTACAGGCACTTGTTCTTCTTTACTCTCATCCTTTTCTTCTTCTCCTACAATATCCTCTCCTTTGTCCTCGGTTAACATTAGAGGTGTGCTAGATTGCATCTTGGCCATCCTCTTTCTGCCTTTGTTAACCACCTGTGGAAGCTTTATGCTTAGCTCAATTCTTACCTCAACTTCATCATATGTTCCAAAGTATGGAGCCTTTAGATCAACAGGTTGATTTACTAGGGCTTCAATTATATGCTTTGTCTCATCAATGTTTATCTCATAAGGAAGAGGTTTTACCCATACAATCCTGGGCCTTACTACCTGAATATATACTCTATCACAATCAACCATAAAACAAACATCATCTTTATAATCTTCCACCAATTTTAGTGGAATCTGAAATCTATTATTCATCTTCTCCTTAAAAGATTCAAAATAATTATCCATTATGCTTGTAAAATTCTCACCCATTTCTGCAATATACTCATTTATCTGATAAAGAATAGGCACATCCTTTCTCCATTTTACCGTGCCTTTAAATGGGAAAAACTTTTGAGCATAGAAAAATAAACAAACCAATAGCAAGCCAAACTTACATGGATTGTTCTTTGAGGTTTGGATGCTCTCCATATTCTTGTTGAACTGTTTCAAAATAAATCTACTAGGTCAAATGACAGATTGTTCTTCACAATTTTATAGGCTAGGTCAACTGCTTCACACGGAACACTATTATGCCGACTTGAACTATATATCTTGTGAGCTATTACATATGTGCCAAATTTTAGTTCTACATCGCTAATGTTGTTTATTCTCATACCTCTAATGTCCCATTCGACTAGGGTTTTCTTTTCCAGCTCTACCCGACCTAGGGTTTTAGTAGATTTTGCCTTGGCAAGCATGGGCAGACCAGTGGTTCAGTGAATCATCTTCTTTGATATTTCCACTGGTTGCTCAAGCCAAATTTTACCTTCATGCACTCAGCTTAGAATATATCTTATCCATTTTATCTGGAAACTCCGAGGCAAGTGGGTGATATGTGTTAAACCCTTATCTTCCAAATTTTTATGTTCTAGTTTGAGAACACCATCAACACACAGTTCATCACAAACAACATCTATCTCTAGGGTTCCAAGTTCTTGAATTGTACCTCTAAAATGATTGCGAATGTCATTTACAAGAAGTACCTTTGGAGGAATTTGAGACTAAGCTCCACTCCGATCTAGGGTTTCTGCAATCGTGGGCACGAGTTTGAAATCTGGCACTTTCCATTCTCCATGAACTAACATTTCTAAACCTTTCTTTACTTTGGTGCTGGATGATGCCATGGTAGCTCTTCAAAAAATTTCTACTGCAAAATTTTGCTTTGAATCACTTGATTGCACTTAGAAATTTTTTTGCTCAATATGCTGATATTCATGGTGAAGAATGAATTTGATTTCATGTTTTTTGTTTAAAAACTTTGTCATTAATGCTCCATAGGAATTAGGGTATAGAATTCAACAAACTATCATCCACTAAGCATTAATTGCTTGGTGAAGATTCCACAACTCGGGGAACATACTGCTCTGACATTACTGGGTAACTAAATGAAATTACATTACTCCCGACCTTGCTCAGTTGAAACTGATACCGACCTTCCTGCGTTTCTCCTGTATCTTGCATACTGATTTGGATCTTTCTTCCTTTCAATTCAGGAACTATTTGGAATATGTCTATGAGGATACAGTTCCAGTTCTTTCTTGGAGATTTAGTTAGAATTGATAGAGCCACTCTCTTCATGAGTGACTTCATTACTTGGACTGGTTTTCTCGGTAGGTTTAGGGATCCACTGTTGTCTTATCTGCTTCCTGATGCTATCTACTTTTGCTTTCTTTTCATCTTCGACTTTGCCTAGATTCATGCAATTTTTAGCTATGTGACCAAGCTTAGTGCATTTGTAACATCTTATGGTAGTTTCCCTTTTTCTCAAGTGATGCCTTACACAATTCATGCCAATGTGTCCATATTCTCCACAATAATGACATCTACACCAAGTGTTGTAATCCCAACCAAAGATTTCTTTCATAATTTGTTCTGCTGGATTGGGTGTTTTAGTTCTGCATTCTGATGCCTTGTGACCTTGTTTGTTACATTTGTGACATTTGCCTTTAATTCTTGGTTTCTCCTTGCATTCATTTGCTTTATGACCATGCTGATTGCAATTGTAGCATTTTCCATTGAATTTTGCTTTTCCATTGCTCCAACATTTGTTTGAAGTATGACCAATTTTGCCACAGTGATTACAAGTAGGTTTCTGATTCATTTGAGTACCTTGTTTGGAGGATTCTCCTTCCTCTTTGTATCCAAGTCCTACTTTTCCTTTTTGCCTATGAAGGTTCCGTTCATACACCTGATTCAAATCTTCTTGAGATTTCAAGATTCTTTCATTGATTTGCCTTTCAATATCTAGGTCACTTATCAATCTTAAATTGATTTGCTTTTCAGATCTCAGTTCCTCTCTTATAATTTCATTTTCTGATCTTAGAGTCAAGATTTCTTCATTTGCATTGGAGACTTGATTAATAAGGTTTTCTAGCTAAAGAGTTTGATTCTAGATTTCATTGTTCTTTCCATCTATTTCATCTTTCATTTTGTTTCTTTGTTCCAAGATTTCACAGAATCTTGTTGACTGAATTTCCTGTTCTCTTTTTAATTTTCTTACTTCTTCTTGCAGAGATCCATTCTTTTCTAGAAGTTCTTTTGCTTCATTGTTTGCTTCATCTGAGCTACTTGAAGGGAAAAAGTCTTCAATCTTTTCTTCAACATACTGGTGGCCATTCATCTAATTTGCAAGTTCCTTCCTTCTTTTTAGGGAAAGGGAAAGATGCTCTTTTGCTTCCTTGAGTTGAGTTATGGCGATTTCCAGATCTAGATTTTCATTCTCAATTACTTTGTTAAGTCTAAATATCTCCATTGTCCTAAATCTTTTCTCAAGCTGTCAAACTTTATTCTAAGAACCACGTAGCTCTGATACCAATTTTTGGAAATATTCAAGACTAGCTAGGTTACTGAGAGGGGAGGGGTGAATTAGTAACTTCAAAACTTTATTCTAATTTTAGATGTCAACCATTAGATTGATAAGCTAACTGTATGCATGAGTAATAGAAAGAATAAAACATTCATAACACTTTGAACATAGAGATTTGGTGACCAAGAAACCTTCCAAATAGAAAGTAAAATTGGGGTGGGGATGAAACCCACTAAACTTCAATACTGCAGTATAAAGTTTGCTGGTTAAGGCTTACAATGATCACTTCTGATGATCTGCTCTGTTAGGAGCAATAAGGACTGCTAGGTCCACCTTGTTAGAGGATTTACAAATATACAAAGAAGTATGCATTCAGTTAAGAGATTTTTGCAAAGACTGTTAAGTCTACCCGGTTAAAGGATTTGGGGCTGATTCACCTGTTAGGATGAAATAGTAGATCTCTTACTTGCAACTGTTCTTGCTGATTGAGATTCTCTGATGTACTGATCACCTTCTATGATAGATATGTCTCTGCGGCTTCTTATACTGTTGTATTCCTTTGTAATTCACTTATCTCTGTCTTTCTTCTCTTTTTCACTTCTTACTTTTTCACACACACTTTTGGATAGGATACAAAACTTTGTTTATATATCAATCAAAATAATTACAAAACAATATCAAAGTCGGCTCTAAACAAGAAAACACAAGTATTACTGAGTCAGCCCAAATATAGTGACTCGATTACTGCAAACTAACTCGGTGACTTTCTGATACTCAACATCCACTGTGTTACTCGGCATCATCATGCACTCAATAGAAGTGGAGGCCCGGTCCATACTAACCACTCAGTTGTAGTTTCAAACTCAGTATATACTCGAGACTCGGTAGATATAGTGTCACTCGGTAGAGACTGAATTCCCTATTTACTATGCTGGCACTCGGTAAACACTGCTCATCTCATCAAACTTGGTAAGCACTATTCTACTCAGTAAACACTGTTCTACTCGATAAACACTATTCTTCTCGGTAAACACTGTTCTGCTTGGTAAACACTGTTCTGCTTGGTAAACACTATTCTGCTTGATAAACAATATTCTTCTCGATAAACACTGTTCTTCTCAGTAAACACTGTTCTTCTTAGTAAACACACAGAGTCTGAATAAGTGTTGTCACTAATGACAATCATACTTAATGCCAACATGAACATCAATTAAGTGGAGGTATGTAGAGTGAAGAAAACATATCAAAGAACCAAGGAAGCTATGAATTTGATGTTGATGAATCTGATAATCTCAATGATGATATGGTGTGGTAGCTTGAAATTGAACCGTTGTAGAAGTAGCACTGAAGAATTAGCATGTCCTAGGTATTTATTAACTTTTTCCCTAAAGTCTACTGTCAGTTTCTATATTTCATCATCAATCATGCATATCCCAATGTCAAAAACATGAATGTGGTTGATAATGTCATCAAGATTCAAGATTCAATTCCACAATTAATAATTATTAATGGTTTTCATTTGCAATATTCAGCTAATATGGTACAATTCTTGTAGTTTTTTCATTATTTTGTTTGACAACATAGAAATTCATATGTTACAATTCTTAGAGTTAGAAATATTGATTCTCATTAATTTAATTACAAATATGATACAATGTATCCATTCATTGATTAATACTAGTAAGAACACAACTCTCTGATTCTGTTTACAAAAGTCAATGACTCAATTCCCATTGGCTATTTAGTAAGCCAATGACCCTAAATTCCCTTTTATAGAAACAAGGGAGCAACAACAACTTCATGTCAATTTGCCTAATGTGAAGTCTCAAAATCTAAATTAGTAAGACTACCACAAGACTACAAGTCTACAACATCTCTACAACTTTAGTTGTACATTTCTACATTTAACAGGCCGGTTTAGTAAATTAGCATAGGCAATAGTATCTGCAAGACTGCAACATTGATCCTATTCAAAAAGAAAAGTTCAAACTTGTTATTTTAAACTCAATTCTAGAGTCTAGACTGTAGTATGTAGGATAATATGAAAGATATATAGTAAAGATATAGAGATGATTGAAACTGAAAGTACTTTCACATACTATGATTCAAGATGATTCTGTAAGTTTCTATAGTATGCTCCATTCTTCTTTGGTTGGAAGGGCAAAATTTTTGATGGTATGGTAAATGACCTGCATTCTCGTCAGAATTCCATACTTGGAAGAGTGAGTTTGAAGCAATGTTCCTTCCATTAGTGCATGCAAATTTGTGAATGTTTTGATGCACTTTGCAATGCTTTCATGAGTTCTATCCTGATGAAGGTTTCCTAAATCAGAGGTTATTGTGTCCTCTAACTTTTGTTTGTAAGCTTCTCTTCCAACAAAACCTGTTGTTGACAAATCAGGTCCAGGACTCGGTAAACCAAGAGATATCAATTTGGTTGTTTTATTGTTCATCTTGGTGAGCTTTGGCCCAAATAAAGCAAGAACTTCTTCTGCTTCTTTTAGTTTTTGACATTTATGAAATACAAAGGTCGCCTTTATTATTGAACCAACGTGGTCCTGAATTCCCTTGCTTGCCAATTGCCTGTCAGCAGTGTTGTTGATTTCTTGCATAATCTGCTTTACAGTTTTCTATCTCTGACCAAAACTTTTGTTCTCCTCAAGTTGCTCTTTCAGCTTCTCAAAAACATCTGTAAGAGCTTCATAGAGTTCAAACCAATCACACAACCTATCAGCATAAGTCTTTATTTGCCCCCAGAAGTAATTTTTTATTTGTTGTACTGTATTATTTACATGGTCATTCAAGAAGTTTTCATAATTTTTAATAGTATTATTTGACTTCTTTAGGTCTTCTTTCATTTTTGAGTACTGGTGTTCACTATGTTTTCTTATTTGCTCTGCTTTCTCTTCCCACTCTTTTGCTTTCTCTTCCCACTCTTTTGTTTTTACCCTCTCATTTTCCAATTCTTTCTTTAACTCATTGTTTACCTATGCAGCATTCTCCAAGTTTTTGTATAGATTTACTGAAGAGGCTTTTTCATCCTGAAGTTTTTTATCCCTTTTTTCCAATTCTTTCTTTAACTCATTGTTTACCTGTGCAGCATTCTCCAAGTTTTTGTATAAATTTACTGAAGAGGCTTTTTCATATTGAAGTTTTTTATCCCTTTTTTCCAATTTTTCCCTTAGAGTTTTTAGTTCTACGTCCATATGTTCTTGTTGTTCAATTGCTTCTTTAGAGCCAGAGGATGAATTTTTTATCCTTTTCTCTAATTCTTTGCACCTATTTACTGTTTCTTTCTCACTTGCCTTTACATTTCCCAGGTCTACCTTTAACTTATCTATTGTTCCCTGAAGCTTTCCTTTCTCTCTCTCCAACTTCATCACTGAACTGTAGACCACTTGGTTGGTCATTTTGGACACATTTATCTTGTCCACATTTTTAATTTTGGATAAATCCATTTGGAGGGTGCTAACTTGAAATTTATATGGATCTAACTAACTCTCTGGTGGATTGTTATCTGTAGCTGGGGGCATAACAACCATGAATTCCATCATATCTTTATTCAGGTCATATGTGGTTAATAACTTGTTGGATGTAGGTTCTGCATCATGAGCTACAACAATTGCTTCCATCTTCATTGTCTTACTATTTTGTCTATTCTTGTTTTTTGATTTTTCATAGTTAGTTACAAATTCATTGTAACAAAAATCAGGATTTTGTGAGACAATTGAATGTTTGAATGGTGAAATAGCACTTGCACTGATGTACGAGCTTTCACCAATACCATGAGGATTACCAACACCTAGACCCATTACAAGTGGGGTTTGTGGACTATTTTGAGGGTTTTGTCCTGAAGGATGGGCAATTGTTGGACTCACAGTCACCATTGGCACTATTGTACTAGTAGTACTACTAATACTTGTCATAACCTTTTGCTTCTTTACACTTTCTTGACCTTCGGGACCAACCTTTCTTGCATCTACATATTGATATAATATCCTTTTTGGACCACTACTTTTAGTTGTACAAATGATATTGCCAGCTATGGGAGTGACAATTGATTTAGATTGAATCTGAGTGCTTGGAATAGCTGGAAGTGGAACTGTATTTGAAGCAGAAATAGATGGAATTAACTAAGTTGAAACCAATGTGAATGGAATTGACTGAGTTGATGATTGATCTCCATGCCCAAGGCCTGGTTTTTGACCACATTTTGGTGCTACAACTGGTGGTTTAGGTGCATACCAAACCCCTTCTCCACTGGGACCCAGACCACCAAAACCTTGGTAGCCCATTTTTTCTACAATTTCTACCCCTTTTCTATATAGAAGTTTGGTGGATGCATCAACTCCTCTCTTAATCGCTGTACTAGATGAGGGATTCAAAGAATCATGGTCATTGTAATCATCATCAGTATCATTGTGATATGCTTCAGCTGGATGCTCCTTATTCCATAATTCGTTAAACATTGTATCCTCTTCCACCTCATTAAGATCTATAGAGGTCTTTGGCTCATTGAGATTCTTCCTCATTTCCCAAAATTTAGAAATTTTGGTTCAACTCCATCTAGCATCTATATATTCATACATTAGCTCTTTTGGAATACGTTTTGTAGATGGTTTATCAGCTTTCTTATAGAAATTGGACGATGTCATGGCCTGCACTTTTCCTTTCTATTTGTGCAATGCCATTATTTGTGATGACAATTCCTGTATTGACATATTATTTTCAGCAGCATATTTCTTCATCTATTTTTTGACCTCCTCCCAGGAGTCCATGTTTTTTAAATTTTCAATCAAAGGCATACTTTCATGTTGATATTTGCTTGTAGAGTTCCCATTGTCTTTAAGCCTTGCTCCAATTATGTTCAGTGGATCATATTTCCAGTGACTATCAACATCAAATCAAAATATTGAAAAAAAGGCTTCTGCCACTTTGAATCCTCTTCTCTCAAATGTGAACCCTCCAAAGTAGGATGGCAGGGAGGGAAATATCATTTTCTTTTGCTGACCATTAAAGAGTACATCTGTGCTCTCCATTTGTCATACATATTCCAATGCAAATACCCTCTCTATTACATGTATTGGAAGTTTGTAGGGTTCTACCCATGAACCATAAAACCTTAACATAGTGTACTCTTCCATTAAGTGTTGGCATTAAACAGAATTGCCGCTAGTGACAACACTTATTTGCATTCTGAGTGCAAACTGAGCAGACAGTGCAAACCGAGCAGACAGTGCAAACCGAGCAGACAGTGCAAACTGAGCAAGTTAGTACAAACCGAACAGGACAGTGTAAACCGAGTAACATCATGTCTATTGAGTCACTAGTATTTACCAAGTTCAAAACCTACCGAGTGATCAGTATGAACCGTGCCTTCACTTCTACCAAGTGCATGACGATGTCGAGTAATGCAGTGGACGCCGAGTATCAGAAAGTCACCGAGTCAGTTTGCAGGAACCGTGTAACCATACTTGGGCCGACTTAGTAGCACTTATGTTTATTTGTCAAGCTGACTTTGTAATTGTAATTGTAATTAATTGTTTAAGACTTGTATATAAACAACGTTGTAAAAATGTCAAGAAGTATATGTGAAAAAGGAAGAAAGGCAGAGATAAGCGAATTACAAAGGGCTTCAGCAGTATAAGGAACAGCAAAGACAAATTCATCACAGAAGGTGATCAGTACATCAGCGAATCTCAATCAGCAATCCAGTTGCAAAGCAAGAGATCTACTATTTCATTCTAACAGGTGAATCAGTACTAAATCCTTTAACTGGGTAGACTTAACAGTCTTTTGTAAAATCTCTTTACCGAGTGCATACTTCATTGTATGTTTGTAAATCCTTTAACAAGGTGGATTTAGCAATCCTTATTGCTCCTAACAGGGCAGATCATCAGAAGTGATCAAATTGTAAGCCTTAACCGGCCAACTTTATTCTGCAGTATTAAAGCTTTGTGGGTTTCATCCCCACCCCAGTTTTACTTTCTTTTTGGAAGGTTTCTGGGTAACCAAATCTATGTGTCATTATTGTGAATGCTTTTAAGTTTCATGCTTTCTATATGCAAAGGTTAAAAGTAAATTACATGTTAAATTGAAAGAAAATTTGGAGTTACTGATTCACCCCTCCCCTCTCAGTAACTCGGTTAATTCCTGAATATTTCCAATAATTGGTATCAGAGCAGCATTGGTTCTCAAGACAAAGCTTAACTAGCTTGAGCAAAGATCCAGGACAATGGAGGTATTCAAACTAAACAAGGTAATTGAAAATGAAAAGCTAGATCTGGAAATGGCCATAGCTAAACTCAAAGAAGCAAAAGAACATCTTTCCCAATCCCTAAGAAGAAGGAAGGAACTTGCAAATCAGATGAATGATCAGAATTATATTGAAGAAAAGATTGAAGATCTTTTTCCCTCAAATAACTCAGATGAAGCAAACAATGCTGTCAAAGAACTCCTAGAAAAGAATGGGTCTCTGCAGGAAGAAGTGAGAAAATTAAAAAGAGAACAAGAGCTACACTCTACAAGATTCTGTGAGATCTTGGAACAAAGAAACAAGTTGAAAGATGAATCAGATGGAAGGAACATTGAAATCCAAAATAAAACCCTTCAGCTAGAAAACCTAATTGATCAGATCTCTCATACAAATGAGGAAATTCTGAATCTAAGATCAGAAATAGAAAGCACAAGAGAAGAACTAAGATCTGAAAAGGAAATCAATCTAAGATTGGTGGATGACCTAAATGCTGAAAAACAAATCAATGAAGGAATGCTGAAAAGTCAAGAAGACTTGAATCAGCTGTATGAGCGAAATCTTCATAGGCAAAAAGGAAAAGCAGGACTTGGATACAAAGGAGAAGGTGAATCCTCTAAGCAAGGTACTCAAAGAAATCAAAAACCTACTTGTAATCATTGTGGTAAAATAGGACATACTTCAAATAAATGTTGGAACAATGAAAAAGAAGAATTCAATGGAAAATGTTACAGCTGCAATCAACCTAGTCACAAAGAAAATGAATGCAGGGAAAAACCAAGATTCAGAGGTAATTATCACAAGTGCAACAAACAAGGTCACAAGGCATCCGAGTGCAGATCCAAGACATTTAACCCAGCAGAACAAATTATGAAAGCAATGTTTGGATGGGACTACAACACCTAGTGTAGATGTCATTACTGTGGAGAATATGGACACATTGGCATGAATTGCATAAAACATCATCTAAGGAAAAGAGATACTACCGTAAGATGCTTCAAATGCACTAAACTCGGTCACATAGCCAGAAACTGCATGAATGCTAGTGAAGTTGAAGATGGAAAGAAGAATGAAGCAACTAAGGTCAGGAAACAGGTGAGACAAAAATGGATTCCTAAATCTACCGAGCAATCCAGTCCAAGTAATGGAATGGATGGCTCTACTGACTCAAACTAAATTTCCTAGAAAGCACTGGAACTGTATTTTCATAAACCAATCTCAAGCAGTTCCAGAACTGAATTAAAAGAAAGATCTAAATCAGCATGCAAGATGCAGTAAGATCACAGAGAGGTTGGTATCAGTCTTCACCGAGCAAGGTCGGTACCCGTCTTTACCAAGCGAGGTCGGAGCAATATGAATTCTCGAGTTCACCGAGTTGCGAAGTCTTTACCAAGAAATTAATTCTTAGTGGGTGATAGTCTGTCAGAATTCATACCCTAATTTGTACTAAACATTAATGACAGAGTTGTAAACAAAAAGCAAGTAATCAAACTCATTCTTCACCACGATCCTTTAGCACTTTGAGAGCGGAAAATTTCAAGAGCAACCCAGCGATTCAATACTTTTGCAAAAGGAATTTTCTGTGAGCTACCATGGCATCATCCAGCACCTCAGCAAAGAAAGGATCTAATATGTTAGTCCAAGGAGAATGGAAAGCACCAGATTTCAAGATCGTGCCCGCAGTTGCAGCAGCCCTAGATCCGAACGGAGCTCAATCTCAGATTCCTCCTAAGGTACTACTTATTAACAATATCCACAATCATTTCAACTATTCAATTCATGAAATGGGGAACCTAGAATTAGATACTGTGCGTAAAGAACTATGTGTGGATGGTATTCTAAAACCCGAGCACAAACATCTGGAAGATAAAGGTTTAGTTCACATTGCACATCTACCTCGAAACTTTCGAGATAAATGGGTTAGATACATTCTCAGCCATGTACATGATGGCAAGATTTGGCTTGAGCAACCCATAGAGATCACAAAGAAGATGATTCATCAAATCACCGGTCTTCCCATGTTAAACAAAGCAAAAACTACCAAAACCCTAGGTCGGACGGAACTAGAGAAGAAAACCCTAGCCGAATGGGACGGTAGAGGCATGAAAGTTAGCAGCATTACCGATGCTGAACTGAAGTTTGGTACACACATTATTGCCCATAAGATTTACAGTTCTAGTCGACAGAATAGTGTCTCCTGTGAAGCTATCGACCTAGCGTACAAAGTGGTCAAGAATAACTTAACATTTGACCTAGCAGATTTATTGTTAAAACAGTTTAACAAAAACATGGAAAGCATTCAAACTTCCAAAAACAATCCATGTAAGTTTGGATCCTTATTGGTCTGTTTATTCTTCTATGCTCAGAAATTCTTCCCTTCTAAAGGAAAAGTTGTATGGAGAAAAGATGTGCCAGCACTTTATGAAATAAATGAATACATCTCAGAAATGGGTGAAAATTTTGAAAGCATCATGGATAATTATTTTGAGTCTTTCAAAGAGAAAATGAATGACAGATTCCAGATTCCACAGAAGTTGGTGGAAGATTACAAAGATGACATTTGTTTTATGGTGGATTGTGATAATGTATATATTCAAGCAGCTAAACCGAGGACTGTATATGTAAAACCTCTTCCTTATGAGGTAAATATTGATGAAACCAAGAATATCATTGAAGCTCTTCTTAATCAGCCTGTCAATCCCAAAGCTCCATATTTTGGAACATATGATGAAGCTAAGGTGAGAATTGAACTAAGCATAAAGCTTCCATAGGCGGTAAACAAAGGAAAGAAGAGGATAGCCAAAATGCAAATGATAACCGAGGACAAAGAAGAAAAAGATGAAGAAGAAGAGGAAAAGGATGAGAAAACAGAGGAACCAGAACCTGCAAAGAAGAAAGGAAAGGTATTCATCACTAAGGCACCTAAGCCTCCCACTGCTGTATTTACAAGGAGAAATGCAAGAGGCAAGGCAGACAAGGCAGCCAAGGCAGATAAAGACATAGTATTCAAAAGGCCTCCTCTAAACTTTCAAGAAAAGATCAAACTCTTTAGAGACGGATCAAGATCTGGAGTAAGTAACATAAAATCTTTTAAATATGAAACCAGATTGGAAATAGAACAGAAGGAAATAGAAGATGCTGTTATTGAAAAGATGGGATAGTGGAAATACTCTCCTAATGACATAGCCCCACAGGTTCCAGCTGTCTTATTAAATCCAATAAAAATGAGATGGAGCAATGCAAAGCAAACTGTGATAGACATATTTGATCAAACCCTGAGACAGTTAATGCCGAGCTTGAAAAATGATGAAGTAAAGAAGGCATTAAAAGAAAATGAAAATAAGATGACATTAAGGTTCAATACTTGTTTGATCTTGATCAACAATATTGATTCGGTTGTGAAGGCTGCAAATGCCACATGGAAGAACATATACCACCTTCACCAACCGAGTATTGAAACAGTAATAATAAAAGATATTGAAAATGACAGTGATGAACAAGAAGAAGACACTGAGGTAGATGATACTGTGAGGATAGCAGCAGAAGTCATTGCATCCCTTCCTAACTCTCCAGTAAAAGTTTCTACATCCAGCCCGGAGACACCTTCAAGCATGATTGTGACAACTTCAACATTTGTCCAATCATCCATTGCAACAACAGAAGCAACTATCATTTCTTCTACCGAGTTGCAGTCTCCCGCATCATCAAGTTTTCCAGCAGTAAGTTTTCCAGTTTTTGAATCTTCAAGTGTAAATATTTTAAGTTCTCCAGTAGAAAGTATACTAGTCTCTATAGCCAGCCCTACTTTATCTACTGTCACTACTACCAAGGCATTAAGTACAGATAAGCCTAAGGCTCTACCGAGTATAAAATTTTTGGGTAAGAATGTAGTAGAGGATATAGACCTAGATGAAGAGATAGAGATTGCAACATTGGATTTTGCAAATCTATCAGTGGACCAAATGCAAAATATAGGTGAGATCCTCCAAAGAAAAGCAAAACAAAAGAAGCTTAAAGAGGAGAGAGACAAGGAATATCAAATCATCAAGGATGCTAAGGACATTTTGTCTGATGCATTAGGTATTAAAGTAGACTCCTCCCAACATGTTTTGCTACAATTAGCAGAAGCAGTTAATAAATACAATGAGGATTCATCTTGGACAGAAAAGCTAGTTGAAAGAGCCGAGAAGAGATTCAACAATAAAGTGCTTGAGCACATTGCTCAGCACATAGCTATTAACCAAGTAGAATTGTCTTCAGTTTTGTCAAACATTGAATCTATCTATTCGAATGCTACCTCTCTTTTGGCCAGATTGTGCAATATTGCCGAGTTCACAAAGGATGTTAAGGATAAAATGAATAAAATGGATGAGGATATGAAGATTAGCATACAGAAGATGCAACTTGAACCAAGTTCAAGCTCTGCTCATCACATGAAAATCTCACACATATCAAATATGCAGTCTGATCTATTGAAAGAAGACACAAGGATCCGGTCCACACTGCTAGACATCCAACACATGATCCTTCCCATCATGAATACAATGTATAAGCACATTGAACATTCCAAAACATTGATTCATGACAATCAGTTCTCTATAGCAGATCACATGATTGAACTCTCTGCAGAAGTCCAAATTGCAATACAAATATGTAAGATTCTACAAGAAAGTTGGGACAGAACCCTGGCACTAATAATGAAGGTACATTCTAATTTTCTATCAAATTTTGGATTCTCTCTGTAAATAACTTGTATATACACCTTTGGCATTATCGTCAAAAAGAGGGAGATATGTATAGAGGGAGATATATGTATAGAAGAAGATTTGTATAGAAACAGTTAGCACATTGAAAGGGGGAGACAATGTATAAAGCTCTATAACAAAGACAAATTTTGAAAAATCAAAATAAAACTCAGCATGATTCATGTATATAAGTTTTGGCCAATAAGTGTTTTTGTCACTAATGCCAAAGGGGGAGATTGTTGGCATTAAACAGAATTGCCACTAGTGACAACACTTATTTGCATTCTGAGTGAAAACCGAGTAGACAGTGCAAACTGAGCAGACAGTGCAAACCGAGCAGACAGTGCAAACTGAGCAGATAGTGCAAACCGAGCAGACAGTGCAAACCGAGCAGACAGTGCAAACCGAACAAGTTAGTACAAACCGAACAGGACAGTGTAAACCGAGTAACATCATGTCTACCGAGTCACCAGTATTTACCGAGTTCAAAACCTACTGAGTGATCAGTATGAACCGTGCCTTCACTTCTACCAAGTGCATGACGATACTGAGTAATGTAGTGGACGCCGAGTATCAGAAAGTCACCGAGTCAGTTTGCAGGAACCGTGTAACCATACTTGGGCTGACTTAGTAGCACTTATGTTTATTTGTCAAGCCAACTTTGTAATTGTAATTGTAATTAATTGTTTAAGACTTGTATATAAACAACGTTGTAAAAATGTCAAGAAGTATATGTGAAAAAGGAAGAAAGGCAGAGATAAGCGAATTACAAAGGGCTTCAGCAGTATAAGGAAGAGAAAAGACAAATTCATCACAGAAGGTGATCAGTACATCAGCGAATCTCAATCAGCAATCCAGTTGCAAAGTAAGAGATCTACTATTTCATTCTAATAGGTGAATCAGTACTAAATCCTTTAACCGGGTAGACTTAACAGTCTTTTGTAAAATCTCTTTACCGAGTGCATACTTCATTGTATGTTTGTAAATCCTTTAACAAGGTGGATTTAGCAATCCTTATTGCTCCTAATAGGGCAGATCATCAGAAGTGATCAAATTGTAAGCCTTAACCGGCCAACTTTATTCTGCAGTATTAAAGCTTTGTGGGTTTCATCCCCACCCCAGTTTTACTTTCTTTTTGGAAGGTTTCTGGGTAACCAAATCTATGTGTCATTATTGTGAATGCTTTTAAGTTTCATGCTTTCTGTATGCAAAGGTTAAAAGTAAATTACATGTTAAATTGAAAGAAAATTTGGAGTTACTGATTCACCCCTCCCCTCTCAGTAACTCGGTTAATTCCTGAATATTTCCAACATTAATTACCATTCAGCCAATTGTAGTTGACTTCTGAGTTGAATGCAATTTCTACAAGTAACAGGAAATCTAGGCATTGGAGTGCCTATAATTTTATGGTACATTGGTGCCAAAAAGAAGTCTAAAAAATTGTTGTAGTTCCTTCTGTTATCAATCATCCTTATCTGAGGTGTCCACTCATATATTGGATTTTGGCTTGGAGTCTGACTGCAAAGCTTGTTTGCCTAAAATAATGCATGATGCTTTGCTAAGAGAAGATAGCACAAGTAGGTTCTGAATCTAAATGTCTTCTCTGAACCTCTTTGAATCATTATTAATTGATCTTGCATGCAACAAACAATGTGCTCAATAAAACAATATTTTACTGATTCTTTTTCAAAATGAATATGATAAAGCATTTCAAGAATGCTAGCACCCACTTGTTTGTTACTATCCAATCCCAAACAAAATGCTAGCAAGGAAATACTTTCCTGTGCCCATGACACAAAAAATTCAAAATCATGAGGCATATGATCTGGACTCAGACTACAACTGCTTGTTATTCCTCTGATATAAGAATCTCTCTATTTTGCATCTAATTTTTCATAGTCCTCTGCCAGCTTTCCTAGGTCAATGTGTACGTTTGAGTGTTGTTGTTGAAACCCTAGGTTCAACAGACTAGAAAATTCACTCTCAGTTATGGACAAAATTTCCTCCTGAGTATTTTTATTCACAATTTCTTTTCTATTTTCATCATAATTTTTGGTGCAAAGCATAACAATTTCTGGGAAAGGGAATACTTGAGGTAACGCCATGTGTGCCGACCCAGCTTCCCACAATGCAATTTTATTTGTAGTTGCATTTACCTTAGGGTTAAATGAATAAAATTTTGAAGCCTTATTTGGATGGTTCCACTTATTTTCAATTGCAAATCTAATCTCCATTATACCCTTATTTCCATGAATAACAGGATCATGTATATCATGGAATAAATCACTGAAACCTGGTGTTTTAAGCATATTGTGGAATTCTATTATTTTGCCCATCATGTTATTCTTGGTATTTGTAGCTAAAAGCCTATAGGGGTGATTCAAAATTAAAACCTAACAGACTAAATTTTTTTATATAATATAAACATTAAAGTTGTAAATCAAGAGACTTGAAAAATTTAAAATGCGGGACATAGATTTTCAGAATTTTAGTAGTTACACTTACTCGTTGACATTCACATTGCCCTTAGTTTTGATTTTTGTAGAGAGCTGAGAGACTTTGTAGTTTGTTGCTTTCTTCAGACCTCAATCCTTAACCTAGAAATTAAGAATTTGTAACTTTGTTGCGCTGTAAGTTTGTAAATTGTAACCCCTTTCTAATTTCTAAATCTGCAAACCATGTATAACTACAAAATTAAAGAAACTTAAAGCACCAAAATTGTACAATCTGTACTCTATAGTCATCACACCTTGTCATGCATCACTTTTAGTTTAAATGTGAGTGGAATTGTGGACCACTAGCTACTAGACACATCATGAATCCGGAATGGGTTTGCTAATGTCACTGTTAACTAACCCGTCATGACTCATAATGTATTAATGTCATTCCCATTCATAATGTCACTATTAACTATAAGTGGAATGTGATTATGTCAATGTATTAATTGAGCAGTGACATGTGCCATGATTCTGGGATGCATTTCAAAAGATATGGTGTCTTTTTCCTTTCGGCCCAAAACTCAACTTCAGTTGTTGATCTATAAACATCCAACGACAACGGTGAATGGTGTGGTACTGGTGGCCCTGTGGGTTGTGGGTCCCATTAACTAGGCTAGTCAAGATGACTCACATCATGAGTCAGACGTGTCAGTGTCACGTCATCACCAAATTGAAATGACATTGTTATTTGTTGGTCGACCGAGGAGTTTAGTGACACATGTAATGATTCCGGGACGCGTTTGAAAAGATAGCGTTTCTTTTTCCTTTCGGCCCAAAACTCAACTTCGCTCATTGATCTATAAACATCCAATGACAATGGTGAACGGTGTGGTGGCCATGTGGACCATGGGTCCCATTAACTAATCTAGTCAGGATGGCTCACATCTTGAGTCAGACGTGTCAGTCTCACATTATCACCAAATTGAAACAACATTGTTCAATGTTATTTGTTGGTAGACCGATGACCATGCGAGGTGTTAAGTGACACGTGTCATGATTTTGGGACACGTTTGAAAAGATGGTGTTTCTTTTCCCTTTCGGCCCAAAACTCAACTTCGATCGTTAATGTATAA
Source organism: Chamaecyparis obtusa (assembly GCA_027943335.1). NCBI lineage: Eukaryota > Viridiplantae > Streptophyta > Pinopsida > Cupressales > Cupressaceae > Chamaecyparis > Chamaecyparis obtusa. The sequence continues at coordinate 111,358 of BSBK01007048.1, forward strand.
TAATCCAATGGCAACGATGAATGGTATTGGTGTACTATTTTTTGTAGTGATTAATTTTTTTAATTTGAGATAATATTACTATTTAATTTTATTTGGAAACATTCTTTTATTTAAAACACATATATTTTAGAATTGTTATTATATTATCATTTTAATAGTACTATATTTTAATTGATTTTATTTTTGTATCATCTAATTAATATTAATTTTTTATAATATATTTAGAAATACATATATATAGATATTGTTATTATAATATTATCATTATGATAGTATTATATTTTAGTTATTTTTATTTTTATATCATCTTTTAACTATATTATTATTATATTTATCTTATATTATCTTATAACTATGCACATAACCTTTATATTATTTTTTATAGTAAACTTATATTTTCTATGGGATTATTTATTAAAATATACTTATTATTATACATATTTTTTAGATTTATTTTTCACATTGTTAAAAACTTAGAGACTCAATTTGACAACTTTAATCTTTTAATAAAATGAAAGAATTATAATCATTATGTAAGTTGAAATATATTTCATATTTTATGATGTTACAAATTATAAATATAAGATATAAGTTTTTTTCATTTATATATGTTTAAATTATACTATGTTAGTTTACCATAATAAGAGTTAAAAAAATTACATGTGAAAAGTAATGTTCAAATTCTATATTATAATTTGTGAATATTTTTTAATGGAGAGTAATTATTTAAGTATTTAAACATCAATCTCATTCGTAGAGATATAATTGTACTTCAGACTATGTAATAAATTAAATGTGGGAGACACCATTTTAAAAATATTATTAAACTACAATTTCAATTAGTGAAGTTTAATTGTAATAGATATCTGAAGGAGGATATTTGTCAGCATATTTTATATATATTAAAATAAATATAGATAAGCTAGTCTACAGATAACTGATAAAGCATTGAAGCAAGTAATTAAAATATTGCAATCACAGTTACAGAGAAGTATAAAATATTAAAAACCATTTTTGTACACAAAGCACAAATTGAAATGAGGTAAAGCTTGCAAAATTTCCATTGTATTTTTCATAAAATTATATTTACATTCTCGACTTCATACTATGTCTATAAACAAAAAGAAACATACTTGATACTATGTCTATAAACAAAAAAAAAAATCGTAAACGACTACAGTACCAGTACCAGTACAAGGTAAGCTTTTAATATTTATCAAAAAAAAAGTTTTTATAAAGAAAAATCAATTGCGCCCTTCTATGTAGAATTCTGCAGAGAGGATTAATTGCATGAATTCGTTGAGCCACACAAATTGCCCCGCCCGAGCCTCCTCTATGTCAAGCTCAAACCACTTACGGAGAAAACCCCTGGCAATCAGCGCCCATTTCCTATGGCGCTTCAATTACCCAGCAGTCATGCACAAAAGAAAAGGTTGCATGGCCACATTTTGGCCTGGTTGGAGAAGCTGGGGTATTTGACTTTCCCTAGGGATCCCCACCCCTAATTTAGCAAAGGTGACAACTTGAACATCATCCCCCAGGTATTCCTCTTTGAATACTGTCCTCAGCAGCATCACCATGTCAACCTTCGGTCCTCCAAGGTCTAGAAGGGAAGCCAAAAAATGGGACATAATGTCCATGGCTACCCGGTACCTATCTTCATTGTCAAGAAACTGTTGGCCCAACACCATTCTGACAGCCTCTGTAATGAAAGGCCCACCATCCTTACAAATTGATGCTAAAAATTCATCAGAAAAGGAACCCAGAAAGGCCTTCTGGGCCTCCTCAGAAGTGCATCTAAGATGAATGGGAGTGTCCATCTTAGGTTACTTGCAGACTGTAAAACTTAAAATAGTAAAACTAGAAAATTTAAAAACAAATTACTTGTAGAATGCGTCACTGCAGACCCCAAACAAACAGTCAATCAATGTCGATGAATAATGAAGCTAGATCATCTATAAATAGCCCTTGAATCATTGATCATTACTTACCAATCAATTATTTCTATCTTAATGGTATTAAATACATTGTCCTTGATATGCCTCTAAATCTTGCACGAAAATCTTTTCCCTAAATACATGCATGTGAGAATTGAAAATTTTGTCCTTAATCTTTCACATCTGGTAGTAAATCTTTTCTATCGATAAAAAACTGTCAAAAATTGGCTATACAATTTGGGAAGTGGTGTGTGGTAGCCAAAGAATGTCGCTGTCACTGACATGGCATTTAATTCTTTCCCTGTTAAGTGCTTTTAATACTCAGTAGACAACTTACCTTGATACGTGTCAACATTCCGGTGACTACCTCGACAATTCTTCTTCCTTCAAGAAATGTTGGCTGAAATTAAACCTCAGCCATTGATCTTTGATCATCAGACAGTCTGAGTTCTCAAATAATACATTTAACATAATTACAATGGTAGTGGCAAAGATTATGGTAGTGGAAAATAATACATTATGCTTCCATAATATAAGGTCAAACAACCACGTCTTTAAACCATCAATTGCCAGTTGCCAATAATTTATGTATGTTAGGTATGTTAGGTTAGGCTACTTATTTCCCATCTTTTGAAAATCACCAATAATTTATTTGTTTATTAACGAATGATTAGCCAATACAATTATTTTTTCACCCTTCAAAAGAAAAGTATTCGCCTCAAATATTAAAATTTTTTACTTGAAAAGAAAATTATTTGCCTCAAATATTAAAATTTTTTACTTGAAAAGAAAATTATTCGCTTCAAATATTATAATTTTTTATTTGAAAAGAAAATTATTCACCTCAAATATTATAATTTTTTACTTGAAAAGAAAATTATTCACCTCAAATATTATAATTTTTTACTTGAAAAGAAAATTATTCGCCAACAATTTATGAAATTTTCAATATGGGGGGAAAAAATCACCAATACAAACTATGAAAAATCATGGATTTGAAAAAAAAAATCACCTAGATTAAAACAAATTACCCCCTAAAATAATGTACGATTTTCCAGGACTTTACACTTTTTCCTAAAAGGGGGTTTCTTAAAGTTATCCCTGGTCTAAAATTATCTTATTGAACAGGTCCCAGAATGTGTTGCATGCATAGTAGAGTTGAAAAAATGTTTATTAGAGTTTTTTATGGTTTCTCTAATATGATTTCAAGGTGGTTCTAACATGCCGACTTGATTATATCATTTAGAGAAAATATATTTATAGGCAGTCATTTGTGATTGCTGAAGTTTGGTTTATAGTTGATGAAGTAAAGCAGAGCAGAGTGTGCAAAGTGTTGAGCCATCAAAAGAAGGTCTATGTGACCAAGTAAAGTACTTGTGCTATTCATTGGAACTGATCTAGACAGCAGGTCAAAGCATAGTTCACCAAGATCTAGATATAGTGTGTATTTGTTATTTAGAAGGTTGTAGCCTTTGCCGCTTTGAGCAGTGAGCTCTCAAATAGTGTGTCCTCTCCCCTAATAGGGACAATTGTAAAAGACTCTTAATAGGGTCTAACCCTTGACCAGATCTACTATACTAAATATATTGTAAAGCAACTCCTAACAGGGTTAAGGATCTTCTAACAAGGATCATAATACTCTAGTGTAGAATATTAGTGGGTGTCAATTCCCACTGGGGTTTTTACCTATTTGGGTTTCCTCATAGCCAAAATATTGGTGTTGTGTTCTTGTGTTATTTCATTGTGTTTATGCTTATGTTTAAGTATACTTAATTAGATAAAGAATTGAATCTTGTAGATAACTGATTCACCCCCCTCTTAGTTATCTCTTGGGACTATTCCTAACAATTAGTATCAGAGCCAAGTGCCTCAGAGAGAAAGTTTAATAGCTTGAGGTTGATCAGATGGTGTACTTCAAGAAAGAAAGTCCTAAGTTTGATGGAGAGAATTATCTTGATTGGAAGAACAATATGGTGACCAATTTATAGTGCATTGGTTTTGAAGTTTTTGATGTAACTATCAAAGAAGCCAAGATACCTAACCTAGAAGACCTTGCACAGGAAGATGCTATTGATAGGAAAAAGGAATTATTTCATCAGAATACTATTGCTAAAGAGTCCCTTATCAGCACCCTATCTGATGGTGAATTTTTAGAAATTAAAAAGGTGGATACAACCCACAAAATATGGAAGCACCTAGAAGACATATTTGAAGGAGACAAACAAGAAAAAGGATGTGTGTAGAAAGATATGGAAGAAAAGATACAATGCATTAGAGATGTTTCATGAGGAAAACATTAGAACTTACAATCAAAGGATAAATGAAGCAGTGGCTGGAATCAGAAACAATGGTGGAGAGATTCCAGAGGAGGACATTATGGACAAGTTAATGACTACTCTCACTCCTAAATATGAAAGCAATATCAACATCCTTGATGAGACCATGCAACTTACATCTAATTTCAAGAGAGAGACCTTGATCAGCAAAATCTCAGCTTTTGGGATTTCAAGATTGAAGACAGAACCAAAGAGTGAAACAACCTTCAAAGCAATAGTTCATGGTAAGGAATATACAAACACTTTTGGTAATTTTGATGATGATGATGAAGAGAAAACACTAGATGATTTCATTTCTATAATTTCCAAAAGAGAAAAGAAAGGAGAAGGAAAATATGAAGGTCAATTACCATTTAAGTGCATTTCATGTAATAAGATCAGTCACTTTGCATCTAAGTGTCCTACTAGAGCTAGAAAGTTAAAAAAGGATTACAAGCCTAAGTATTCTAAGGAATGCTACTTTTCTAGAGAAGGAGTTTCAGATGAGGAATCTGGTGAAGAAGAAATTGGATTCATTTCTATTATAGACAAAATGAATAATAAGACAAGTCATAAAGATGATAAAAAGAAACAAGAGCTAGCATTGATTTCACACGATGACATAAGGACAAACTAGATCATAGACATTGGTTGTTCGCATCACATGACAGGTGATCAAGGTAGGTTTGTTCATTTGGACAAATATAATGGTGGTATGGTTAGATTTGGAGACAACACTCCTAAACCAATAGTTGGTAGAGAAGCCATCAGCTTGGATGGAAAGAATAGTACTGATGATGTTCTTTATGTTGATGGTTTGAAACATAACCTTCTCAGTGTTGGATAGTTACTTGGAAAAGGCTATCAATTGGAGTTCAAAGATGACAAATGCATCATTAACAACAAAGATGGCGTTATGATTGCATCAGGCTCAAAGACAAGAGGTAATGTTCTTCAACTCAATTCAGAAGTAAGTTGTTTTGTTGCTAAAGTTGATGACAATTGGTTGTGGCATAAAATACTATGTCATATCAATTTTGATAACATAGTAAAGATAAGCAATGTAAATGCAGTAAGAGATCTACCTAGCATAGAAAAGCCAGTTGATACTATATGTAGGGAATTTGTGATGGGAAAGCATGTGAGAAATTCATTCAAGAGCAAGCAAAATTTAGCAAAGAACAAGTTGGATCTGATTCATACAAACCTATGTGGTCCAACTCAAACAAGATCATACTATGGTGAAAGGTATTTCATTTTGTTTGTTGATGATTATAATACAATGATGTGGTTGCGTTCTTGAAAGATAAGTTAGAATCATTTGAGAAATTAAAAATATTCAAAGCTAAGGTTGAGAATGAATCTGGACTAAAGATAAAATGTTTGAGATTAGATAGAGGAGGAGAATTCACCTCTGATAGATTCTGAGTACTATAAAGAACATGGCATAAAGAGATAGTTAAGTGCACCTAGAACCCCTCAACAAAATGGAATTGTATAGAGAAGGAATAGGATCATCCTTGATACATTGCACACCATCATGATAGAAAGAAAAGTTGCACAAACCTATTGGAGAGATGTGGTCAATACAACAATCTTTACCATCAATAGAATTCAATTAAGGCTAGGCGCTAGAAAAAAAACATATAAGCTATGGTTTGGTAATGTTCCCATAGTAAAATACTTTAGAATCTTTGGAAGCAAGTGCTACATCAAGAGGGATGAAGTAGTAGGCAAGTTTGATGCAAGAAGTGATGAAGGTATTTTTCTTGGTTACTCTACTAAAAGTAAAGCTTATAGATGTTTCAATTTAAGATTGAAAAAGATCATAGAAATTGCTCATCTTAAGATTGATGAAAAGTTTATGATTCAAGAAAGATATCATGATTACTCACCCATGATTGAAGAAGAACCTAGACCCTCCACTAGTGAGATAGTTATTGAAGAAATGTTTGACAGTATTGATGTGTTATTCAATGACCTTGAATCAAGTGAAGAAGAAACTCCTAATGCTGATAAGTCAGCATCACCTAAAGTTCCAAAGTTTACATCAAGAAATTATTCCAAGACAAACATCATTGGAGATCATAGAAACAAAGTCTTAACAAGGTCACAAGCAAAGAGCTCAGCTAGCAGTGAAGCACTATGTTTATTATCTTAGATTGAACCTTTAAGTGTTGAAGATGCTTGTAATGATTCAGATTGGCATGATGCTATTGAAGAACTTGATCAGATTATTAAGAATGACACTTGGGAATTGGTCCCAAGATCTAGTGATAAGAATGTGATTAGAACAAAGTGGATATTCAGAAACAAGATGAATGATGATGGTACAATAGTAAGAAATAAAGCAAGATTAGTATGTAAAGGGTATGTACAAAGAGAAGGCATTGATTATTGAGACACATTTGCACCTGTGAGAAGATTAGAAGCTAATAAGTTGTTTCTAGCTTATGCTACAGTAAAAAAATTCAAATTTTATCAGATGGATGTCAAGTCAACATTCCTAAATGGAGATTTGAAAGAAGTATACATTGAGTAGCTAGAAGGATTCACCATATCAGACAGACTTGATATGGTATGTAGATTGAAGAAGGCCCTCTATGGACTTAAGAAAGCCCCTAGAGCATGGTATGAGAGACTAGATGGATATCTAACAAAGATTGGATTCATGAAAGGAGCATCAGATTGTAATCTATTCATTAGAGAGACATCTGAAGGTTTACTACTTGTAGCTATATTTGTTGATGACATTATCTTTGGAGGTAATGACAAACTCAGTGATAAATTTGTCAAAGAAATGTAGAATGAGTTTGAGATGAGTATGATTGGTCCTATCAAATATTTTTTGGGACTAAATGTGCAATAGACAGAAAAAGGAATTTTTATTAATCAATCAAATATGTGAAAGAGATATTGAAGAAATTCAAGATGGATGATTTCAAGCTAGTAGGAACCCCTATGATCACTCGATGCAAGCTTACAAAAGAAGATGAATCATCATTAGTAGATATAGCATTGTATAAGTATATGATTGGTAAACTTATATATCTTACTCAGACTAGACTTGATATTTCCAATGCAGTTGGCATAGTTGGAAGATTTTCAGTAGAGCCTAAACAAAGTCACCTCATGGTAGTAAAGAGAATATTCAGATACTTGCAAGGCACTATAGATTATGGTCTATCATATCCTAATTCAAAAAATGTTGAGCTTCATGTGTACACTGACATAGATTGGGCAGGATGTGTTGATGACAGAAAGAGTACCTTAGGAGGAGCAGTGTTTCTTGGTGATAGACTTGTCACTTGGACAAGAAAAAAACAAACTTGTATTTCTCAGTCAATAGTAGAAGTGGAGTATGTTGCAGCAGCCTTGAATTGTTCTACAATTGTTTGGATCAAACATATGATAAAAGTATTCATAATTCAGATTGATTATCCTATTGTTATTCACTATGATAACACTAGCACTATCAATATGTCAAAGAACCCTATGATGCATGCAAAGACAAAGCACATTGAGATCAAGTATCACTTCCTAAGAGAGAAAGTGGCAGAGAAATAAGTCAAGTTGGACTATGTGAGTACTAAAGATCAGTTGGTAGATATATTAACAAAGCCCTTGCCTAAGGATACTTTTGAGTATCTTAGGGAGAAGTTGGGAGTCATTCCCTTTCTTGATTCTTCTTATAAGAAAGGAGGAAAGGCATCAATCCTTAGGGAATGATGGAAGGTTGACTACTCTACCTCAGGAGTAGTACCAGTGCTTAAAATGAACAGTGCCCTTTCCCATTGATGTCAAAGGGGGAGTAATATACAAAGTCATGAAAAACAAAAGCAAAAAGAGGAGTAATATACTAAGGGGGGGCAGTATTTAGTTTTGACAGTAGTACAGTTGAGGAAATGGAGAATATGAGAAAATATTGTAGTAGATGGAGGATTCAGCTTTGGGGGAGTTTTGAAGAGGAAATGGAGAATGTTATAAAAGAAATGTTCATTTGGGTTGGTGGTGGTTTTTCATTCCACATGTTGCCATCAATGCCAAAGGGGGAGATTGTTGGAGATTTGTCAGCAGGCCAGTACTGACTATATGTTTGTCATTGATGACAACATATGGAAAGTAGCATGCATGGAAGTCTTATGCAATAAGAATTCAGTATATGAAGCATGAACATGATATCAGCATGATATCATGGGTGAGAGGTTAACTGTTAGTACAAACAATTATATAGCAGCTTGTGTCATTAGTGTTCTTGATAGAGTTACAGGTAGTGTTTTGTGTATGGTTGTCTGTGTCATGCCCAAAATTTAACTGATAAAATGCAACAATTTTTCTTTTATAAAGATAAGAGTCCAATTGTGAGAGATTAACATTCAAAGAATGAGGATAAGTTGACTACGACTAAGTGAGTCACAACCTAGGGTTAAGTTTATTCAGATAGCGGAACCCTAGGGGGTACAATTTCCACTTTGGAATTTCTATTTAGATTGAATCCAATTCTATCAAAACCTAGTCGACAATGTTTAATCTTCAATTCCCTTGTGAACGAGGGCTTTAATTCTCTAACCAATTCATTTCAATAAATGATAACCTAAAAGGTATATGTAACTAGGTTATATCTTTTGATTGTGATTTAATTAACATAATCGATAAGTTGGCTATATTATTAGTTCATGAGCTAACCATATGAATAATCAAATTCTATTTGACAACAAACCTGATAATGTGAGCTAGCACAAAATGTTATCTAAACATTAGAAATATAAATGTTTTACTACCCATTCCTACAACATACCAATAACCTACTTATAAAATTAGATTACTTAATAAAATCATTAGATCATATCCTATGAGCTAATAACAATTCACAAATTAAATAAACCCAAATAATTATTATTGATGATCTTATTTAAACTAATTATCAATTGAATAAAATAAAACATTAGCTTAGCAAGTTAATTTATTAAAGGTTAAATCTAAAGCACATAAACCATAACTATTAATTAGTAATTAATTTCATTAACTAAGAATTTGATCACAAATAAAATTAATAACTAATAATAAAATTAACAACTAAAAGAACCAATCAAAACCCAAAAGAATTAGTCCTAATAGACTAACCTATAAACCTAGCCTACTAATCATACTAACCTACTAAACTAGCTATCCCATCACCCCACTTCCAAGTCAAGGTTGTCTAGATCTATGCATTAAAATCCTTCCAAAGAAACCCTCTCAAAAGTTAGCATAGATTTCCAAGACATGAGGTTTGGGGGCCCACCAAACCATTTCAAACTTAGCCCAGAGGAAAATTCGCATGGGAGGGGAAAAGGTAACTTGGCAAAGGGGAAATAGCTATGATAGTAGTAAGTACTAAGCCTAGCCAAGTGTATTACACATGGGGAAGGGGATAAATTTTTAGGTCCTACCTCACACAACCCTTAGCTCCTACATGGGATTTCAAATCATTTCATGGGGCAGGTTTAAGACAAAGTCTTAGGCCCACCACAAGGCTTTCCATTTCAATGCAGCAAAGGGAAACTTGCGAAAATGGTTTAGTGAAGAGACTTCTTGACAAGGTAGGTTACCATAACATGATAGAGTATAATAAATGCCTAAAAGTGATCCCACTCCCTTGTTTCCTGCGCAAGTGGGTGAGATGGTAAGGAAGAATATGGGACCCACTAGTGTTCAAGTTATAAGGTAAGCCATATTTTCCACTTGTTTTATAATTTTTATATTAATTAGGGCTAGTTACTAATGAAGATTATACTAGGGGATTATTTACTAACCCCTACTTGGGGAAAAGCATCTTGGGGAAAGGGAATATTCTTTGTGGCAAGAGAATTATTTTCCTTCCCATACAAATTCCAGAGAGCATTTTTGTTCTAAAAACCTGGGAAGTGTCATTTATTTTTATTGCTTTTCCCGTACTTTGATTTGTTGATTTACTTACCTTGTGATTTTTGTCAAGTTTTTAAGTGATGATTTATTGAAATACATACCAACGACAATGCATTTACTTACAAAATTTGAAGAGTCATTTTGTGACTATAACATAGATTTAACCTCATGATTCAAGATTTAAACTCCTAATTTTTGAATCTTACTGTCACTTTCAACATGAAACTTATTATTCATGTAATGCCTATTAGAAACTTTCTAGTGAATGAATACTACTAAGAGTTCATATTCTATTCTTACATGCATTTAGAGACTAAAGAGGAATTACATCCACAAATTGAGAAGACTATTATACAACATCAAGGCATAATTCCAACATGTTTTCTATTCTTTTCATTAACTTCCAATTCACATTTTTACAACAAGAAAATACAAATTGGTAGCATTACTCAATGAGAGTTTAAAGGAGGATAACAAAATATCTCTCCATTACAATTCACATACAACTTCACAATGGCCAATTGAAGTGAAAATAACATTACAACCTTCAACAAGCGATCAATCTCATTACAAAAGGATCCACAATAAAACATTAAAGTTGATCTCACACAACCACACCAAAATGGAAAAGTCTCCAAAGCTTTATCCACAAAGATCTTGACCTCAAAACCTACAAATAAATGAATAGAACCATGGGAAGCTCACCTCCCATCCTTGGTCTCAAGGAGAGCACCCCTGAGCTTGGAGAACCAAGGCTAAATGGGTATACATTACAAAATGCTCACAATACAAGTATGCACAACAACAAATAACTCCCATCTAAGGCTTTACAAATGAGCTTTCCAAACTCATTGAGAAGGGTGAAGGTGGGATTTTCCAAGTAGGAGAATGCCAACATGTTACATTTTTTCACAAAAGTATTTCCATGCCTCTCAAGGCTACATGAATCCATATTTCATACATAACTTTCCTCAATAGGATCCTCAAGATGGAAGAATACAAAGATGGCTTCATGGAGCCCATACCCCATGAATTTATCCCTCTTCTCCAAGAGAAGAGACTCTCACTACAATGGAGAGCCCAACTAACCCCTTCACCCAAGGCCACTTCTTCCCTTCCCAAAGGGTGAGTAATGCATTAACTCCCATGAAAGAACATTCTCAAAAAAACAAGAAAACAAGAAATGAAGCAAAATCCATATGCAATCCCATTTCCAACACAACAATGGAGAGATTGACAAGAATATACATACAAGCTCTCACACAACAATCGACAAAATGAGATGCATTAAGCATTCTTTCATGGCAAGAAGGATAAGTAAATCTATAATACAATTTACATAACAATATTCTTCATGAGTTTCAAGCAAGAAGTTTTCTTCATGTTAGAGCCACCAACCTTGAATCCAAAGAAAAAATGGAAGAATGAAGTTGAGTTGAGCTCCTTATCCCTTCTCCTTTTTCCTTTTCCAAACCTAATTGTCTCTAAAATTTGAGAGTGTTTGAACACCCACTAACTCTCCAAAGGGCCTCTAAAAAGACCTCCAACTTCTACCTACCCACCAACATTAAAATTAGACTTGAGCCTAAGGTCCTTTGGATTTTCCTTGTCCCCTATCATAAATGCTAGATTGGAAAGGAGTGTGGGGTTGGGTAAAGGTCAAGACTCAATCCAATTTTCGTAGCATGTGGAAAATGGGTCCTAAAAAGGGTCACCAAGGCCACTAGGGGGTTCTAGATGTGTTAAAAACATTCCTAACCCATACCCCTATCACTTAGGTATTTAGATTTTGCTAAATTTGACCCTTAGGAACTCTTTTTGGCCTCTAGAAGTGGCTAGAAATAATTAAATCTAAAAGATCAAATTGGTGGAACTTTGCAAGTGTCTCCAACAAGGGAATTCAATTAAGTTCCTAATGAGTCAGTTAGGCTTCAGTTTACATTACCAACCTTAGTAGACATGTCAATACATAAACACATAACAAGTGTCAAGTGACACTAACAATTACACATCACATTCAAAATGACATGTCCTAAATGACAACATGAAGTTACACTAGTAACACACATGCAATTCACATTTACAACTAGATCACATTACAATGAGGTTTTCAATCCCATATCGGATTAAACCTTGGCTTACTCAGTTCACATATGTTTAGCCTTGATTCTTCGAATAATTCCATGGTTCTCTTTCCTACACACTAAACTCGAGCATCAATAGTCCAAGGTAATAAAATCACATGAAATATACATTTTCAATTCATAATTAACAACATAAATCAATGTGCAGAATTCAATTCTAATTGTAAATTTTCATTCAATAATGTTTAAACATAGTAATTCCATAATCATCATGACATATCATCCATGAAATAATCAAATCTAATCATGATCCAATATTCTCATCATTTCACATATCTAAATATGCATAATCAAAATCAACCACATATTATAGGTTCTAATCCACATCAAACTATAATCTTCATAATATAGTCACCATCATCAAACATAGTATTATAGGTCTCTGTCAGAATGATCAAAAGTACATCATAGAATGAAGTCATAAGGTGTCAAAATGTGAATGGATCAAAGATTCTATGATAGGTCGGGGTGAGGCCTCATAGTCCGTATAGTTGTCATGGAGCTTTGCACACTTGGATATATGTTGAAGACATGTTAGTGACATTTTAGTTATGGACACAGTCTTTTGATGAGAAGTGAAGTTATGCAATCACTATTCGCTAATAGTAGTTTTCTATGTTTATTCAAAAGAGCTGACAAATATTTTATTGGTTCTTGAGTTGCACCTATCCTATGGGTATGCGCCCCTAGATTTAAGCTTATAGAAGAGTTATTGATGTTTGGTTAATAGTGCATGAGTTAATTCAGCTTATAGAGAAAGATCCAATTGTTTTGGTAGAGCCGACAGTGTGTAGCGTGCGTCTACAATTATCTTATTGAACGGGTCCCAGAATGTGTTGCATGCATAGTAGAGCCAATAGAATGTTTATTAGAGTTTTTTGTGGTTTCTCTAATATGACTTCAAGGTGGTTCTAATAGGCTGACTTGATTATATCATTTAGAGGAAAGATATTTATAGGCAGTCATTTGTGACCAAGTAAAGTACTTGTGCTATTCATTGGAACTAATCTAGACAACAGGTCAAAGTGCAGTTCACCAATATCTAGATATAGTGTGTATTTGTTATTTAGAAGGTTGTAGCCCCTTTGAGCAGTGAGCTCTCAGACAGTGCGTCCTCTCCCCTAACAGGGACAATTGTAAAAGACTCCTAATAGGGTCCAACCCTTAACCAGATCTACTGTACTAAATATATTGTAAAGAAACTCCTAACAAGGTTAAGGATCTTCTAACAAGGATCATAATACTCTAGTGTAGAATATTAGTGGGTGTCAATTCCCACTCGGGTTTTTACCTATTTAGGTTTCCCTGTAACCAAAATATTGGTGTTGTGTTCTTGTGTTATTTCACTGTGTTTATTCTTATGTTTAAGTATACTTAATTGGATAAAGAATTAAATCTTGTAGATAATTGATTCACCCCCCCCCCTCCCCCCTCTCAGTTATCTCTTGGGACTATTCCTAACAATTAATTACCACTTCCTAACTTATTTTCTCAGATAATTTTGATTAATATTTTCTTCTTCCCACTCCTCCATTCTTTTCTCAGTATCTATGTTGGGGGCATTGATATGTCTGGTTAAAGTTTCAAGTTGATCAATGATGGGAGTTTCCTCATCAACATTGATATTGTGGACTACATGCAGTAGAATATCTCTAACTTCCTCCAAAATTTGTTTACTTTTACTATCCTCTTTCATTTTCTCTTGTGCATCCTTCCTTGTGCACAATTCCCCATATCTTCTCAATGCTTCAGGGTCTAATGTCCTAGGGTCACATTTAGGTATTTCAATAACCTCACCAAGTGTGATAGGACCCTTACCATGTTTATTTTTCTTCTTCTTCTATGGTGTTGGTGATTAAGTATAAGGAACTAGAGCTTTAGTATCTTGATTTGAATTTTCTATCTCGGTAGACACACTTTCTTCCTTAGCTTGCCCGATGACCGGTGTCTTAGTAGCTTGTCCTTGGGCATTTTTTGTGGTGTCTAATGTAGTTAATTTGACAAGTTTGTTCTCTTCCAGTGCTTGTTTTGTTGCCTCAATATTCTCAGGCTCATTGGAATATTTTTTCTCTATTGTACCCTATCCCTTGGGTGTATCCTTTGGTTGCTTAGGGTTCGAGCCTTCAGGTTCCTTCTATGTTAAAATGTCAACTTCTTGTACCAATATCAGTAAGTCACTTGGTATTTAACTTACTTCTACCTCAGTGGGTACATTCTCCTCGGTTGCATCTACAAAAATATTTATATCCTCATCATTACTTATAGCATTAGGATCTCCATTGGTGATGTCTTCAATTAATACATCATATGTCCCAGGTGTTGTTAATTTCTCAGGAGCATCTTGTCTATATTTTTCTATGTATCTGGCCTGGTAGAAATCAATAGCAATGGTGTTATCTACTACCTCAGTGTTGGATAAGTCAATTATCTCCTTGGTGGCTAAGTTCGCATCATCCAAGTGAATTCATTTTCCTTTCTTTTTGTTCTTGTTCTTAGGAATGATGGCTGAAGCTAGTTGATTTTCTTTTGTTTGGGATTTTAAAATTGTTGTCCATAGAAATTTTCTATTCTCATCAACTTCTTCAAGGTTACCTACCAAAATGTTAAGGGCTCTAACATTCATTAGAAACTATTTACAGTATTTCTTCATCAACTCTTCTATCTCGGGAGCTGATAGAGTAGGCATAGCAAAAATCAATGAGTGTTCCCTCATTTTCTTTTCAGTGTGTAGGGCATATGTCCACTTGGCTAACACTTTCTCATACAACTCTTTAGGTACATACCTATTGGAAATTTGGCTTAGTTAGATACTTAGACGTTGTCATTATGGAAACATATGATCTACATGAAGATTGCACAGGACAGAGAGCAAGTATGACAGAGCACAATGCAAAATTGTCTAAGTATGAGACAGTGTTTTTGCCAGTGTACCCAAAGATAGTTTTGATTAGTGATGTTGATTGGAGTAAGTTCAGTGCTTGCACACTTGAACATAGATACTATGGTGACTATAGAAGACTCACCTAAGAGTGAAAGTCAGTCTGACATATACATAAGAAGTTATGACAGTTCTACTGAAGACAGTGTTAAGCCGACATGATAGAATATGGAGACATAATTGGTAAAGAGTTAAGGGATTATTTTGTTTACCAAAATAATGTCTTAACAATATAAAGGGATGAAATCCTAGATGTTAACCCTTGAGTAAAGATACATTTTGCATAATGCTTATGTCAAGGCGACTGTAAGAGTTATTAGCCTTAATAACATGTATAAAGAGATGTAATGATGTAATTGTAATTAGACATGACAAAGTTGTGATAAAGCAATAGTGATAGTGAAAAAGCAATTGAAGAGACATTGATGTGAAGTTGAAAGAAGTATAAGGTTATGTACCTTGACTTATTTTTGTAATCAGTAAACATTTTACATTACTTGTTTGGGCAGTGGGCTCATCTGGTAATCATATTTTGTACTATCAACTCTTAGTAGGGTTGAGGCTTCTAACAAGGCCTATAGTCCCTTAATCAGGACTAAGACACTATATGCATGTAATAGGCTCCTAATAGGGTCAACATCCTTAATAGGATACTTTTGATTAGTGGACCTTTGTGGGTACCATCCCCACCAGGGTTTTCCCTTGGCCAGGGTTTTCTCAAGAACAAATAATGTGTTATGAGTTCATTTGTTTTATTGCTATGTATGTTATTTAGTTTACTGTGTTATGTATGCATTAAGATAATTTGTTATATCCATAATTGGGAAAAAGTAAAAGTTTGTAGAATACTAATTCACCCCCCCCTCTCAGTATTCCCTATTTCTAACAATTGGTATCAGAGCTTAGTTACTCTGAAAAGAATCATTCAAGGAAAGCCTAGCAGCTTGAGTAAGATCTCTATGGATATGGATCAACTACAGAAAAATCTTGAGGAAGCTCTTGAATAGATTGATATGCTTACTAAAGAAAGAGACACTCTAAAACAAAAATATGATGATGCAAAGAATCTCATTGAAAAATTGAAAAACAAGTTGGAAGATCTAAAATCAGAAAAGGAATCTGAAATTCAAATCGAAGATTGTGATGACAACCTAGAAAAAGAAAATGAGATCCTTCAACATGAATTGAAGATAGAAAATCTAAAGTTAAGTCTGAAAGATGGAAATGGCAAGAATGAAGTAAATCTAAAATCTGAAAATGAAAATCTGAAGCTTGACAATGAAGGGCTAAAACCTAAACTTGGTAAAGTGACATCTAAACTTGAGAAAATCAAATTGTAGTATGTTGAACTTGAAAAATACAATACAATTGTGAAAGGTGAACTAACTCAATCTAAGAAGCAACTTGAAAGACTATATTCAACTAGTGAGAGGATTGATGAACAAATCTCTTATCAAAAACCATTCTATGATAAAACCGATCTTGGATTCAACTTACCTAAAGTAAATGAAGAAAGCAAGGGACCAGATTTGAAAATGTCTGAAAGCATAGATGAAAAGAAATCTAATGAAGTTGAAAAATCTGAAGATACACCTAAAGAAGAAGAACCACCTAAGCAAGAGGAGTCACCTAAAGGTACACAAAGAGAATTTAAAGGTAGATGCTTTTCTTGTAATACTTTTGGTCATATGAAGAAAGATTGCATAGGTAAGCAATTTAAACCTCTTAATGGTTATTGTTATAATTGTCATGGTTTTGGACATAGAGCTATTGAATGTAGAAAACCTAAATTTGTTGAGAATAATAATAGTAGTAGAATGTTTAGGAATACTAACCATGTAGATGAGAGACCTACTAAAGATATGAACAGGAGAAATGGAGTAGTATGTTATAGATGCAACAAAGCTAGACACATTGCTAGAAACTATAGATCACAGATCAATCAGTCTGGACCAAGATATGGGAACAATGGAATAGTTTTTCAGATATGTAACATGATTGGAAATACAACAAGGTTTTTTAGAATGAACAATAGGGTTTCTCATCCTAACCCTAGAAGTCATGTAAGGAGAAATGAAAATGTAAGTAACAGTAAAAAAGGATGTTGTAGTAATTCAGAAGAAGTGAAGTTTGTTAAAGGCACAGATCAAGGAGACACATTCAACTCTAAAGGTAATCAAAAAGGTGAAGTATCAAATGGTAAGAGTGAATCTCTACCTAACCCATCTCAAAGTACTTAATTCATGAAAATTACAGTAGAATAGGAATATAGGATAGTTTAGAAGTTAGTCTAGGATGAATTGAGTCTTGCGCAGTTAATGCAAGGTAGTATATGATGTATTGATGCTATGGTTAAGAGTGCATAAGATAATATTATGTTATGTGAGATTGCAAGAAGTTTTAAGTTTTGCAGGTAAGAAGAAAAAACTTTTCGAAAAGAAGCAGCAAAGGAATTGAATGCAATATCAGATTTATGAGAGATTGAAAGGTTAAAAGGTTATGATCAGTATTAGTTGATCATTAAGGAGAATACAAGTGTTAAGGAGATCAAAGAGCAGTGATTGTAAGCGTTTTGAAAGGATTTGGTGAAGGATTTTCACGCCGAATCAACGCAAGCCCTAAATCATGAAATTGAGGTATTTTACTTAGCAGATCTCTAAATCGGTTAAGGAATTTGTAGAAGTTATGGATATTTCATAGATTCATAATGTAAGGGATAAGAATAGACCTAAAGTCAAAAGGGAACCAGTAGAACCCTTGGAGGAAGACCCTAAGTTAGCTTTATCATCTGTACCAAATAGAGTTTTACACTTAGAAAATGTTAGAAGTTATTTGGGATGCAAGCTTGAGACTCTCAGTGATAGTGACTTTACTAAAGAATATGAAAAGATTTACAATCAAGATATGTCATTGAAAGTAGGGTTTGAACATTTGAAAGATAATGAGATTATTAAGTATTCTCTACAATATGAGTTTGATGATGAAGAATGTACCAAGATAATCTTAAGCAGAATTCACAATGGGAAGTTTTTGTTAGATGATAGAGTGATAGATATCATAGCTGACCTAATTCATGAGGTAACTAGTCTATCTAAAACTGGATTCATACCTTTGAATGAGAAGAACTTGAGAAAAATAGTTATAGACAACACAAAATCATCTTACAATGGAAGAGGAATAGTAATTAGCAAGATACAACAGGATGATGTTAGATATTTGTGCAAGATCCTTACAATTAAGTTTTGTGCTAACTCAAGAGAAGATGACATGGCAGCATGAATGATACATGTAGCCTATTTAATGTGTGTAGAAAAAGTTCAAGTTGACATGTGTGAAATTTTGAGAATTCAGTTATTTAAGAATTTGGAAAAGATAAAGAAGACTAAGTACTCTCAGTTTAGATTCTCATCATTGATCACTTATATGTTTTTCCATTTGTTAAGAAGATTTCCTTAGACTATTGGTAATGATTGGAATGATGGTAAAACTACAATGGAAAAGATTAACCAAGTATATAGGAGACATCTTATTGACAAGGTCAATGAGAGTGTAGTGTTGGTGATTAAAACTTTTCAGAATTTAATGACAAGTAGAACAAGGATCCCTCAGTCCTTAGTAGAGAAGTATAAGAATGAGATATGCTTTATGGTTGATACTGACTTCACATTCATTGAAGTAGTAGAACCTAGAGTAGAATTCATAGACCCTCTTAGCTATGAAATTTTTGAGATTGAAATAGAAGAGTATGTGAGTAGATTGCTTAAAAGCAAGTTTGACATTCATAGCAATAGATTTAGAACCTTTGAGGAGAAATTCAACTCCACAAAGACTATATTAGAAGAAAAATAGTCTAAGAAGAGAGTAGAAATTACAAAAAAGAGAATTTTAAAGGACACAGGGATGACTGAACAAGAATTTTTGATAGCTAAGTAGACAACAACAGCAGTCAGAGACATAGGACAGAAGGAAGTTTTGTCTGTTCCACCTCTATCATCAATTGCAATACAACAAGTAGGTATTCAGGTCAAAGTGAAAGTGGAAAAAATTGAGAAAGATCAAGAAGTCAGGAAGTCCACTAGATCATCCTCTTCTGCACCTGGTAAAAGAGTGAAAGAGATTGCTACTAGACCGGGCAAGAGATAGAAAACTATAGTGCCACCAGTACACAGGAAGATTGCAAAAATAATAGATGATGAAGAGACCCCAGTAAAGAAGAAAACTTGGAAACCTAAGGTAGAAAAAGTGAATGAATAGATCATACAAAATGAAGACTTTTCAAAGATGAACAAGTACTATGACCTCTACAATTATGCAGAGAGATTAAACCTTGAAAATGCAATTGTGAAATACATGATATTGACTGACAAGAAGTTTGACACAATTCAAGGCAAGATACCTGATGATTTGTATGAAAAGTTAGTAAACAGGAAGAAAAGAGAACCAGAAGAAGACATCAAAATCAGAGAAAATCTTGTTAGGAAGCTATCTAATGTGAAAGATTAATGCAGGAGCATCCTGGGTGTAAGAGCAATCTTGCATCACCCAAAAATATTTCTATTTTTGTAATCAATAAGGGCTATCTTGTGTAGAGCTGGTATTTATGAAAACTTACTATTTTTAGTAAGTTGGTCTTACGATCTCAGAATGTTCTAATTTTACAGGTGGAGGTTCATCTCAGTCATATCATCCTACCAGCAAAGTTTCATGGCTAGATCAGGTCTAGTTTTGAAGATATTGAAGATTTTCGGTATTGGCAGCAGGGTACAAAAACAATGAACTCAGTTTTGAAGGCTTTAGAGGCCCTGGATGAGGTTGAAAATTTGGGTGATGGGTGCTTTGCACAAGTCAAGCCTGTAGAGCACTTCGTGCTATTTCCAAAATGGGTTTATAATAGTCAATCGGGTCAACTGGTGATGACTTATGGTCTTCGGAAGTCGGGCCACCTGAAATGGCATAAAATAATTTTCCTTCAAAATTTTTGTTCGGGTTTCAAAAGTTATTTTGAGCTGACTTTGATGTAATAAATTGAAAAATAAAATAATTCTAAGTTGGGGCGGCCCTTAGGGATAAATTTCTGGAACCTTCTCGGGCGGTGAAAATTGCCTATATAAAGAAGGCCCATAGTGTTGTCTAGGGCAATTCTAGGTAGTAGATCTGGGTATTGATTCGAGGCTTTGTCCTATAGAATATTGTAAGGGAATGCCCATGTGGCTTTGCGTATTATAATTCTGAAAGTTTGTAATTCCACATTTGTAGAGATAATAAGAAGCCAATTTTCTGTTCTTGCATATTATTGTTGTTGTTTCTCTATTTCTGTTATGTGTTTGTGGTATTAAGGGGAGCACCCTTCATCAAGTGGTATCAGAGCAGGTTTCTTGAGTGTGTAAATAGATCACCGACTATGAGGTAGTTTTCACCAGGACCGTGGTTAGGGTTTCAGTGCACATCGCGAAAATGCCTCCACGAAGAGAACGTGGCGAAAGAGCTGGTGTTGTGACACCTGAGGTTAGAGAGTTGCAAAGACAAATGAGAGCATTGCAAGAAGAGATTCGCAAAGGAATGAATCTTAATGTCAGAGATGAAAGCAAGGATGAAGCCGAAGAATAATATCAAGAAGGAGAAGCCGAAATTGTGAACTAGGAGGAAGAAAGACTTTTTCGGGCCATTTTCAAGATTGGGAAAAGACCTAAGATTGAGGTTCCTACATTTTTTGGAAATCTTAACCTAGAGGAATTGATTGACTAGATCAATGAATGTGAGGAATATTTTGAGTATGAAGATGTTGAGGATCCTGATAGGGTCAAATTTGTGAAGGCTAGACTGAAAGGTCATGTGAAGATCTGGTGGCAAGAAATTCAATTGGAGTGAAATAGAAGAGGGAAAGATAAAATCACAAGATGGGATTGGATGGTGGATAAATTGAAGCAACAGTTCATTCCTATTGATTATGAGCTTGACCTACTAAAGAAAATGCAAAGTTTGAAGCAAGCAGGAAGATCTATTCAAGAGTATACAGAGGAGTTCTATCGAATCCTCATTAGAACAGGCCATGCAGAAGCTGATAAGGAGAAAGTTGCCTGATACCTTAATAGGTTAAGGCCAAGCATTCAGGAGGAGCTGAATCTGGTTCGAATGAATAGTATTGAGGAGGCATACCAATTTTCCCTAAAAGTAGAGGAAAAGCTGAACAAGAAGTTTGAGAGCAAAAAAAATGGAAGAGGTCATGGTGGAAGATCTAGTGGATGGTCATATGGTGGTTGAAATGAAGATCCGAAAAAGAAGGATGAGACCAGTAGCAGCCAGAATCAGAGAAGAAACAATTCCAATCATTTCCAAGATCAGAATAATAGAGATCAGAGAGGAAGAGGAAGAGGACAAGGATCTGGAAGAGGAGGCTTCCATGGAACATGTTTTCACTATGGAGAAGAAGGTCATAGGGCATTTGAATGTCCTTAGCGCCAAGGCAGAATAGACAAGAGAAATGAAGGCCAGGCCAGAGTTGGACATGTAGATGAAGATGCTAGATCATCAAATTCTGAAGATGCTGAAAGAGGAGAAATGTTAATTAACAGAAGAGTCTTGCTGAGTGGTGAGAATGAACCTGAACAAAAGAGGAGCCTGTTTCACACCAGGTGCAAGTGTGAGGGTAAATGTTGTGATGTGATTATTGATAGTGGAAGGACTGACAATTTGGTGTCAGAAGAAATGGTGACAAATTTGAAGCTCAAGAGATAGAAACACCCACATCCTTATCAGATTGCCTGGGTGCAGGATGACCACAAGGTCACGGTCAGTGAACAGTGCCTTGTAAAGTTCAAGATTGGCAGGTACCAAGATGAGGTACTATGTGATATCATCTCTATGGATGCATGTCATATGTTGTTGGGTAGACCATGGCAGTTTGATAGATGTGTTGTACATGATGGTCGTGCGAATACCTATTCCCTGACAAAGGATGAAGTGTGACATAAGCTAAAGCCATTGAAGGAGATCGAAGAAAAGGTATGCGGTAATGCAAGAATAACATTCGTTGATGGAAGAAAATTCCTAGATGGTATGAGGTATGAGCATGTGTGTTTTGCTTTAATTCTGAAAGCTAGTAAAGAAGAAGTAGAGGATGTACTTGTAGAGGTTACAGATTTGTTGAATGAGTTTTGGGATATTGTATCTAATAATGTACCTGATGGATTACCACCCATAAGGAAGATCAGTCATCAGATGGATTTGATTCCAGGAGCCAGTTTTCCAAACAAGGCAGCACATAGAATGACACCAGGAGAAAGTGAAGAGTTGAACAGACAAGTACATGAGTTGTTATAGAAGGGATTGATTCAGGAGAGCCTGAGTCCATGTGCTGTACCAGTAGTATTAGCACCAAAGAAGAATGGAGAATGGAGGATGTGTATAGATTCTAGAGCAATAAACAAGATCACAATCAAGTATAGGTTTCCATTGCCATGAATGGATGATATTATGGATTGTTTGAGTGGAGCTTTGTATTTCTCAAAGATAGATCTGAAGAGTGGATATCACCAAATTCAGATTAGAGAAAGAGATGAATGGGAGACTGTCTTCAAGATAAAAGAAGGACTGTATGAGTGGTTAGTCATGCCTTTTGGGCTAACCAATGCACCGAGCACTTTCATGCGGCTCATGAATGAGGTTCTGAAAGAATTTTTGGGTAAGTTTGTCATTGTTTACCTAGATGATATTTTGATCTTTAGCAAGACATTGGAGGAACATATGATGCATATTCGTATGGTGTTTGAGAAGCTGATAGATGAGAAATTATTGATTAACTTGAAGAAGTGCAATTTTGTGAAGAAAGAGTTAGTGTATTTGGGATTTGTAGTTTCAGTAGAAGGTCTAAAAATAGACCCAGAGAAGGTACAGGCTATCCTTGAATGGCCTACTCCAAGGAGTGCTACTGTGGTAAGATCTTTTCATGGTTTGGCTAGCTTTTACAAAAAGTTTATAAGAAATTTTAGCAGTATTTGTGGACCCTTGATTGAAACAATGAGAGGGGATAGAAAAGAGTTTAAGTGGACTAATGGGGAAAAAAAGAGTTTTTAATTGTTGAAACAAAAAGTTACAGAACAACCTATTTTAGCACTTCCAGATTTTAATAAGGTGTTTCAAGTAGATTCTGATGCTAGTGGTACTACAATAGGAGCTATTATGAGCCAAGAAGGTAAACCTGTTACTTATTTCAGTGAGAAGTTAAATGATTCCAAGAGGAAGTATTCTATTTATGATCAAGAATTTTATGCTATAGTTTAGGCATTAAAGAAGTGGAGACATTATCTGCTTCCTAAAGAGTTTGTCTTGTATACTGATCATCAAGCTTTGCAATATTTGAATAGTCAAGGAAAGTTGAATCAGAGGCATTTGAAATGGGTTGAGTTTTTGCAGAGTTATACACTTGTTTTGAAACACAGAAGTGGAAAGTCTAACAGGGTTGTAGATGCTCTTAGCAGAAGGAAACTATTGCTGACAGAGATGCAGATTGAGGTGGTTGGGTTCAAGAAACTCAAGAATTTGTATCTAGAGGATCCTGATTTTGGTGGAGCTTGGAAAGATTGTAAAGAGCCTGTTACTCTAGATAGGATGAAATGGCTGGATTTCATCATCTAGGATGATATTGTATTTAGAGGGAGTCAGTTGTACATTCCAAGAAGTTCTATGAGGGAGAATCTCATCAAAGAGAAGCATTGTGGAGGATTGGATGGACATTTTGGTCGTGATAAAACCCTTGCTTTGGTTGGTGAGAATTATTATTGGCCACAATTGCAGCAAAATGTGAAGAAGTTTGTACAGAGTTGTAGAGTATGTTAGATGGCGAAAGGAGTGAAGCAGAATATAGGGTTGTATCAGCCATTACCTGTACCAGAGAAGCCTTGGGAGGATATCAGTATGGACTTTGTTCTTGGTTTACCGAGGACTCGTCAAGGACATGATTCAATTTTTGTGGTGGTTGATAGATTTTCAAAGATGGCACATTTCATTCCCTGCAAGAAGACTAATGATGCTATTCATGTAGTAGAATTGTTTTTCAGAGAAGTGGTGAGACTACATGGTTTTCCAAAGACCATAGTTTCAGATCAAGATACTAAGTTTTTTGGATATTTCTGGTGGACATTGTGGAAGAAGTTGAAGATAGATTTGAAGTTCAGTTCATCACATCATCCACAGACTGATGGATAGACAGAGGTGGTGAATAGAAGTTTGGGAAATTTGCTGAGATGTTTGGTTGGAGATAAGCCAACAAGATGGGATTTAATTTTACCACACACAGAATTTGCATATAATAATTTTGTCAATAGGAGCACTGGTAAATCACCATTTCAGATTATATATGGAAATAGTCCAAGAAATGTATCTGAATTGAGAAAGATAGATAAAGGAGAAATAAGTAGTGCTGAAGCTAAGGATTTTGCAGAACACTTGAAAAACATCCATGAGGAGGTGAGGAAGCATATTACCAAGATGAATGCACAGTATAAGGCTAAGGCAGATGAGAAAAGGAGGCATAGGGAATTTCAGGTTGGAGATGAAGTCATGGTTCATTTTCGGAAGGAGCGATTTTTGGTTGGTACATATAACAAGTTGAAAATGAAGAAGTTTGGGCCATGTAGGATACTGAAGAAGCATGATTCAGGAAATACATATGAGGTAGAATTGCCTACTGAGCTGAATATTTCACCAGTGTGTAACATTTCAGATTTGACAGAGTATCATGAAGGAGGTGTTGAAGATGAGGTTGCAGCAGCATAGTGGAGTATTCCAGCAACCAGTTCAGATATCAACAAGATTGAAGACATACTGGATAGTCATGTTGGCAGAAGCACAAGGAACAGGACATATGAAGAGTATTTGGTCAAATGGAAAGGATGACCTATTGAAGATTCATCATGGCTAACAAAGGAGGAGGTTAACCATCTTGGTTTCCCTCTGCACACCTGAGTCATGACAGGGTCACTTCTCAAATTACCCCAGGTGTCTGATGCAGGAGCATCCTGGGTGTAAGAGCAATCTTGCATCACCCAAAAATATTTCTATTTTTGTATTCAATAAGGGCTATCTTGTCCAGAGCTACTATTTATGGAAACTTACTATTTTTAGTAAGTTGGTCTTATGATCTCAGAATGTTCTAATTTAACATGTGGAGGTTCATCTTAGTCATATCAGCCTGCCAACAAAGTTTCATGGCTAGATCAGGTCTAGTTTTGAAGATATTGAAGATTTTCGGTATTGGCAGCAGGGTACAGAAACTTTGAACTCAATTTTGAAGGCTTTAGATGCCCTGGATGAGGTTGAAAATTTGGGTCACAAGTGCTTTGTGCAGGTCAAGCCTGTAGAGTGCTTTGTCGCATTTTCAAAAGGGGGTTATAATAGTCAATCGGGTCAACTGGTGATGACTTATGGTCTCTGAAAGTCGGGCCACCTGAAATGGCAGAAAATAATTTTCCTTCAAAATTTCTATTCAGGTTTCAAGAGTTATTTTGAGCTGACTTTGATGTAATAAATTGAAAAATAAAATAATTCTAAGTTGGGTCGGCCCTTAGGGCTAAATTTTTGAAACCTTCTCAGGCGATGGAAATTGCCTATATAAAGAAGGCCCGTAGTGTTGTCTAGGGCAGTTCTGGGTAGTAGATCTGGGTATTGATTCGAGGCTTTGTCCTACAGAATATTGTAAGGGAATGCCCATGTGGCTTTGCGTATTTTAATTCTGAAAGTTTGTAATTCCACATTTGTGGAGATAATAAGAAGCCAATTTTCTGTTCTTGCATATTATTGTTGTTGTTTCTCTATTTCTGTTATGTGTTTGTGGTATTAAGGGGAGCACCCTTCATCAAAGATGAAGAACACTTCAAGCAAATCATGATAGATCTGAACACCCATTTGAGAACAAAGAAAAGAACAATTCAAATTATGGGAGGTAACTATGAATAAATCAACAAGGAAACACAACAAGCAATAGTTAAAGTGATGACAAAAATTGTTGGAAGACAATTAGATGTAGCAGAACAACTGAGAATTCCCTCTCTGCTAGGTATTAACATTGAAAATGAGACAATGAATGTGGAAGGAACCAAAATCACTCTAGATAGTGATGATAATATTTTTAAGAACCTTGAGAACATTGTTGACAATTTGGCTTTTGAAGAGAAGGATAGTGTTAGAGAAGAAGATCAGAGAGACACAAGGACTGAAGAAGAAAAGGAGACAGAGAAGCAAGTTGTAGCCTCCAGTCAAGAAGAAATTCATCTTACACCTGAGACTGGTAAGAAAACTCAAATTGGATCTATTTTTGAAAGCTTGAGAAAAGAAGTAGATGATGATGATAAGATGGAATTGATCACATCTCTGAATAATATTATTGGGAAGAATAAGAAGGTAAAAAGCCTTGAAGGATCCCTTAAGGAGTTAACTGAGAAGTTGCAAAGCATTGTGACTACACAGATTGGAGAGGTAGAACCACTTGAAAGAGAAAAGAAAGTAATGAATACATTTGATGATGAGTTTACCAACCTATCAGATATAGCTAAGGTGAAGGCACAAGCAGCCTATGAGGCCAAAATACTTTTGGACATAAGTCAAAATATAAGGAATGACATCAATAGTCTTGATATCTGTATAAAAGACTTGAGAAAGAACTTGGATAGAGGTAAAACTTTGTACATTCAATGTACAAAATATGAGAACCTTGTATTTGAAAAAACTTAGAAGATTAAGATCAAAGAAGCAGAAATTCAAACAGAGGTAAAATTTCTTTCCAATCCCAATGTGAAGATACTCAACATTGAGAAGAAAATTTGCAAAATTTACGATGAAATAAGGATTCTACATGATGAAAAGGATAGGAAGTTGAAAAGATTCACTCTTCTAAGAGAGCATATTTCTATTAATTTGAGCATTGTTGAAGGACAACTGGAAGAATGTCTTTCGTCAAAGACATTTGTTTAGAAGTTTAGTTTTGCAAACCTCGAAGTCTGTGAAATTGCATCTTATGGATTGTGTGCACTACTCAGTGTTGCAGATTCCATTAAGAAGGCATGGTAGAAAGAGATAGAGGCCATTAAGATAAACTTTGCAGATTGTGTTGCAAGCCTACTGGCTTTGCAATATTCAAGCTAAGTATAACATTTTTGTTTGAACATAGTTTTGACACCCTTTTTTGGTCATTGTTGTCAAAGGGGGAGAGATATATAGTAGAAAATTGATAAATATGATAAGGATGTATACTCTTAGGGGGAGTACATAAGATATATGAAGTTATAACGATAGTATATACATATTTTTGTTTCAACCACAATTTTGAGATTTTGAAGTTTTATGACTTAGCCAATTTTCTCATATGTTGCCACCAATGAAAAAGGGGGAGATTGTTGGCAATTTAGCTGAGTTAGATACTTAGATGTTGTCATTATGGATACATATGATCTACATGAAGATCAAATAGGACAAAGAGCAAGTATGACAGAGCACAATGCAAAATTGTCTAAGTATGAGACAATATTTTTGCCAGTGTACCCGAAGACAGTTTTGATTAGCGATGTTGATTGGAGTAAGTTCAATGCTTTTGCACTTGAACATAGATACTATGGTGACTATAGAAGACTCACCTAAGAGCACAAGTCAGTACGACATGTAAGGAAGAAATTATGATAGTTCTACTAAAGATAGTGTTAAGCCAACATGACATAATATAGAGACAGAATTGGTAAAGAGTTAAGGGATTATTTTGTTTACCAAAATAATGTCTTAACAATATAAAGGGATGAAATCCTAGATGTTAACCCTTGAGTAAAGATACATTTTGTATAATGCTTATGTCAAGGTGACTGTAAGATTTATTAGCCTTAATAACTTGTATAAAGAGATGTAATGATGTAATTGTAATTAGACATGAAAAAGTTGTGATAGAGCAATAGCAATAGTGAAAAAACAAACTAAGAGACATTGATGCAAAGTTTCAAGTAGTATAAGGTTATGTACCTTGACTTATTTTTGTAATCAGTAAACATTATACATTACTTGTTTGGGCAGTGTGCTCATCTGGTAATCATATTTTGTACTACCAACTCTTAGCAGGGTTGAGGCTTCTAACAAGGCCTATAGTCCCTTAATCAGGACTAAGACACTATATGCAAGTAATAGGCTCCTAATAGGGTCAACATCCTCAACAAGATACTTTTGATTAGTGGATCTTTGTGGGTACCATCCCCACCGGGGTTTTCCCTTGGCCAAGGTTTCCTCGAGAACAAATAATGTGTTCTGAGTTCATTTGTTTTATTGTCATGCTTGTTATTTAGTTTACTATGATATGCATGCATTAAGATAATTTTTTTATCCATAATTGGGAAAAAGTAAAAGTTTTAAGAATACTGATTCACCCCCCCCCCCTCTCAGTATTCCCTATTTCTAACAATACCTATAAAATTCAATAGGTACCCTCTTAAATTTTATCATCATTTTTATGATGGTCTCTTCAATATTTTCATGATCTTCGATAGTCATATGTACATACCAACTTAATTTGGGGTTACCTAGTCCACTCATTCCCTTTATAGTTTCAACTAATTCATCTATTGACTGACCTTTATTTACAACTACATTAAATTTACCTAGATCCTCTTCTTCATCATCTTCATCAACATAATCTTTAGCTCTTATTAATATCCTCCTCTTTTTAGGTAGCTTGGAGGTGTCTTGGGCACCTCTCTTTTTCAATTTATAGGTCTTGGTAGGAGTTGGACTTGATATTTTCACCATTCCTTTCTTTAGGGGCAGAGAAGCAGTTGTTGAGCACCTTGTTCCTTCTCAAGTAGGTTCTTTTTTTTGTTTTGTCTTCCCTGTGTCCTTGACCGGTGTAGATTGAACATCCTTCTGAGACTCGGTCTCCTCCTCATCATGTTTATTATTCCCAATTAATAATTTTTCCTTGGTTACCTCTTCAACCAGATTGGCTACCGATGCCTCATCTTCTTCAGCTTCATCACCAAACTATTTTACCAAGGTATCCATCATCTTCTTGGATTTTCTACTTACCTTTACTCTAACTAGATCCATCTCGATTCTTAGTTTTGCCTCTTCATAGGTACCGAACCTAGTTTACTATGGATCTTTGGGCTTGGCCAATAGTTCCTATATTGACTTTGAAGCTAAATCAATATCTAGTTCATAACCCATAGGGGGTAACCAAGCAGTCTTTGGTTCAACCACCTTGATCAAAGTAGAGTCGGTATCCACTAGTCAGTAAATATCATCCTTATGTTTTTCTACCAGCTAGCTTGGTATTCTGCTCCTTTGATGCAATATCTCTTTAAATTTTTCAAAGTAAACATCCATGACACTAACAAAATTACGACCCAAACTTTGCATAAAATCACTAATTTGCATAATCATCGGTTAGTCAACATCATAGTCAACATTATCGACTGAGGGAAAGAAGTTTTATACATAGAAAAATGTACAAATTAGTAGGGAAACAAACTTACATGTATTTGTCTTTTCCAACCTGATGGCTCTCATATTCTAATCTAACTGTTTCAGTAGGAGCTCGGCTAGGTCAAATTGAAAACCTTTCTTGACAATCTTGTAGGCAATGTCTATTGCTCTACAAGGTACACTATTCAGCCTGCTTGATTGAAATATCTTATAACCAACTACATAAGTGCCAAACCTTGTCTCAAGATCAATACTTATGTTGAATCTCATACCTCTGTCATGCTATTTTTCTCTGGTTAACTTCTCAATCTCAGTTCTCAGTGCACTCCTTATAGATTTTACTTTGTTTGTAATAGGGTAACCGGTGACTACATGTATATGTCCCTTATTATTTTTACCAGTTCAACCAACCATAACTTCCCTTCATGCACTCTACTCAATACAACCCCAATCGATTCAGTTTTAAATTCTATTAGGAAATACAGGGCATTCACTAAACCCTTCACCTCCAAGTTTGTATGCTCATCCTTGAGCTTTTCATCAATGCTTAGCTCCTAGAAGGTGGATTAAAGCTCAAAATCCCCTATTTCACTAATTTTGCAATGGACGTATGCACATATATCTTGAACCAACAAAACCCTAGGTAGAATACTTGAAAATGCATTGGTTTGATCAATCTTTGAAGCAATTTCAGGGTGTAGCTTGTACTTCGGTTCCTTACAAGTTGCAAAATTTATCAAAGTAACCTTCTTATCACTTCTAGACTTGGATTTGATAACCTTGGATGAGGATTCCATCATTTCTAAAATTTAGGGCTTTGCAAATATGTTGTGAAATAACTTGATGGATGTGAAACTTACTTTTGATCATGATGAAATTGCTCAGAAATCCTTCAAATCTCTGCTAAAACACTCCGGAATTTCTTTTATCTTCTCAAGTTGCTCTGGTTCTTTGTAATTGCTATATGAAAAAATGACTAATTCCATCATGTATTTATACTCAAAATTTCATTTCTCGCTCAAATTTTTGCATTTAATGCTTTACATACCACAACTTGGTAAACATAGTTTCACTTGGTTTACACTTTAAAATATCTTAGCTCAGTTAATGTTTAGACGTTACTTGCTTGATACCATGACTTGGTCAACCTTGCCAATATTCACCGACCGGCAAAGATTTACTCAGTCATGCTTTTACCGACCGTGCACAATTTAATTTCTGCACACGTAATCCCATAGTGCATCTTATTTCATGTTGATTTGGTGTGCATTCACTAGATATAAGGAACTGTTGTATAATATATCCGATTTGAAATATAGTTCCATACATACCTTTATGATTTAGGTGGAGGTGGTGATCTCACCTAATCCAATGGATGAGGTGTCACCGACTGCAATGCTTGGTCCAACATTATCATTTGATGCATTTCTCCACATTTGATTTCTTATCCTCATGATTTCCTCTATTGTATTTCCATTTTCATTTGTATGTGTCTCTGGTGCTCGGTCTCTGCAATCCTTTCTTAAGTGACTGACCTTGTCCAATCACTTGATCTTCCTCTCTAGCTCTTTCTCATGCAATTTTCTACTATATGTCCATACCTTCCACATGTTGTGAAATTAATCCATGTGTTGTAATCCCAAGTATATGCATTACCTTGCCTTCTCAGTTGATATGTTTTGTTCTATTCTTTCAATGTCTAGATTTACTTCATCTTTGTCTTGCATTCTTGTGATATGTATCCATGCATGTTGCAAGTGTGACAATGTTTCTCTATATAAGGTTTATTAGATGTCCTAATAAAATTTAATTTTCACTCATGTGCTTGATGTCCTTACTTATTACAGTTATAGCAATAACCATTAAACTTAGGAATGGATTTAGGAATACCTTTTTGTTTACTCCTACAAACATTTGATGTGTGGCCCAGTTTTCCATAATGATAACATGATAGCTTCTTTGGCCTTGGATTAGGATAGCTATTCTTCTATTCATCTTACCTTGATGAGTCTCCCTCCTCGGTGTAGCCTAAACCAGTTGTTCTATCAAGTCTTTTCTGACTTATCAGAAATTCATCCATTCTTTTAGTACTATCTTCAGCTTTCGTGATCATCTCATTATTCTTTTGTTGCATTTTTACCTCATTCTTTAATCATTCATTTTCCTCTCTTAATTCATCGATGTCTTCTAGTTTCCTTGTAAGCTCATTGTTTACTCACTTGAATTCTTGACTTATGACAACCATTTGATTAGATATTTTAAAGTGATGCTCGGTGAGTCTCAATATCTCGGATTCCTTCTCTTGTAGCTTATCAATCATTTTTCTTCTATCTTCAATAGCCAAGTTTCTTTCTTGTTCTTCTTTCCTTGTATTGTTCATGACATCAATCATCCTAACCATTTGTGTCTCTTGACCGATCCATAGAGCTTTCACTTGTTCAGTAAGATGTAGATTCTTTTTAGATAGATCTGACATGGTTCCTTCAGATGCATCAGATATGCTACTAGATCCAAATCCAAATACCTCAAATGGATCATCTATCTCCTCTTCTTGATAATGATTCTCACTATACCAAATTTCCATATCCTTCCTCTTTATTAGTAACTTCTTCAGTTCTTAGGCTTCTTTGAATTGTTTAATAAAGATTTGTATCTATAACCTTTGATTCTCAATAATCTTATCCAGCTTATATCTTTCCATCCTTAGATCTTTCCTCTTCAGTGATTAAAATTCCTTAACAAGAGATATACTTGTGATACCAATTATTGGGATTATGGAAAGATAAGTACTAAGAGGGGAGGGGTGAATTAGTACCCTCAAAAATTTTCAAGACTAAAACTTTCCAAGTATAGATCTCAATCAACCAACTGAATCCATTGTAGAAAACATACATTCAAGTAACTAAAATATAATTTACATGTAATCTAAACAATAAATCATTTATGAAAATTCATACTCATAAATATTTTGGCATCATAGAGACCCTTGTAAGAAGTTAAAAATTGCAGTGAGGATGACATCCACAAATCTTCACTATGGTAGTAACAAAGTATGTCGATTAAGGCTACAAATTTGTGATCACTTATGATGATCTTACCCTGTTAGGAGTAACAATTAGATTGGCTAGATCTAACTATTTAAAGTATTTTAACAATACAATACATGTGTGTACTTGGTTAAGAGATTTACCTAAAAATGGTTATGTCCACTCTGTTAAGAGATTTCAATTCTACTACAATGATGAAAAGGTAACAATAAATGTATCTGTAAATAGAAAATATATCTTGCCTAGTTTAGATATGTAATATATCAAATTGATATCACCTTCTAGTGATGATTGTGTCCTTCTATTCTACTTGGTAGCCTTATGTGTGTTCTGAAAAATTGAATGCTTCTTTCATAAACTGTCTATCAAAAACCCTTTGTCTGATCTCTTGATGTCCTTAGTGTGGCTACTCCTTCATGATACATATTTATAATGACATATTTACATTTTTTATATGAAACTATCTTAACCTAATTGTTAAGAATAGTCCCAAGAAATAACTGAGAGGGGGGGGGGGGTGAATCAGTTATCTACAAGTTTCAATTCTTTATCCAATTAAGTATGTAATAACATTAAGCATAAACACAATGAAAGAACAATTAACACAATACCAAAATTTTGGTTATGGAAAAACCCAAATAGGTAAAACCTCGGTGGGAATTAACACCCACTAAGAACTACACTAGTGTATTATGATCCTTGTTAGAAGACCTTACAACCTTGTTAGGAGTTGATGTTTACAATGCATTAAGTATAGTGACCTAGTCAAGGGTCAAACCTTGTTAGGATTCTTTTACAATTAGCCCTTTTAGGGGTGAGGATACACTGTCTGAGAGCACACTGCTCAAAGGGGTGAAGGCTGCAACCTTATGTTTAACAAATACATACTATATCTAGATCTTGGTGAACTACATGTAGACCTACTATCTTGATCAATTCCAATGAATAGCATATACTCTTTACTATGTCACATAGACCTTCTGTTGATGGCACAATATTTCACACTCTCTGCTCTTCTTTTGTCTTTTAATTCTCAGCTATACTTTGACAATCACAAATGATTGTCAATAAATATCTTCCTCTAAATGATATAATCAAGTTATC
Source organism: Chamaecyparis obtusa (assembly GCA_027943335.1). Lineage (NCBI taxonomy): Eukaryota > Viridiplantae > Streptophyta > Pinopsida > Cupressales > Cupressaceae > Chamaecyparis > Chamaecyparis obtusa. The sequence goes on from BSBK01007048.1 coordinate 145,201, forward strand.
CTATTAGAACCATCTTGAAATCATATTAGAGAAACAATACAACTCTCCAATAATACCTTAGTTGGCTCTACTAAGCACACAACACAAATTGGGACCTGTCCAACTCAATATGAGTGAATACATTACTTCACACTATTAGCTCCACCAAATTAACTGATACTTTCTCCTCATGTTGAATTATGACATGTGCTCTTAAAAAAAATTCTTAACTCTCCAAAAAATACTAATCCAAGTGCGCATACCAAAATGATAGGCACAACTACTTTACCAATATAATCTCTGTCAGCTCCTTTGGATAAACTCAGGAAACTGTGACTATCAACTGTGAACATCATAACTTAATTTCTACTGCATATCTGACTTTGCATCCATGAACATAACATCATACATATGTATACAACATAAACATAATAGTGGAAGGCTCTACTACAACTGTACTTCAAATCATGTGCATAACTGTTCCTGGGACCTGTCAGAAACATTCACTGATATACACAACTATACTATTGTTTTTACTCAGAATCAACCTCTACGTCTATGATATCATGCTGATAACATATCTATGTGACATATTCTCAAATCTCTCTTAGTCAGGCTTCCACACATGCTACTTACCATATGTTGTCATCAATGACAAACATACAGTCAACAATCTAGCTTGCTGGCAAATCTCCAACAATCTCCCCCTTTGACATTGATGCATGGCAACATATGGAATGAAAAACACCACCAATCCAAATGTCCAATTCTTTTATAACATTCTCCATTTCCTCAACACAAATCCCCCAAGGAAGTATCCTCCACCTATTGCAATATTCTTCAATATTCTCCATTTCCACAACTGTACTACTTTCCATGATTATATTTTTACTCCCCCTTTCTACTTTTTTTTTATTACTATATATTCCTTCTTTTTATGTTTTTCATGACTATATACTACTCCCTCTTTGACATCAATGTAAAAGGGCACCAAAAACATTAAGAACTGGTACTACTCCAGAGGTAGAGTAGTCAACCTTTCATCAGTCACTAAGGATTGATGCACTCCTGCTATTTCTAATCAGATTCAAGGAAGGGAATTACTCCCAGATTCTCCCTGAGATACACAAAAGTATCCTTAGGTAAAGGCTTTGTGAATATTTTTGCTAGCTGATATTTTTTACTCACATAATCCACCATTACTTCTTTCTCTGCTACTTTCTCTCTTAGGAGGTGATATTTTATCTCAATATGTTTTGTCTTTGCATGCATCACAGGGTTCTTTGACATATTGATAGTGCTAGTATGATCACAATGAATAACAATAGGGTAGTCAATCTGAATACAAAAATCCTTTATCATCTGCTTGATCCACACAATTGTGGAACAATTCAATGCTGCTACTACATATTATGCTTCTGCTATTGACTAAGAGATACAATTCTTCTTTTTACTTGTCCAAGTAACAAGTCTATCTCCAAGAAATATAGCTCCTCTAGAGGTACTCTTTCTATCATCCACACATCCTACCCAATTTGCATCTATATATACATGAAGCTTTACATTCTCTGAATTAGGATACCATAAACCATAGTCTAAGGTTCCATTCAAATATCTAAATATTATTTTTACTACCATGAGATGACTTAGGTTCTGCTACAAATCTTCCAACAATACCAACTGCATTGGAAATGTTTGGTCTGGTTTGAGTAAGATATATAAGTTTACCAATCATAGATTTATACAAGGTTATGTTTACTTCTAGTGAATCATCTTCCTTTGAAAGCTTGCATCCAGTTATCATAGGAGTACTAACTGGCTTGCAATCACCCATATTGAATTTCTTCAAGATCTCTTTTATAGACTTGGTCTAATTTATGAATATGCCTTTTTTCTGTCTACTGCACATTCAATCCCAAGAAGTACTTGACAGGTCCAATCATGCTCATCTCAAATTCTCTTTGTATCTCCTTAGAAAATTCAGCACTAAGCTTATCATTACCACCAAATATAATGTCATCAACAAATATAGCAACTAACAATAGTCCATCAGATGTCTCTCTTATGAATAAGTTACAATCTGTTGCTCCTTTCTTGAATCCAATCTTAGTCAAGTAACCATCAAGTCTTTAATACCATGCTCTAGGGGCTTGCTTGAGTCCATAGAGGGATTTCTTCAATCTGCATACCATATCATATTTGTCTGATAAAGTAAATCCTTATGGCTGCTCAATGTATACTTCTTCCTTCAACTCTCCATTTAGTAATGCTGACTTAACATCCATCTGGTATACCTTAAAGTTGTTGAATGTAGCATAAGCTAGAAACAACTTTATGGATTCCAATCTTCTTATAGGGGAAAATGTATCTGAATAATCAATTCCTTCTCTTTGCACATAACCTTTACATAATAATCTAGCTTTGTTTCTTACTATTGTTCCATCTTCATTCATCTTATTTCTAAATATCCACTTGGTTCCAATCACATTCTTATCACTAGGCCTAGGGACCAATTCCCATGTATCATTCTTAATTATCTAATCTAGCTCTTCTTTCATTTCTTTATGCCAATCTGAATCATTGCATGCATCTTCAACACTTAAGGGTTCAATCTATGATGGTAAACATACCTCTTCATTTGTTGTGGAACTCTTTTCTTTTGATCTTGTCATGAATTTTCTTCTTTGATATCTAATGATGTCTTCCTTTGAATGATATCTAGATTTGAATTTAGGAACATTAGGTGTGAATTTTTCATCTACCTTTTGTGTTTCTTCTTCACTTGTTTCAGGGTCATTGAATAGAACATCTATGTTATCAAACATTTCTTCAACAACTACTTCACTACTGGTAGGTCTAGGTTCTTCTTCAATCATAAGTTCATAATCATGGTATCTCTCTTCAATCATAAACTTCTCATCAATATTAACATGAGCACTTTCAATGATCATCTTTAGTCTCAGATTAAAACATCTATAAGCTTTTCTTTTAGTAGAGTAACCAAGAAAAATACCTTCATCACTTCTTGCATCAAACTTGTCAATTGCTTCATCTCTCTTGATGTAGCACTTGCTTCCAAATATTTTGAAGTATTTCACTATAGGTACATTCCAAAACCATAAATCATAAGGTGTCTTGTCTACATCTGGCCTCAATTGAATTATATTGATAGTGTAGACTGTTGTATTGACCGCATCTCTCCAATAGGTGTGAGCAACCTTTCCTTCAATCATGATGGTGTGTGCTATGTCAAGAATGATCTTGTTCCTTCTCTTTGCAATTCCATTCTTCTGAGGGGTTCTAGGGGCACTTAGCTATCTCTTTATCCCATGTTCTTTGTAGTATTCATAAAATCTGTGAGAAGTGAATTCTCCTCCTCTATCTAATCTTAGACATTTAATCTTCAATCCAGATTCATTTTCAACCTTAGCTTTGAATATTTTGAACTTGTAAAATGCTTATGATTTTTCTTTTAAGAACACAACCTACATCAAAAAATCCAACTTGTTCTCTGTTGAATTATGCTTGCTTCTAAATGAATTCCTTACATGTTTTCCCATCCCACATTCCCTACATATTGTGTCTACTAGTTTTGCACTACTAGGAAGATCTCTTACTACCTTTACATTACTTATCTTTACTATGTTATCAAAATTGATATGATAGTCTTTTGTGCCATAACCAACTGTCGTCTACTTTAGCAACAAAACAACTTGCTTCTGGATTAAGCTAAAAAACATTACCTTTAGTCTTTGATCCAAATGCTATCATCTCTCCTTATTTGTTGCTTATGATGCACTTGTTGTCTTTGAATTCCAACTGATATCCTTTGTCAAGCAATTTTCTAGCACTCAGTAAGCTATGTCGCAAACCATCAACATAAATAAAATCATCAATGTTGTTCTTTCCATACATGGTGATAGCTCCTCTACCTATGATAGGTTCAAGAGTGTTGTCTACAAACCTAACCATGCCACCTTTGTATCTATCTAGATGCACAAATCTATCCTTGTCTCCGGTCATATGATGTGAGTAACCACTGTCAATGATCCAATCTACCCTGATGTAAGCTTGTGAAATTAGTGCCAATTCTTGGTCTTTCTTTTCATTTTCAAGGTTCATTTTCTCCATGTCTTCAAGAGAAATGAATCCAATTTCATCATCTTCTAATTCATCATCTGATACTCCATCACCAGTATAGTAGCATTCTTTTGTATACTTAGGCTTTTAGTTATTCTTGAACTTCTTGACTCTTGTAGGACATTTAGAAGCAAAGTGACCAATCTTATTACATGAAAAGCATTTGAATGGTAACTGACCTTCATATTTCCCTTTTCCTTTTCTTTCCCTCTTAGCAATCATAGAAATGAAATCATCTAGTTCTCTATCATCATATTCATCATCAAAATTACCAGAGGTGTTCAAAGATTTCTTACCATGGACTGAAGCTTTGAATGTTGTTTCACTTTTAGGCTTTGTCTTCAATCTTGATATCTCAAAGGCTGAAAGCTTACGGATTAAGGTCTCTCTTTTGAAGTCTTTTGTGGACTACATAGTTTCATCTAGGATGCATATTTTGTTTTCATATTCTAGTGTCAAGGTAGTCATCAGTTTGTCCATTATGTCTTCTTCTAAAATTTCTCCACCATTTTTTCTAATTCCAACAACTGCTTCATTAATCCTTTGATTGTAGGCTTTGAAATTTTCATCAGGTTGTTAGGAATAAGGTGTCTCAAACTTGGATAATTCCTATTCTTATTATTTGTTTTGTAAAATTTATTTCTTGAAAATAATGTAATTAAGTGTGAGTGTACATGTCTACTTGGCATGTTGATGTGTCACTCCACTTGATGTGTCGTCATCTTGAATTGTGTGTAAGGAGATCATGGCTAAAATGGTTATGACGGATTCCTATGACACATAAGAGCTATGTCTGGAAGATTCAATGATGGGTGAAGACTTGCAAGAAATGTGGCAACTGATAAAGTTGAGTACTATACACTCTTTAGAGAATGGTAAAACCCCAATACGACTATCTTTGGAAGTTTCCCTAAAAAGGGAAGCACATGATATAAGCATTTTTTAGGGTTGCAAAGATAGGTGAAGTTTTTGTATTGTTGGAACATTTTTATGTTGCCACGATTTGTCTTCAAGAGTTGGAAATCTTCTGAAAGAGCTTGCATTGCAAGTGTATTTTAAACTGTAATAGTTTTGATTAATACATTGTGCAGGTTTTGGAGTGCTAGGGTTTTTACTGAAAGGTTTCCCTAGGGTAAATCATTGTGTCATTATCTATTTTCTATATGCATGGTATATGGCTGCAATATCATTGTTAAAGTAGTTAACGAATTTGAAATTGTAAGGATTTAAAATAATTTGCACAATACTTTACTTTAGAGATTAGTGTAGGAAGTTGTTTCCACACCTAAGTTTCCTTACACAGGTAACATATCTAATGTATTGTATCTTTTCTTCCATGTCTTTCTATGCACATTCTTGGCTTGAATATCTCCTTCAAACATGTCTTATAGATACTTCCATATCTTATAGGCTTTGTACATTTTCTCGATCTCTGAAAACTCACTATCAGATAGGGCATTGATAAGGGCTTCCTTGGCAATAGAATTTGAAGTGAACATCTCCTTTTTCTTCAAAGTTGCATCATCTTTTGCAAGATCTTCTAGAGAGGGAATTTGAACTTCTTTGGTAGCTACTTCAAAAATCTCAAAGGAAATGCACTACAAATGTGTCATCATTTTATTCTTCCAATCTAGATAGTTCTCAACATCAAACTTAGGACTTTCTTTTCTAAAGAATACCATCTGATCAACCTCAAGCTGTTAAAATTTCTCTCTGAGGCACTTGGCTTTGATACCAATTGTTAGGAATAGTCCCAAGAGATAACTGAGAGGTGGGGGGGTGGGGGGGGTGAATCAGTTATCTACAAGTTTCAATTCTTTATCCAATTAAGTATGTAATAACATTAAGCATAAACACAATGAAAGAACACTTAACACAATACCACAATTTTGGTTATAGGGAAACCCAAATAGGTAAAACCCCAGTGGGAATTGACACCCACTAAGAACTTCACTAGTGTATTATGATCCTTGTTAGAAGACCTGACAACCCTGTTAGGAGTTGATCTTTACAATGCATTAAGTACAATGACCTAGTCAAGGGTTGGACCCTGTTAGGAGTCTTTTACAATTAACCCTATTAGGGGTGAGGACGCACTATCCGAGAGCACACTGCTTAAAGGGGTGAAGGCTGCAACCTTCTATTTAACAAATACACACTATATTTGGATCTTGGTGAACTACGCGTAGACTTGCTATCTTGATCAGTTCCAATGAATAGCAGATAATCTTTACTATGTTACATAGACCTTCTGTTGATGGCACAACACTTCGCACTCTCTGCTCTTCTCTTGTCTTTCAATTCTCAACCGTACTTTGACAATCACAAAAGACTAACAATAAATATCTTTCCTCTAAATGATATAATTAATTCATCCTATTAGAACCATCTTGAAATCATATTAGAGAAATAATACAACTCTCCAATAATACCTCAGTCATCTCTACTAAGCACCCAACACAAACTGGGACCTATCCAACTCAATATGAGTGAATACGTTACTTCACACTATTGGCTCCACCAAATTAACTGATACTTTCTCCGCATGTTGAATTATGACATGCACTCTTAACCAAACATTATTAACTCTCCAAAAAACACTAATCCAAGTGTGCATACCAAAATGATAGGTGAAACTACTTTACTAATATAATCTCTATCGGCTCCTCTGGATAAACTCAGGAAACTATGACTGTCAACGTGAACATCATAACTTAACTTCAACTACATATCCAACTCTGCATCCATGAACATAACATCATACATATATATACAACATAAATATAACCGCGTAAGACGCTACTACAACTGTACTTCAAATCATGTCCATAACTATTCCTGGGACCTTTCAGAAACATTCACTGATATACACAACTGTACTACTATCTTTACTCAGAATTAACCTCTACATCTATGATATCATGCTGATAACATATCCATGCAACATATGCTCAAAGCTCTCTCCATCAGGATTCCATGTATGCTGGTTAGCATATGTTTTCATCAATGACAAACATATAGTCAACAATCTAGTTTACTGCCAAATCTCCAACACTAATTAGGTTTTACAATATCTTAGAAAACCTAAGATCAATGATGTAACAAAATAACCTAGATCTAAAATTACATAGGAATCATCAATAAATTAATGATTACATCCATATTTAATTCTATCTCGATCTTGGTAAACTATTTCCTGATCGGTCTAAACCATTTGCATAAATGTTTGTGCCATTTTAGATTACTATGTCATCTCCTTCTTTGCTCAGTAATCACTACATTCTTCATTAGGTAAATTATGGGCCCTTAGTTCATATGAATGCTCAATGATCACTAGCTCGGTACTCGATAATTATCTGTCACTCAGTGAGTGTACTCGGTCAAACCCTTGTTTGGTTAACTTAGAGATCTGCCTTGTATTTTCTTGATGTGTAGGATTTATATGGTTGACCGACTATCCTATTTGTTTCCTTTATCGACTGAATAACTAATTGATGCTAATGACAATCATTTAATGCTCAAATAGAAATAACATTGCATTTTTCCAAGAATTTACACTACTACAAAAAACATAATATATGACCAAATAAACTACTAAAAATTGTAGATAAATGACTAATTTTAATCATGTGACTATTAGTAGTTTATTACCGATCATTTATCTTGTGATCAAATTTATGACTAAATTATTTTAGTCATTGATTTAGACATTGATTTGGTCATTGATTTTGATGTAGAGCTTGTGGGTATCCTCTGGCTTTTGAACTAATTTTATTAACTCTCTATAAGAGATCACTTAACCATAGGTTGTACACCCTAGGAAAGAACTTACTTCAATACTTCATCATAAGGGACCCAAGGTAACACAAACAACTTTCTACTTGGCTTGGTTGAGAGAATCACACCCATTTACCCTACCCAAGTACACAATCAAATGATGAAACACAATAGGAAATAAGAACTTGTTCAATGGGGTTGAACCAACTTGCCTAGGTTTTGGTCAGGACCAATATGACATAGTTAAACAATTGGAATCTCCCTTAGATCACTATTCACAACACTTCCTTCTTTAGGAACCCTAATCCCTTGTAGCCCTCTAAAAATGGTTTTGTGACCTCAACTCTCCAACTTTCCAAAAGACCAAAGAAACTAATGATAGTTTGAGATACCCTTTTGTGGGATACACTTACACCCTCAGTCAAAACTTGAGGCTCCAACATTAAGTGCTTGAACACTCACTAGTTTGACAAGCCTAATTACCCTAATTAGGACAAATTAAAAAAGGAAGTATGCTTTCAATGAGGAAAAAAGACTAGATATTGGTTCAGTGATGGTCTCCATATTGTAAATACTCTAAATCTGTAGTTTGAGTGGGTGATTCAACCCCATTATGCCTGTCTTCAATTACACACTTTGTTCATAGGTTGCCACATAAAGATGCAACTCCGAATTCATTCCAAACTCTAGCTTGCAACCATCAACCCACAAAATGTCTCAAGAATATGGAAGGACACATTTTCACCCCTTATTTCACCAATTCTTATATTTTTCCACTGGTGAAATGAGGAGATTGAGGCATTTGTTCAAGAAACCCTAGGCGACTAGGGTTTGCAGATAGTTTCTACAAAAACCCTTATAAATTTCGATACACAACTCCTCAGAGTCTCAGACTAGTCCCAAATGGAAACTAAATCACTCAAATTTTATGATTCATTGATCTTCTTCTCTGGCCAATCTATACAAAACTGTACATTATCAAGGAACTCACCGATTATAGGAAAAATGGCTATTTTATTGATTCATTTTGATAAACTTTACATCATATCTCCTCCACCCACTTGTGAGGGATATTTGAGGAGTCCTCCCAATATTTATAACTTTATTTAAAACATGGATCGATTGGGAGGATGTTTTATAAGAAACTTTTCAAAAGTTGTCAATTTGCCTAAAAGTTGCTATGCAACTTTTTGTGCAAATGTTGCATTTTTGTACTTTTTTGCTCTTAATCAACAACTTTGTCTTTCTCACATGAGTATGGGTTGTAAATGAACCAAAACACCTAAGAAACATTAAAAAAACTTAAATAACTCAAATTTGAAAATTTTACGATCCTTTGACCATAGTTGACCAAGTGGTTTATAGACACCAAATCTTGCTACTAGGTCTTACAATTGGATCTTATTGTAAAACTAGAGATACTGAATGGATCCTGTTGGAGCTCAAAAATCTTGGATAGAGTTTTGAGTCCATATTCAGAAATTCTCCTAAGGAAAAGTTTGTGCCTCTAAAAGGACCATTTGAAAGAGCCTTAGTTCCAGTGCATGGAAGGTAGGCCTGATGATTTTCATAAGATGGCACTTGGGACATCTATTCCTTGCCTATCATTAAACATATGTAGTTGGTCACAACTCTCAGAATTTAGTTCCGATGTGTTTCAAAGATACCCATTTGGAGATCATTGCACAAATCTGTACTTTGCATTCCGCTCAATTTTTACCAAGATACCTACTTTGGAGGTTTCCATATAACACATGATTGATAGTCACGATGAAAGGATTATCACACTATATTGTAGGCATGAGAGTGTGTCTCTGTGCCCATTTTTAGATTCCCAAGAGTTTGTATGATCAATTTACCAGGCCTTTTCTATTTGCATTTTATTAAGTTTTCCTAAATGTGGAAATGCAGAATTTGAAGTATCCTACTTTGAGATCATGCAAATTGCATCCAATAAGTGATCAGGAGGAATTGAAAATTGGTTTATAATTTAGACATGGAAATGATTCCCCTTGAGTTTCAGATCATGAACAATCCATTTGACCCCTTTCCTCAACCAATTCCAATTGCAATTTCTATAGTTTCACTGTCTTTCAGTTCACGATATTCTAAGTGGCTGACTTTGAAGATTAATCACTGATAGTCAGTTGATCATTCAGTGAAACTAATTACAACCTTTCTTTATACATATGAAATATATTCTTCATCCAAGGTTTTAGACCATGAGGGTTCCATTTGACATGTTTGCAAAGTCAGATCAAAAGGTGTTTTATGTTGATGGTTAATGTCGACAGGATCGACTTCGCAAACTGGCCATTTTCAAAAAATCATATTTAATGTCAGATGATAGTTTTTGGATGAGGGTCATTTCTCTATATTCCTTATATATTTTGGAATCAGGAGAGATATGTACTAAGAGGGGAGAGGTGAATCAATGCCTTCAAAAACTTCACTTGTAAACCTTTCAGATCTATAACTGTAAACAGTGATAACCGACCAAAACAACTTGAATCTAATTGCATGAATCAATCATCCATTAAATTAAGTAAGTAAAAAACATGAAATCAATATCACAATCAGATGACACAATTATTATGGTAACGCAAAAACCCTTGTTAGAAGGTAAAAACTGCGGTGGGGATGACACCCATAAATTCTTCACTACTGCAGATAGAAAATGTTTGCATGTTAGGGCTACAAGGTTTGATCACTTTTGGTGATCTCACCCTATTAGGAGTGACATGTTAGATGGCTAGGTCTACCTAGTTATAGGATTTTAACAACACTAATGAAATGTGCACTTGGTTAAGAGATTTACATAAGACTATTAAGTTTACTTTGTTAAGAGATTTTATCCAAAAAATCTATTACAATTGTTAGAAAGCAATAGGTAATTATCTGCTATTTGACAACTCAATTGTCTGATACAGATCTATAAGCTCTGATAAAATATCACCTTACTTGTGATGAATCTCTGCTCTAAACTGCTCGGTAGCCTTTGCTGATTCTACTCAATCTGAATTCCTTTGTACTCGGTTCTGCTCTATTAACTAATAGACTTGAAGATAGTCAATTGCTTCGAGTGCTCCATGATTCATATATCAGCTCACACCAAAAATGATGTGAACACACAAATATATAGTGTTCTATTTTTTCCACTTTAACAAAATTAGGTTACACAATATAGTCATAACCCTAAGATCTACGGTGTACAATAATAACCTAGATCAACTATTACAAAAGATATATATTGCATTTAATGAATATCATTACATTAAATGTTCCTCGATCTTGGTAAAACATTTTATAAATCATTGTAACTATTTGCATAGAATAATGTGTCATTTCTAATTACTATTCCATTTCATGTGATCCTCGATAAAAACTATGTAAACTGATTGGTGTATACTGTGATGCTCGGTGTTTATTGTCTGTCGATGTTGGTGTTTGCTGGTGTTCGATAAACTGTCTACTGCTTGGTATATAAGCTTTATCGACTAGTCTGTTCTACTTTATGTTACTGATTAGCTCAATGTAAGTGACCGACCGATATCTTTACAAACCTTTGGTACTAATGACAACCTTAAAATCTCAATAGAGATAACAATCTCCCCCTTTGGCATTAGTATCAAAACTCTGAATGTATATAGATGAAATTTTCTATATAACTTATATCTCCACCATATACATATACACATCAAAAAATTTCTAAGTACTAATTACTCCCCCTTGGTGGATGCTCTCGGTAATATGTAGTATACATAGCATCTATGTACATATTTGGCATAACAACTGATACATTGTTTTCCCCCTTTTTGATAGTAATGCCAAATAGAAAAACTAAGTAGTATACTCACATATGGTCAAAAATAGGCTGATGGGTTTTCTTCACTGACTCCAAGAGGTTGTCCCATTCCTCTTTCAAGTTGGTGAGAGTGATGTGCTCAAGATCAACTTGGGCATGCAAGTCAAATATGTTATCTAACACCAATATTTCTGGTGTTACAACTAGTAGCTCGGCTTTGACAATATGTGCTTCAAAAAATTTTAGGTATGAAATGAGTTCGGCTTGCAACTCAGTAACCTGATCTGTTATGTTCTCTTCTTGTTTCTTCAAATCTACTATCAACCACCGGAGTTCCTGAACTTGGTGAATGTGCTTTAAGAAAGCACAAGGCTCGGTTATAGCTACATTTGTACTCAACTATATTTCTACTTCCAATCCTTTGATCTTTTCACTGACTTCAACAGTGAAGGTGTTTGTAGTACAAAGCTTCAATAAATATTGACAAATTGTCTAGGTGATGGATTTCATTTTAGTAATTACCTTAGATAATTTGACCTTTTGTAATGCCACTTCTAGGCTGATTTCCTCTGCTAATTTGTGTTGTATCCTAGATTCTTCTCTTTCTTCAATTTGTTTATCGACATCAGTGTCTGGGGCATTGATATTCTTGGCAAGTGTAGCAAGTTGATCTGTGATAGGTGTATCCTCATCAATATTTATCTCAGGTACTACCTGTTGGAGGATATCCCACACATTGGTTAATACTTCTTTTTGTTTGTGTTCTTGCTTCAACTTCTCTACCTTCCATGTACATAATTCCCCATATTTACTCAAGTCTTCAGGCCTTAGGGTCCTCAGGTCACACTCAGGGATAATTATTACTTCATCTAGGGTGACTAGCCCTTTTCCTTTCTTCTTCTTCTTTAGTGCTAGAGGTGATTTCTTCTCAATAATAGAAATAGTTTTATCTCTAGTCTTCAGAGTATCCTTCCTAGTTAACACATGTTCTTCCTTCTTCTACTCCTTGGTAGTTGTAGTCTTAGTTGATATAGTAGGAGTTTTAGATGTGGTGTCAAGTGGGATCACCTTTGTTTCCTTTTTTTCTTTTGTTTCCTTTTCTTCTTTTGTTTCCTTTGCTTCAGTGGAAGGTGCCTCTGTATGTGTAGGCTCACCTATTTCTGTAGGTTTCTCTATGTTTTGATCCCCTGTGATATCTTTGTTTTGCTCAGGATTTGAGCCATCAGGCTATACTTGGGAAAGAATTTTAGCTACTTCTACAAGTATAGGAAGTTCACCTAGTACTGATGTAAATAGACATTCAGTGTCTAGTGCTTCATCTTTCTTTGGTGCAATATTTACATCTTCATCATCTTGGCCATCAGGATCACCATTTGTGATGTCTTCAATGAGTACATCATCATCGGTTTTCTTCTCCACTTGAATTTCAACTTTATCTGATGCATCCTGTGAAATACTTATTTCTTCCTTGTCCTCGGTGATATCAATTGCCTAGGTAACTGATATACCAGTATTCTTTGATTTCTTTGTAGTTCCCTCATCAATGAAAATACCTTTATCTTTGGAATTTTGTCTCATCTTAGACAAGTTCAAGAATGCTTCTTGCTCAACTTTTTCTTCGGCCTTCAAAATTGATGCCCACATAGAGTCTATTGTGGTATCCATAACTACTACATTTTCATCCATGATCATTAAGGCTCTATTCTTGATCATAAAGTTTTCTTGGTATTTGGTCAATTATTCACTAACTTCTCCAAAGCTTAAATGTGTGGCTGCCCGAACTAGAGAGTGTTCTCTCTTTCTCTTCTTGGTGTCTAGTGCAATAGCCCATTTTTCAGTAATTTTATCATCCAATTTCTTCGGTAATGCACAGGAAAATTCCATTGGAACTTTCTTGAATTTTATCATCATTTGGATGACAACCTCTTCAATCTTGGTTTGATCTTCTTTTGACATTTTGTCAAATCTATCTAGTAAGGGATCAGTGAGATAGCCATGTTCAATTATGTCTTCAACGATTTCATCTATTGTTTTTGCCTTGTGACTGACCACTTTGAATTGATTAACATCATCTTCTATCTCAATTTCCTCAAGATCTTCCTTATTTCTTATGAATTTTCTCCTTTTCTTTGGTGCCTCAGCTACAGCCTTGTTCTTTCTCTTAATGTATTTCTTTGTCAGTGTAGTTGCTCTCCTTTTTGTTACTTTCTCTGCTTCTTCCTTATCAGTAGGTGGTGTTGCAGTTGATGATCGTGTCTTCATACCTTCATGTACAGGTGACTACTTCTTTATAGGAATTTCAGGTGGAGGAGCCGGTGTGGGATCTTATTCTTTGTTAGACTCGGTCTCCTCACTATCATATGGTTTTTCAGCTAACTATAACTGACCTTCAATTTCCTGTTCAACCGGTCTCTCTTCAGATGTCTCAAACCCATCTCCATATTTAGCAGTGATATTTTTCTTCATCTTCTTTACCTTTCTAGTTATTTTACCGATCTCAATATTTGTTGAAATTCTAGATTTGGCCTCTTCATATACTTCAAACCTAGTGGCAATGGGATCTTTTGGTAGTGCAAGTAGTGCATTGATAGATTTCAGTGTGAAATCATGGTTCATTTCATATCCCATCGGTGCCAACCATTTTATCCTAGGTTCAACTACTTTTATCAAAGTATAATCGGTGTTGACTACAAAACATATATCATTCTCAAATCTCTGAACTAATTCCCTCAGAATTCTACTTCTTTTATGCATTTTAGACTAAAACTCTTTGAAGTATGCATTAAACTCTATATTCAACTTATCTCCTAACTTATTCATCATTTCACTAATCTATTTTGTTATCGGTACATCTGATATCCAATTTACTTTACCGGTGCTAGGTACATACTTTTGTAGATAGAAAAATATGCATGCAAGTAGAGATCCGAACTTACATGTGTTAGATTTCATTTTCCTTATGGTCTTCATATTCTCCTGAAGTTGATGAAATAGTACCTTACAAGATCAATCTGGTGACCTTTTACTACAATTTTGTGCGCCATGTCTACTGCCCTATAGGGTACACAGTTGAGTCTTCTTGATTGAAATAACTTGTACCCAATCACATGTACTACAAATTTGACTGCTATTGATTTTTCACTTCATTTCTCAACTTCTCATTCTCTTCTCAGAGTCTTGCAACATCTTGTAGTTTCCTTGACAATTATGCATTTACTTGATTTACCTCTTCATTCGCAGTCATCATTTGATTAGTTACTTGGAAATGTCAGTCAGTGAGTCTTTGTATCTCACTCTCTTTAGTTTGAAGTTGTTCAGTCATCTATCTTTGGTCATCGATTGCCAGATTTCTTTCTTGCTCGGCTTGTTTTTCTTTGTCCATTGTTTCTACCATTCTCACCATCTGAGATTCTTGACCGATTTGTAGTGCTTTCACTTGATTAGTTAAATATTGATTATTTTTAGATAGATCAGTGAATATTCTTTCAGATCCATCAGAGATGCTTCCAAAACTGGATTCAATATGCTTGAATATTTCATCAATAGGATCTTCATGGTAATCGATCTCATTCTGTAGTATAGCTAGGTTCTTCCTTTCAACCAGTAATTTCTTCAGTCCTTCCTTGGCTTGCTTATACTATTCCACAAATGTTTGCATTTCTATCTTCTGATTCTAAATAGACTTGTCAAGCTGGTATCTCTCCATGACTTAGATCTTTACCCTTCAGTTATTAAACTGTTCAATAAGAGAACTATGCTCTGATACCAATTGTTGGAATTAGGAGAGATAGGTACTGAGAGGGTAGGGGTGAATCAGTTCCTTCAAAAACTTCACTTGTACACCTTTCAGATCTATAACTGTAAACAGTGATAACCGACCAAAACAACTTGAATCTAATTGCATGAATCAATCATCCATTAACTTAAGTAAGTAAACAACATGAAATCAATATCACAATCACATGAAACAAGTATTTTGGTAATGCAGAAACCCTTGTTAGAAGGTAAAAACTGCGGTGGGGATGACACCCACAAATTCTTCACTACTGCAGATAGAAAAGGTTTGCCTATTAGGGCTACAAGTTTTGATCACTTCTAGTGATCTCACCTTGTTAGGAGTGACATGTTAGATTGGCTAGATCTACCTAGTTATAGGATTTTAACAACACTAATGAAGTGTGCACTTGGTTAAGAGATTTACATAAGACTGTTAAGTTTACTCTGTTAAGAGATTTTATCCAAAAACTCTATTACAATTGTTAGAAAGCAATAGGTAATTATCTGCTATTTGACAACTCAATTGTCTGATATAGATCTATAAGCTTTGATAAAATATTGCCTCACTTGTGATGAATCTCTGCTCTGAACTGCTCAGTAGCCTTTGCTGATTCTACTCAATCTGAATTCCTCTATACTCGGTTCTACTCTGTTAACTGATAGACTTGAAGACAGGCAATTGCTTCAAGTGCTCTGTGATTCATATATTAGCTCACACCAAAAATGATGTGAACACACAAATATATAGTGCTATGTTTTTTCCACTTTAACAAAATTAGGTTACACAATATAGTCATAACCCTAAGATCTACTGTGTACAATAATAACCTAGATCAACTATTACAAAAGATATATATTGCATTTAATGAATATCATTACATTAAATGTTCCTCGATCTTGGTAAAACATTTTATAAACCATTGTAACCATTTGCATAGAAGAATGTGCCATTTTTTATTACTATGCCATTTCTTGTGATCCTTGGTAAACACTATGTAAATTGATTGGTGTATACTGTGATGCTCAGTGTCTACTGGTGTTTGGTAAACTGTCTGCTGCTTGGTATATAATCTTTACCGACTAGTTTGTTCTACTTTATGTTACCTATTAGCTCAATGTAAGTGACTGACCGATATCTTTACAAACCTTTGGTACTAATGAAAACCTTAAAATCTCAATAGAGATAAAAATATGAGTCTTCTACCACTATCAGTGGCTCACCTTCAGCTCATCATTTGATATTTTTAGTTCATCTCCTTCGGAGGTTGTTTCCGGTATTTCCAGTTTGTGTCTATCAAACAGATCTGAACATGTGTTTTCAAGTTTTAAATTCTCTCGCCCATTCATCTTCATGGGAATCCATTTGAAAGAGTGATTCTTTGTGCTACAAAGTTTATGTCTGCCAACTCTCATCATCCAGTGATAAGTTTTGAACATTGTTTTAATGGCGTTCCTGGAGGCAATTTATTTAAATTTGGTGACTTGGTAGTGATGATTCAATATCAAGTTTTGAATGTTCCTGCATTGTTTGAATCCAATCCAGATACATGAGGCCAGCCATTTTGATCATTTTTAAGGGGTTCGGGTGTTTGAAATCGAAATGTTTTTAAGATAGACCCACTTGGGGCCCATCCTACCTCATTACTTTGAAGAGTTTTTTTCTAGAATCTGATTTCTCATACTCTGTAGGAAAATGTATTGTCATTAATGAGTTTCTTTCTTGAGGAGAAAGCATGGACCCATATGTAATAAATTTTATTAAACCCATGGATATGCTTTTATCTTGCGGTGCAAGTTGTTTGAGATTTTTCTTAGATACTTGGCAAAGGGAGATGAACAAGGATGGTGGGTCAAATTCCAAATAGAATATCAAAGTGGCAAGTTAATACACAGATGTAATCCAGTGTGATTTTCATAGGGCACCACCTGCAGGCTTAGAATCAATTCTCCAGACTAGCATGAAACTATCTTGCCGAAGAAACCATGCTCGAGTTGATTATTGTGGAATGAATGCTACTGTCAGCATTGGATATTGTTGAAAAAGAAAATCTTTTTAAGAAAGCAAAGCTAGTTGTTTACATGTTGCTATTTTTCCTTATGCTAGGCCATTTGTATTTGAAAGATGACGATTATGAACTTCCCATAATTAAAAAGTATATTTAATAATACCAAAATTTATACCAAAAGAAAAATTTAATATATAAAAAACAAACCCTACGATTTAGGTTTCAAATGTGTTTAATAAACACATATTAAATTTTTTGAAGGCAATGCTTATGTTTGGGGCTGAGCGGCTTGTTGTCGCACCCCACTAGGGGTGTGGAAGCACTATCACCATCGGCCCAAGGGGGAAGTGGTGGCAGTGCCTCCGCTACCCTTAGTGGGTGTGTGGTGGGCATGGCCCCCTACCACTCACTGTGGGTGCAGACAACACTGCTCCAGCCGGCCAGAGGGACCGTGAGTAGTAGGATGCTGTCGGCCCTCACCCCTTCAGGGGATGTTTTATTTTTTATTTAATTTTTTTCTTTTTCTTATATAATTGCTTTTTAAAAAAGGGTAACTATAACCCTAGCTAAATATTAGAATAATTGAAAAGACAAAAGATTGTCAATAGGCAACTGTAAATCCTTAATAAATTTTAAAGTCTGCAGACTTCAAACAAAAAAAAGAAGAGAATAGTAACTGCAGCATACTGGTAATAGTATATAATAAGAAAAAGAAAAAAGAAGAGAAATAAATACATAATATCAGTAATATTTAAACAGATACAAATGAGAGTAAGGAAATAGAGAAATAATTCTGATAATAAGATCTTAAATCTGAAAACAAAAATTAGAGAAATGTAGTTGAAAATTGCAATGGTTCAAAACAAAAATTTAACTAATATACCTTGTTGTGCTTGGGCTTGAAGAAGTCTTATAGTGACCTTGGAGTAGATTTGTTTTCCCTTGGATGAAACCCTTGTCATATATACACAAGTATATACATGTGTATATACACACTTGTATACTTGTGTGTATACTCTCTTGTTCTTTCATTCTTCCTTGCTCCATGGCCAAACCTACAAACACCTAATGGAGAAATTAGGGTTTTGGCCAAGTTTTATTTCTAGGCCAAACCCTAATTTCAAAATTAGGGTTAGGGTTGGCCTTTGGAACCAATCCTTTTTTTAAATTTTAATTTTGGAATTGTATTTAATTCTGGTTTATCTTCTTTATTGATGGTTAATGGTGATTAATAACAGTTGACTTTTCTCTGGCCCTTTTTGGATTTTGATTTTTAAAATAATATTTTATTTAGCTTTTTGATTTCCAAGATTCAAGTTATGTTTTACTTTATTGAAATTTAAAATATTTGGCCATTAAATGACCATTTGTTTTATTTTTGAATATTCTAAAATATTGGGAAATTATTTAATAGGTTCTTTTTTTTATATATATTTTATTATTATTTTAAAAATTTGACATTTCAAAATTTGAAATAATATATTTAATTACTAATTGAACTTAATTAATGTTTTATTATAGTTAGGAAAATTATTTGATTATTACTATTTTAATGACCTTTATTATTTATCTTTTATTATTTGAACTACTGGGGGGAAAACTAATTTATAAGCCCTAGGTGGGACCTAGGTAAATTATTTTACCCTAGTAATAATATTTTAATAATTTTAAATTTTAAATGTCTTAATCCCTCGATTTGAATACTATATTTGATTATCGATCTTTGGGTATATTTGTATCTTGTGTTTAAAAATAAAAATAAATAAATAAATAAAGGTTATATTAATGTAATCTCAATTTAATCAATTATTATTATATTTTAAATTGGTATAGTTTGCTAACCCTAAATAACACATTAGGGATATTAACATGATTATATTTTATCTTTCACTCCATAAATGATTTTTTGCAAGTTGATCCTTAATGGTTACCTAGTGTTCGATATGGACTATTAGGATTTTGTTTGAATTGAACTTCTTCAAATTAGACCCTTAAAGTTTGAAGACCTGCCTATTGAATTTTCTTATTTCCTAAATTGGATTATTACCTTGGGTTATTCCCTTTCATTATTTATGTTTAAACCTAGTTAGGGTTTCATTTCACTAATGGAGTCTGATGAACAAGGGATGTTGACAAACTAGCGCATGCCATGATTTCCCTTGTGAGTTGATGTGTGTTAGTTGCTGCGTCACATTTTCAATTTGAGCATTCCTTAGTATGTAACCTAGTTGTTTTGTGCTTTCAAAAAAAAAAATTTGTTGTGTGTATTTTGCCCTAATTTTTGGGCATGACATACATAATCCAAGCTAAGATTTTGATTAGAAATTAAGAAGGATAATTGCCACGAGAGATGAGTTGTGATTCATTAGCATTCATTATTTTTCTTTTCTGAGGCAAGCCACCTTAAGTGAAACATTCCTTCAAAATTTAATGTGGCTGCCAAGTTGGTGATTAATTTCTTTATATACTCTCGATAGTGGAGTAGTACAACATAGGGTGCTTTCTAATTTTGGATGACAGAATGGGTCTTCCAGTAGCTGAGGGATCATAAAATGAGAATCCACTGCATGTTCTCCAACCAAATTTGGATTTCGATGAGGAGAATTAGTAGGATGTCTAGAGTCATCTCATGTCTGCAGCATCGGAACATGCTACCAACTACACTGGATACCAAAGAGATATGTTTGAAATGGAAGTAGAATAGGACATGGTAGAGATGTATGCTATTTTTTAGGATCATGGCTTTGACCAAGAGGATTTGTAGGAGGAGATGAATCAACTATTTGTTGGACTTTACATCGACTGATTTTTACCTTTCAGAAGCCATTATGAAATAATCTTTTTCTTTCCTAATGATATGTAATGACCTTATAGATACTATAATGATTAGGATATGTAGGGTTTTCCTCTGAAAGGTTAAGTTTTGTAATTATGAATATACTTTGGGAAACGTTATGAATTGTAAATGGTTAGAAGCTTATCACTTCCCCTTCTGGGGAAACCACAACCATTCAGTATAAATTGGGCATGACTAAGAGAAACATGGGGATTTTTTGGGGGATTTAACCGATAACAGAAAAACTCAGTTGTACCATTTTTTTGAAATTAATACAAATGAGCAGACCCTTTTTTCAAATAGTGTTATATGTGTTATTTCTTACTTGATTGAGTCCTCTGTGATGATTGAATATATAGATTCCATCATTTTCTCCAAGACTTGTGTGGAGTGTTTTTTGTCCTACATATATATTTGATTATTAGAAAGATAACATGAAGTGTTGTCTTATTTCTTTTTGTTTTAATGGTTTTCTATAAGGAATTAAACTCAATTAAATTGGTTGTATGTAGCACATTTTATAGACTCCCACTAACAGGATTAAATAGTAGATAGTTTGTTTGATTGGAAACTATCTCATAGGGTTGCACGTAAAGGTTTGGTGGAAAGAGACTCTATAGCCCAACAGATAAAGGACTAGTCTTGTATTGCTTCATTGAGTGGGAAAATCCTTACACATTCATTAAAGTTTATTTTGTTTATTTTTTAAGAAAATGGGAGTTTGATTTAGTTGTTAGAAGAAGAAGCAACATTTCTTATCTTTCTAAACTCATATGCCAATTTGGGAAAATCATTTAAGGATACAAGTCAAATCTATCAAAATATTATTGAAGAAACCATCTTGAAGGAAATATATTGAGAAATAGGTACACCCATGCCTTGGTGTGGCAGAGCTAGAAGAGTAGAGGAATTAGTCCTTTTTAGGAGATTTCTATTCATTGGCCATAATTGTATGTTCGGGATTATAAATGTTTAAAATTTGTACCCTTTTTTGAACTACAGTTTTGAGCCCCAACAAAACGTTTGTTGAATTTCTAACAAAAACTAACATCGTTGGAATTTTGATGAACGTTGAGCAAGTTTTTTTTTAAATAACAATTTGACACATTTTTCCTCATAATATCCGACGATATAACAAACTTCACATGTTTTGTCAGAATTTATCGTCAAATGAGTTAGTGACTACAACCAAAAAGGAAATTTTTCCCCTTCCCTTTATAGATCAAGTCTTAGACTCTCCTGAAAGGAAGCAATATTTCTCATTCCTAGATGGTTTCAATGGATACAACCAAATAAAAATTCCACCAAAAGATCAATAAAAGGCCACCTTCACTTTCCCATCAGGAACTTATGCTTGTTTTGTTCTCCCATTTGGCTTGTACAATGCTCTAGTTACTTTCCAAAGAGGGGTCATTAGCATATTCTTGAATATTTCACATGACCACATGGAAATATATATAGATGACTTAACTACATATGAAAGTACCTTTTAGGATGAATTGAGTAATATAGGAAAGGTACTACAAAGGTGTGAGTATCAAAATATATCTTTGAATAGTGAAAATTGTTTCATTATGATATAGGAAGGGGTAGTCTTGGGCCACTATATTTCTCAAGGTGGTATTCAAGTTGATCCAATAAAAATTGAGGTTATTCTTAATCTTCCTACCCCTACTAAATAAAAGGATGTAAAAATATTTTTGATACATGAAGCTTATTATAGGAAGTTTATCAAGGATTTTAGAAAAATGGAAGGACCATTATATACTTTGTTAACCAAAGATGTGGATTTTGAGTGGACATCAGCATCTGAAGAATCTTTCATATAGCTTAAGTCGGTTATTACGGAAGCACCTACCCTTTGAGGACATAGTTGGTCAATACCTTTTAATATTCACACAGATGCATCAGACCATTCCATTGGGGTAATTTTGGGCCAAAAATAAGGTATTGTGGAAAATGTCATCTATTTCATTATAAAAAATATACAAGGGCCACACTTGAACTATATTGTCATAGTGAAAGAATTGTTATCATTCATTTATGCACTTAACAAATTCATACACTACATCATCACTAGTTGTTAAATTTTTGTACACATAGATCATGTAGCCATCAAGTACCTTATGAACAAATTGCCATATCAGGTAGATTGGAAAGATGGTTACTTTTCATGTAGGAATTTGACATTTCCATAACTAACAAGCTAGATAAAACAAATATAGTGGGATATTTTAATTTTAGGATGCAAACTAAGCAAGATAATGAGATTATTGATAATTCATTTCTAGATAAGAATCCATTTTCTATTTCTATTCATACACCTTGGTACATGCAGATATAACTAACTATATAGCTGCTAATAGAATCCCTACTCATTTATCTCCAAAGGAAAAAAGGTTTCTTGTTGAAAAGAGTTTCAATTCTTCTTGGATATCTGGTTTTTAATTCTATATAGGGCTCGACCAAGTCATGATGACATGTGTTATGAAAGATGAGACTATGATATCTTTCATGCATATTAGGATGAACCATGTGGAAGAAATTTTGTAGCTTAAAGGACAATAATAAAGGTCTTAAATACAAGGTACTATTGGCCTACTCTTACATAGGGATAAAACAAAGTATAACAAGAAGTTTGACTAAGAACTTGTTGACTAGTTTGACTATTTTGGCTTGGTTCTGTTGAAGCTCAAACTTGTTGTATGACATCATTCAATGCCTATTTTTTATGAAAAAGAATTGATTTATGTACAAAGGAGATTTATTGCATATTTTCTCAGTTTTTTGTTTTTTTTTTGTCTTTGACAAATTTTTTAGGTTTTTTTGCAATGTTTTTGGTGTTTTCTCAAGGTGATTTTGTTGTTTTCAAGGACTTTTTTCAAATTTTTTAGATTTTCCAAGATGTGTTTCAATGTTTTTGGAATCTCTTGAGGATATTTTCTACTATTTTTGGTATTTTTTTAGGACTTGATGTATCATGACAGTGGGGTGCCCCTAGTCAGGGTCCAGAATGGGCACTTTATTCTAGAATAACCATGATGGACTGACTAACTTATTAGGTTTGGTTAACTCTCTTTCATAACCATTTATTACCTATTTTGGGCCCCATCTAAAGCCTACTAAAGAGGAAAGGTTAACAAGTAAGTAATAAGCCCAATCCCTAGATTTATTTCTCCCCCTAGACCCTCTCTTACAAACTTGAGGTCACAAGGGTATCCTTCACCCAAGTGTCACCCATGTTCCTCCTTCCAAATGGGTCAAAGTTACACATAGTTCTCATCAGAAGGGCTCTCAAATAATTCCTACACATAATCTCTCAAGGTTATGTCATATCAACATAGGGGATAGGTTGATTTCTCAACCCAAATTTACCTTGGTTCACACAAAACATGTAGGAAAGCAATTCCATTGACAGTTCAAATGATAGGATCAACATAGAGATTCTCATACTCAAGGGGTAAATAGATCATACTTGTAGTAATATAAAATCCTTTATCCCAATGCTCAAATAACTTTGTATACTTATATCACATGTCTTATTGTTACATTAATCCAAGAGAGTAAAATGTCATTAAATGAACTTATCATCTACCTATTGGCACTTCAATAGAATGTCTAAATATTTCATTGTTATATGCATCTCAATATCTCCTTAATAGAGCACCTCAACTAATATTTCAAATATCACAAGTGGGTGACCCACAATAGTGGGTAACAATTTTTCAAAGGAAGTAATTCCTCTTGAAATTAGTGAAGCAGGCAGATTTAGTCAGGTACTTTTGATAGAAAGTACCCAAAATTTTTGATCGCAAGTAACTTACTTTTGATCGAAATGTAACTCTCCATTGAAAGTAAGTTATGATCAAAAGTATTATAATTACATTCGATCGAAACTAACTAGATTTTGATCAAAAGTAAGATGTTAAGGTTTTGGTGGGATTTTAACCCCACCAAAACCATCATTTTCACAATTGCAGTCTAGGTTTCGGTTGAGCATAAAGTCGGGAATCCAACTTTCAAACATCATTTTCACAGGTATTTCACTACTTATACCATCTCATTTTACATTAATTGTTATTTTCAATATATATATATTCATTTATATACATATATATATGTGTGTATATATATGTATATATATATTTATATATGTGTATATATATGTATATATGTGTATAGATGTATATATATACATAGATATATATATGTATATATATATGTGTCTATATATATGTGTGTGTATATATATGTATGTATATATATATGTATATATATATATATACATATATATATATATATACATATACATATATATATACATATACATATATATATACATATACATATATATATATATACATATATATATATATATACATATATACATATATATATATACATATATATATATATATACATATATATATATATACATATATGTATATATATATACATATATGTATATATATATATATATATATATATATATATATATATATATATGTATATATATATATATATATGTGTATATATATATATATATATATATATATATATATGTGTGTGTGTGTGTGTGTGTGTGTGTGTGTGTGTGTATGTATGTATGTATATATGTGTGTGTGTATATTGATACTCCTAAGAGATTTTTTTTGTCATTAGTTATGATGAAGTCATAATGATTGTTAAAGTCATTCGGTAAAGCACCCATGCTAATTGGTAAAAGGAAATAAAGAAAATAGAGTTTTTGGTAAAGAAAAAGGAAGTTAAGACATCGAGCAAGGCATAGCTAAGCACCTAGTTGTACTAAGGTACAAAAGTTACTGAGCAACAAAAAAACATATTACCACTTGCATGACATTCTGACACAAGAAGAATCTACATATACATTGAACCTGGACACCGAGAAGAAAATAGTTTACAAATCTCAAGGAGATTGTATAATAGAGCATTGAAGATTCAAACATAATGATTATGTGTGATTACATGGTGAGATCTACCAATAAGAATTAAATTTTAATATGCATTGGAGAAGTAACCAATGCTAGCACCATTTAAGGAGATGATTCAAGAACATTTCCACCGCTTCTAGAATTGTATATAAATGGATCTAAGTGAGAAGATCAATATGCATTTGAGATGAATGTAATATGTGGATGTGAAGAAGAAATTGCAGAGAAAAGGTTATGAGAAGAGAAGCCACTGAGTTAAAGAGTAGTGAAGAGTAGAGTGTGAATGTGATTCAAAGTTGAATCTATCGAGTACAAATTTGACATTGTGAGTGAAGCACAGTATGAGGTAATCAGTTAATGAGAACATTGAGTTTGATAAGCATATGATTGATTTAATTAGTAAAAACATATTTGTTACTAATTAAGTTTGTACTCAGAATTGTAAAGTCTCTTAATTGAGCAAATCTTAACAGATCTTGCATTGTAATACTTTAACTAAGTACAATTATTAGATTAGAATTGTAAAATACTTTAGAAAGGTAGAATTAACTAGTCTTTAGACTCTTAATAGATTTAATACTCTTAATAGGGTAAGCTATCAAAAATAGCTAATAGTGTATCTCTACCGAGCATACTTTTTACTGTTATAGTGAAGTTTTGTGGGTGTCATCCCCACTGCATTTTTTATCCTCTAACAATGATTTCTATGATAAGAAAATGAATGTGTTATGAGTTATGCTTATTGTTAATGCTTTATATATTTTATTAGATGCATGAAAAGTTATGAATTTGGTGAATGGTTATAAAAGATAGCTAAAAGTGTTTTACAGTATTGATTCACCCCTCCCCTCTCAATACTCACCTTTCCATACTTAGTCCAACAATTGGTATCAAAGACAAGTGTCTTATTCAGAAGTATAACCAATTGAGAGGAAATATCTAGAGAGATGGATAGTTATAGGTATGGAAAGGTGATTGATAACATGAACATGGAATTGGGAATGGCCATTGAGAAAATTGATGAATTGAGTAGAAAATGAAGCATTCACTCATCAAGAGAAAGGAGTTAGCACAATAATTGAAGGACACTCAAGATCAGGTTAAAGAACTTGAAGAACTATTAGAAAGAAGTATGTATAATGAATCTAAAGGTGTAATATCAGAACTAACTGAAAAGAACAAAAACCTAAGTGATCAAGTAAAAGCACTGAAAAGAGAAGAAGAAGCCCAATCAATAAGGATATGTGAGGTCCTTGAACAAAAAGGAAAATATGAAGATGATAAAAGAATGGTTGAAGATGAGGGAAGAAAAATGAATGCAAGGATGAATGAGAAAGATGGAGAAATGCTAAGGTTGACATAAATTCACTACAACTTAATAGACCAACTAGTCGGTGCAAATCAGGAAGTTGCAAGGAAAGTTGGAGAGATTTTCGAACTAAAATCTAAGAATGAACATTTGAAGAATGAACTGAAATATAAAAAATATGCTAATGAAGTCTTGAAAAGAAATGAAGAATCACTAAGGATATTGAATGAACAACTAAGAGGTTAGAGACAACCGAGAGATACTTCTGGACTTGGATATAATTGAAAACAATACTACTGAGAAGGGTGAGTCCTCTAAACAAGTAGCCAACTGAGATAATGTTGCTAACCAACCAAAGACAAAGAAGCCTACTTTCTATGACTATGGGAAACTAGGACATACAACTAATGTCTTCTAGAGAAAAAGATGTAATCCACCAAATTTTCCTAAGTTTAATGGTTATTTTTACAAGTGCAATAAGTATGGTCACAAGGCATTTGAGTATAGATCAAGTATTTCTAACAATACAAGGAAGCCAAGGTTTGATGGCTATTGCAATAACTACAAAAAATATGGTCAAGAGTTTGAAGAATGCAGGTCATAAAGAAAGAATGAGAAATGGGTACCTAATTGACAAAATACTTCAAACAACCGACAAGGATCAACTATACCATGGGATTAAAATACAAGAATTACTTGCACTCCATGTGGGATAATTG
>BSBK01007048.1:175000-239094 GCA_027943335.1 Chamaecyparis obtusa
TCAAAAGGGAAGCTTTCCCATCTTGTGTGTGTTGCTATAACTGATAGTAATGTTGAAGATTGATTATCTGATGGTGATGATGATGATGAAGGCTAACCAAGATCAGAGGAATACAAGATAGTAGAAAGGTTAGATCAGTTTTTGTCTTTTCATTGATGTCAAGTAATTGATTTCTAGTTTATATTATGTTTCCATATCATTCGATATATGATACAATTTGAATGAGTTAAGGAGAAGAAGAAATGAGATGTTATGAAGTTGAAGAACTTAAATGGGTAACTGATACAAATCAGACAATGATAAGATAATGTTGATATAATTGTTTTCTACCTAATATATAATTATGTCAAGTTGGTAAAGCATGGTAATGAAGATTTGTGAAGTCGGTAAGAAAAATAGTTTTGGATACCAAGAAGGAAATGTCACTCGATAAGGGAAAAAGGTAAAAGGATGTATGTTTGAGTAAAGGAAGATTAACTCAAGGCACCAAATAGAAAAAAAGGTTTTGGCACCGAGCAAAGTTAACCGAAATTCAAAGTTATCTATTGTGTAAGGAACCAATATTAAATAAGGATTGGAATGAAATTTAATGATTAGCTATGATGAGATGGATGATCATGATGAAAAGGGAAGTTAGTTACATAGATCTATGGATAGGAAAATTCAAGGTGAAGATCTACAACTTAGATCTAAATGGTTAAAGAAGAAGGAACAAGTTTTAAGAACGTTCAAGTTCCTAGGTGAAAAGAAAATGTGTTACCTTGATCCTGATTCAAGGTATGATGAATTGGATGGTTAAGATTGATTAAAAGAAAAATGTAATATAGGATTATAAGATATGAACAAATAGCTGAAAAATTGAAGAGTTGAAGAGTACCAACTAATGCAGTGAAGAAGGAACAAATAGATTTTAAGTGGGAAAGAAGGATCTAATGAAGCGTTGAAGCTAGTGGAAAGTGAAGATAAAAGAGTGCACAAAGATCTGGTTATG
This sequence comes from Chamaecyparis obtusa, assembly GCA_027943335.1. Taxonomy (NCBI): domain Eukaryota; kingdom Viridiplantae; phylum Streptophyta; class Pinopsida; order Cupressales; family Cupressaceae; genus Chamaecyparis; species Chamaecyparis obtusa. The sequence continues at coordinate 175,992 of BSBK01007048.1, forward strand.
GAAAGATAGTTGCAAATTTATAGGTCAAAATATTTATTGTTTCTTAATAGCATTTGTAATAGAGAAATTTCTTAACAAAGTGGACTTAACGGTCTTATTGTAAAATCCTTGAAAAAAGTAACATTCTAAAGAGTGTTTGAATCCCTCTAACTAGGCCACTCCTAATAGAGTGAAGATCCTAACAGATCTAAGGTAAATCCCTTGACCGGGTCACACCAAACAGTGTGTATTGTAATCTTTAACAGGATTGGCTCTTAATCGGGTGTACTTTAGAAGAGTATTTTCTTAGTGAATGATAATTATCACAATGGTTTTTCCCAAAGATGGGTTTCCACATTAAAAAATTGTGTTACATGTGATGCATGAATTGTGTGTATGATTTACTGATTATTAAAGTTTATTCACTATTGTCGATAAATAGTAAAATATGTTTCACCGAGTTGTCACCAAGTTAATCACATAAATTTTTTTAGGTATTTGAAATTTGGGATTACCGATTCACCCCCCTCTCCATAATCCAACAATGTAGACTTACAGTATGTGAAGGGATATCAGGTTACTAGGTGTCAAGATCCTGCTATATCAACATTGATATACTCACAGTTTCTAACTGCCCATGGTTGTTATCCAAATAATGACCAGATTCCATTTTATTTTGCACAACAAATTTTCACTAAGTTTCATTTAGGGAGGACCGTTAATTACACTAATTTTCCAGCACATCTAGGATTGGGGCATGGTAGGCTTGGTGATAGAGATGCTTTCATCGAGTTGATCTACATAGGCTAGTATAGAGGGCCATTGTTGGTCAGAGGGAACTTTATATATCTGATGAAGGGTGCTCCCCTTAATACCACAAACACATAATAGAAGCAAAGAAACAACAACAATATGCAAGAACAAAAAATTAGCTTTTTATTATCTCCAGAAATGTGAAATTACAAAATTTTAGAATTACAATATGCAAAGCCACATGGGCATTCCCTTACAATATTCTATAGGAAAAATCCTTGAATCAATACCCAGATCTACTACCAAAACTGTCCTAGACAACACTATGGGCCTTCTTTATATAGGCATTTTCCACCACCCGAGAAGGTTCCATAAATTTAGCCCTTAGGGCTGACCAAACTTAGAATTATTTTATTTTTCAATTTATTACATCAAAGTCAACTCAAAATAACTTTTGAAACCCCAAAAAAAAATTTGAAGAAAAATTATTTTCCACCATTTTAGGTGACCCGACTTTCAGAGACCATAAGTCATCACCAGTTGACCTGATGGACTATTATAACCCCATTTCAGAAAGGCTCCAAGGAAATCCCAAAAAAGGTGCCTGTCACCCAAATTTTTGACCTCATTCAGGGCCTCTAAAGCCTTCAAAAATGAGTTCAAAGTTTCTGTACCCTGCTACAAATACCAAAAATCTTCAATATCTTCAAAGCTAGACCTCATCTAGCCATGAAACTTTACTGGCAAGTTGATATGATTGAGATGAACCTCCACATGTAAAATTAGAACATTTTGAGATCATATGACCGACTTACTAAAAATAGAAAGTTCCCATAAATAGCAGCTCTGCACAAGATAGCCCTTATTAAATATAAAAATAGAAATATTTTTGGGTGATGCAAGATTGCTCTTACACCCTGGATGCTCCTGCATCAGACACCTTGGGTAATTTGAGAAGTGGCCCTATCATGTCTCAAGTGTGTAGAGGAAAACCAAGATAGTTAACCTTCTCCTTTATTAGCCATGATGAATCTTCAATAGGTCATCCTTTCCACTTGACCAGATATTCTTCATATGTCATGTTCCTTGTGCTTTTGTCAACATGACTATCCAGTATATCCTCAATCTGTTTGGTATCTGAACTAGTTGCTGGAATACTCCACTGTGCTGCTATAACCTCATCTTCAACACCTCCTTCATGATTCTCTGTCAAATCTAAAATGTTAAACACTGGTGAAATATTTAGCTTAGTAGACAATTCTACCTCATATATATTTCCTGAATCATTCTTCTTCATTATCTTACATGGCCCAAACTTCTTCATTTTTAACTTATTATATGTACCAACTGGAAATCGCTCCTTCCGCAAATGAACCGTGACTTCATCTCCAACTTGAAATTCCTTATGCCTCCTTTTCTCATCTACCTTAGCCTTATACTATGCATTTATCTTGGTAATATGATTCCTCACCTCCTCATGGATGTTCTTCAAATGTTCTACAAAATCCTTAGCTTCAGCACTACTTATTTCTCCTTTATCTATCTTTCTCAACTCAGATGCATTTCTGGGACTACTCCCATATACAATTTAGAATGGTGATTTACCAGTGCTCCTATTAAAAAAATTATTATATGCAAATTCTACCTGTGGTAAAATCAAATCCCATCCTATTGGCTTATCTCCAACGAAATAATTCAGCAAATTTTCCAAACTCCTATTCACCACCTTTGTTTGTCCATCATTTTGTGGATGATGTGATGAACTGAACTTCAAATCTATCTTCAACTTCTTCCACAATGTACACCAAAAATATTCAACAAACTTAGTGTCCCTATCTGAAACTATACTCTTTGGCAAACCATGTAGTCTCACTACTTCTCTGAAAAATAATTCTGCTACATGAACAACATCATTAGTCTTCTTGCAGGAAATAAAATGCGCCATCTTTGAAAATCTGTCAACTACCGCAAAAATTGAATCATGTCCCCACTGTGTCCTTGGTAAACTAAGAACAAAGTCCATACTGATATCCTCCCAAGGCTTCTCTAGTATAGGTAATGGCTGATACAAGCTAGTATTCTACTTCACTCCTTTCACCATCTGACATACTTTGCAACTCTGTACAAACTTCTTGACATCTTGTTGTAACTGTGGCCAACAATAATTCTCACTAACCAAAGCAAGAGTTTTATCACAACCAAAATGTCCACCCAATCCTCCGCTATGCTTCTCCTTGATGAGATTCTCCCTCATAGAAATTTTTGGAATGCACAACTGACTCCGTTTAAATAGCATATCATCCTGAATAATGAAATCCAACCATTTCATCATGTCTAGAGTAACAGGTTCTTTACAAGCTTTCCAAACTTCACCAAAATCAGGATCCTCTGGATATAAATTCTTGAGTTCCTTAAACCCAACCACCTCAATCTACATCTCTATTAGCAATAGTTGCCTTTTGCTAAGAGCATCTGCAACCCTGTTAGACTTTCCACTCCTATGTTTCAAAATAAATGTATAACTCTGCAAAAACTCAACCCATTTCAAATGCCTTTGATTCAACTTTCCTTGAATATTCAAATATTGCAAAGCTTGATGATCAGTATACAAAACAAACTCCTTAGGAAGAAGATAGTACCTCCACTTCTTCAATGCCTAAACTATAGCATAAAATTCTTAATCATAAACATAATATTTCCTCTTGGCATCATTTAACTTCTCATTGAAATAAGCAATAGGTTTACCTTCTTGGCTCATAACAGCTCCTATTGTAGTACCACTAGCATCACAGTCTACTTGAAACACCTTATTAAAAGAAAGAAGTGCTAAAACAAGTTGTTCTATAACTTTTTGTTTCAATAGTTTAAAACTCTTATCCACCCCATTAGTCCACTTGAACTCTTTTCTATCCCCTCTCATTGTTTCAGTCAAGGGTCCACAAATACTGCTAAAATTTTTGATAAACTTTCTGTAAAAACTAGCCAAACCATGAAAAGATCTTACCTCAGTAGCACTCCTTGGAGTAGGTCATTCAAGGATAGCCTGCACTTTCTCTGGATCCATTTTTAGACCTTCTACTAAAACTACAAATCCCAAATACACTAATTCCTTCTTCACAAAATTGCACTTCTTCAAATTAATCAACAATTTCTCATCTCTCAGCTTCTCAAACACCATATGAATATGCATCATATGTTCCTCCAATATTTTGCTAAAGATCAAAATATCCTCTAGGTAAACAATGACAAACTTACCCAAAAATTCTTTCAAAACCTCATTCATGAGCCGCATGAAAGTGCTTGATGCATTGGTTAGCCCAAAAGGCATGACTAACCACTCATACAGTCCTTCCTTTATTTTGAAGGTAGTCTTCCATTCATCTTCTTCTCTGATCTGAATTTGGTGATATCAACTCTTCAGATCTATCTTTGAAAAATACATAGCTCCACTCAAACAATCCATAATATCATCAATTCATGGCAATGGAAACCTATACTTGATTGTGATCTTGTTTATTGCTCTAGAATCTATACACATCCTCCATTCTCCATTCTTCTTTGGTGCTAATACTGTTGGTACAACACATGGACTCAAGCTATCCTGAATCAATCCTTTTTGTAACAACTCATGTACTTATCCGTTCAACTCTTCACTTTCTACTAGTGTCATTCTATGTGCTGCCTTTTCTGAAAAACTGGCTCCTAGAATCAAATCCATCTGATGATTGATCTTCCTTATCGGTGGTAATCCATTAGGTACATTATCAGATACAATATCCTGAAACTCATTCAACAAATTTGCAACATCTATAGGTACATCCTCTACTTCTTCTTTACCAACTTTTGGAATTAAAACAAAACACACATGCTCATGCCTCATACCATCTAGGAATTTTCTTCCATCAACAAATGTTATTCTTGCATTACCACATACATTTTCTTTGGTCTCCTTCAATGGCTTTAGCTTATGTTGCACTCCATCCTTTGTCAGGGAATAGGTATTTGCATGACCATTGTGTACAACACATCTGTCAAACGGCCATGGTCTACCCAACAACATATGACATGCATCCATAGATATGATATCACATAGTACCTCATCTTGGTACCCGTTGGTCTTGAACTTTACTAGGCACTGTTCACTGACCATGACCTTGTGGTCATCCTGCACCCAGGCAATCCAATATAGATGTGGGTGTTTCTATCTCTTGAGCTTCAACTTTGTCACCATCTCTTTTGATACCAAATTTTTAGTGCTTCCACTATCAATAATCACATCATAGCATTTTCCCTCACACTTTCATCTAGTGTGAAACAGGCTCCTCCTTTGTTCAGGTTCATTCTCACCACTCAGCACGACTCTTCTGTTAATTAGCATTTCTCCTCTTTCAACATCTTCTGAATTTGATGATCTAGCATCTTCATCTACATGTGCAACTCTGACCTATCCTTCATTCCTCCTATCTATCCTTCCTTGGCATTGAGGACATTGAAATTCCCTATGACCTTCTCCATAGTGAAAATATGTTCCACAGAAGCCTCCTCTTCCTGAACCTTTTCCTCTTCCTCTTCCTCTTTGATCTCTATTATTCTGATCTTGGAAATGATTGGAATTGTTTCCTCTCTGATTTTGACTACTATTGGCCTCATCCTTCTTTTTTGGATCTTCATTTTGGCCTCCATATGACCATCCACCAAATCATCCACCACGACCTCTTCCATTTTGTCTGCTCTCGAACTTCTTGTTTAGTTTTTCCTCCACTTTTAGGGCAAACTGGTATGCCTCTTCAATATTGTTCATTCGAACTAGATTCAGCTCCTCCTAAATGCTTGGCCTCAACCCATTAAGGTAACAAGGAAATTTATCCTTATCAGCTTCCACATGGCCTGTTCTAATGAGGGTTTGATAGAACTCCTCTGTATACTCCTAAACAAATCTTCTTGCTTGCTTCAAACTTTGCATCTTCTTTAGTAGGTCAAGCTCATAATCAACATGAATGAACTATCACTTCAATTTATCCACCATCTGATCTCATCTTGTGATTTTATGTTTCCCTCTTCTATTTCACTCTAATTGAATCTCTTGCCACCAGATCTTTGCATGACCTTTCAGTCTGACCTTTGCGAATTTGACCCTATCAGGATCCTCAATATCTTCATACTCAAAATATTCTTCACATTCATTGATCCAGTCGATCAATTCTTCTGGGTTAAAATTTCCTAAAAATGCAGGAACCTCGATCTTAGGTCTTTTTCTAATCTTAGAAATGGCCCGAAAAAGCCTTTCTTCTTCTCGATTCAAAATTTCACCTTCTTCTTCTTGATCATCATTTCCTTCTTCAGCTTCATCCTCACTTTCATATCTTACATTAAGATTCACTCCTCTGCGAATCTCTTCTTACAATGCTCACACTTGTCTCTGGAGTGCTCTAACCTCAAGTGTTACAACACCGGCTCTTCCACCATGTTCCCTTCATAGAGGCATTTTTGTGATGCACGCTGAAACCCTAACCACGGTCCTAGTGCAAACTACCTCATAGTCGGTGATCTGTTTACACACTCAGGAACTCCTACTCTGATACCACTTGATGAAGGGTGCTCCCCTTAATACCACAAACACATAACAAAAATAAAGAAACAACAACAATATGCAAGAACAAAAAATTGGCTTCTTATTATCTCCACAAATGTGGAATTACAAACTTTCAGAATTACAATATGCAAAGCCACATGGGCATTCCCTTACAATATTCTATAGGACAAAGCCTTGAATCAATACCCAAATCTACTACCAGAACTGTCCTAGACAACACTACGGGCCTTCTTTATATAGGCATTTTCCACTACCCGAGAAGGTTCCAAAAATTTAGCCCTTAGGGTGGACCAAACTTAGAATTATTTTATTTTTTAATTTATTACATCAAAGTTAGCTCAAAATAACTTTTGAAACCCGAACAAAATTTTTGAAGGAAAATTATTTTCTGCCATTTCAGGTGACCCAACTTCCAGAGACCATAAGTCATCACCAATTGACTTGATGGACTATTATAACCCCATTTTGGAAAGGCTCCAAGGAAATCCCCAAAAAAGTTCCTATCACCCAAATTTTTGACCTCATCTGGGGCCTCTAAAGCCTTCAAAACTAAATTCAAAGTTTCTGTACCCTGCTGCCAATACCGAAAATCTTCAATATCTTCAAAACTAGACCTCATCTAGTCATGAAACTTTACTGGCAGGCTGATATGACTCAAATGAACCTCCACATGTAAAATCAAAACATTCTGAGATCGTATGACCAACTTACTAAAAATAGAAAGTTTCCATAAATAGCAGCTCTACATAAGATAGCCCTTATTGAATATAAAAATAAAAATATTTTTGGGTGATGCAAGATTGCTCTTACACCCTGGATGCTCCTACATCAATATCTCCTTCATTAGGTCTTTTGGAAGATGATATTGTTCATAGCACCCATTTTTGAGGTTTGATTGATAGTGTGGGGGACATTGCAACAGTTGCCACATCCATATCTAGTGATCAGGTTGGCCAATATTTGATGTCTCAATGACACTCTAGATCATCAGGTGAAGCATCTTCTAGCAGGACCTCACATGATATGTATAGTGCAATAAGCATCTCTTCACTTTCTACTGTAGAGGGACTTACATGAGAGATGACACAGGTCACATTGACTAGTTTGGTTAAGGATCTTCTATATGCATATGCATTTATAGCAGCAGAGCATGATATCCCAATATCGAATGTTAGAGCTTGTGTGGGTTCTATCAGATACACTCAGCCACATCCTTCTCATCACCTAGACTATGGCCATAGTGGTAGTGCCCATGAGGATCTTCCTACTGACCACTCTATTGTTGCAAAAGGAGAAGCACAATGTATAGACCCTTGAGTGAGTGGAAGGAACCAGTTCTCTATTGTTGGCCCTGAGGATGTTGACTTCAACATGACTACTATGGGTTACATAGATTTTCTAACACATGATGATATGAATTCCATGCCATCTCATTTGGTCAGTCCATTGCATTCATCATTAGATGGACATGTGTTGACTACTCATGTTGTAGATGTAGAGCTGAGGTTGGACCAAGTGCAACAAAATCTTGATATCTTAGTTAATAGGATTGAGGCTAGGGAGTTTGAATACTATCATATGCCACCATCTACACAAGTATAAATCTTAATTTTAATGTTAGAATTTAATTTTAAATTTGCAATATTTCATGGCATGTAAATTTACCTTTTTTTTAAAAAAATTTCAAATTTTCAATATGCGATATATATACATATATATGATATTTTTTCTCTAGTAGGAAATGCCTCTTCTTACTCCTTTGAGGACTGATTGTGTATGTCGTCGGGACTCACTCGATGATGACATCAGTAGTGGACATGTGATTTTTTAATTTATTGATATGTACATGTATTTAATTACACACTTTATATAATATTTTCTTGTAATATTTTATTAAACTTAAAAAGATGTACATATATTAATTTATATCACTTTCTCTATAGGGATCTACACATCCTTCACAATATGATAGTTACTTTGGGGACCTCTTAGTGAGGAGTCATCATGATGAGTTCTAGACACTTTCATATTTGATCTAGACATATTACATGTATTTGATCTTATATTTCCTCTTTAGAATCTAAACGATTGGCATACATTGTACTTTGATATTATCTGATTTGTAGACTTTTCATCTATGTTTGACATGATTGACATATGTTTCATGTTTACAATACTTGATATCTATGTTTTCAACATACTTGATCTATGATTGTTGTTTCACATGTTATATACTTTCACTCTATACATGTGTGATGTTTACATACTTTCAATTTATGTGTTTAATAGATACATGTTTGATGATCCAAGTTATATGTTTGATGATCTAAGTTATATGTAAGTTTATTCAATGAATTATGTTTGACATGCTATATACTTGAGATCTATGTTTGAGGATCTTACTTATATTTACATTCAACATGTACTTTATATTTAATGTTGATAATCTAAGTTAAATATGTTTGATGATCTAAGTTATATTATGCTTGAAATCTAGATATATGTAATACCTCAAAAATGGGCTATAGGTTCATTAACCTCCTACATCGACACATCGAATGAAATCAACATCAAAGTCCTAACCTAAGGCACATTTGCACATCAGTTCATCAAAATCCTAATTGATTTTATCCTAATTCTACATCGGGGAATATTCTTAATTATCATAATTATCTTTAATTAATGATTATTTGGCGATAAATCTCATTTATCCTAAAATTTGATTAATTGAATATTTTGAATATTTAATTAATTAAGTTTAATTTTGCCACTTGATTATTCAATTAGATCTAATTCTAATTATTCCTAATTATATTATTTAATTTTCACAATAAATCAAAATCTGCTACTAATAATTCATTAAATTTTTATTTAATTAATTAAACCCAAGTTGTCAATATTTAATAATATAGTTATGAATAAAAGTTTGATTAAATAATTGATTAACCCATAAATCAGTTAAGTTGAGAATAAATCACTTTATTTTTAAAATTAATTCATATTAAATCATGCACAATTAGAAAAATAGTCAAGTTCAAAATAATTGCTAATTTCAATTTGTTAACTTTCTAAACTCAACATGTGATTGTGAGTTGAAAAAGTGAATTGAACTCTATTTTGAGTCAAAAACTACTTTTGCATGATTTTTATGAGTTAATTAATTCTAATTTCTTGTTAACTAAAAAATCAACCTAAGTTTATCAAGAGTGATTTGTGGCTTTTTCTCAATGCATCCTCAAGCCCTGGATTTCTATAAAATCAAGGCTTAGCTCTTCACAATGAAATCTCAAATTTGCACAATTATTCTGGTGAATTTGCATCTGAAGAATCAAGCTCTTACGAATAGGCGATTTGTAAGATCTTTCATTATTTTTCATAGCTTTGCATCCATTTTCATATCATAGCCTATCATTGTTATAATAATCTGCATATCAATTTCATACATTCTAGATTAGCTTCATATCAGTTTTTCATATTATTGCATAGAAAATACAAAGAGATGGATTAATCTGCATTCATTCTACATTCATCTTTTAACATCAAATCCTTCTTTTAGGTGTTGCATTATCACTGATCTCGGTGTGAATATGAGAATACCATACTTGCATCTACTAGAAGGTAGTAAATCGCCTGGTTAGCTTAGTTCATTTTATTTACAGATTTTTTGATTTGCTAACCTCTAATATTTTATTGAAGTGTTGTGTCCACAATTAGGTACAATTTTCACACACATAATATAAAGAATCTCCTTTTAAGACATAGTCAAGTAGTAAATAACAATAATTTGACTAGACTTTTAAAACACATGTTTCCTTATGTAATCAACTATAAGAATAAAGTATCATAATTAAGTATTGCAACATGCATGATACACATTCATATTCCAACTAGATAAGTATCCAAATGACCTAATTAATCAACTAGATAAAAATAAAGTATTGCAAAGTGTGTGCTACATATTTATATTCCTAGATAAGTAATAAATCATCTCCTTAAGACATTTTTGAGATATTATAAATTTTAGAAAATTGATCCATTCACTATGGGCATTAGTAGGAAATAATGGAGCAAAGAAAACCTCAAGTCTCTCCTATGAAAAATTTAGTACATTTCATATTTCATGCGTGATTTAGTCCATATTAAGTAGTTCAGATCACTCTTGGATAAAATTGAATATTCTGTCATGGTCATCAGTATCAAGTCTCCACTTATGAATGCCACATCCTAACTGGATGAAGAGATTGTTGGAAACTACAATTGAAACAGTTGTTATATTGTCATTGATATCAAACCTTAATTGGTAAGACAATTTATATCTAGTAAAGTACCATATCTTTTGATTGGTGAAGAGGATTTGAAAAGAGGAGATAACAAGAGGACCTAAGGAAAGGTTAAGTTATGTGATAATTCAATGAGTACTTGATTAGTTGGAACAATGATAAGATAATTTGTTGTTTATCTTTAACACTAAGGGAAGAAGTCAACTAATTTGAAGCATAGTCTTAACTGAGAAAAAGTGTAGAAATTTAGTTTAAGCCGAGTGATGCTAGTGTCGACCAAGCACCAGTATAAGCTGAGAATATCTAGTGTCGACTGAGCATCAGTAATTGCCAAGAAATAGATAATTAATTAAGCGAAGACAATATTTGTCAAGAAAGAAAGTTTTAGCAATGACTAAGATATCCAGTCATGACCGAGGAGATGAACATAATATTGACCGAGTGTCAGTAATTTACAGTTTGTGAAAGAATAGAGAATCCCAACCAACATAGTTGAATTCTTGGGATATGTAAAATGAGTTGAAATTATTAATGAATGATATGGAGTATTTAATGCATGGTAAATAATTTTATTATGAATTCAAGGAGAAGTTTGGAGATGTATCTAGATAGAAAAGGAGGAGAATAAACTTATAGAAGGATTCGATGAATCTAATGTTAACCTAAGATCTATGGAAGAGATTAAGTGAAAAAAAAATAATCTACCTGATCAAGGAGGTATAAGGATGACCTAATTGTGAGGTTATAGAGAGAGTGAAGAAAGGTTGATGTTATTGAATGATGAATCTAAGCAGAAGGCTAAGGAGAAGCTATGAAGAGATTAATGGAGTTGAGGTGATTTTTTGAAGATATTTCTAAGAAGATCAAAGATGGAGATGCAAATGAAGGTCAGTCAATAAATCAACATATGAGTGCATTGGATCTGTATTTGCAAAGTGAGTTATATATTTTAGATCAGAACCTACTGTTACTTTCTAACCATTGTATTAGTCGAAATCTTTTAATCAAGGTTGACCTAATAGTCATTTTGTAAACTCTTTAATCAAGGTGACATTCTAATGGAATGTTCTTAAGCCCTCTAACCAGGTCACTCTTAACAAGGTGATTAAATCCTTTAATAGGGTCAAACCTAATAGTGTATGTTGTAAACCTTTAATAGGGTTGGCTTCTCACAGAGCTCACTTCATAAGACTAAAAATTAGTAGCATGTTACTGGTAGTTTTTTCCAAATTGGGTTTCCACGTTAAATCATAGTGTTATACTTGTGTGAATTATATTTAATGTGAATGTTGTTGAAAGTTTTATATTCTACAAGTTGATTACTTTTGGATAGTGAACTGCAAATTTTATGTTACTGATATATTCTATAGGGACCGAGTGAATTTGATGCAGGAGCATCCTGGGTGTAAGAGCAATCTTGCATCACCCAAAAAAAATATTTCTATTTTTATATTCAATAAGGGTTATTTTGTGCAGAGCTGCTATTAATGGAAAGTTACTATTTTTGGTAATTTTTGTATGTGCTCAAAATGATCTGATTTCTTTCTTGGAGGTTCATTTTGGTCATATAAGTCTGCCAATAAAGTTTCATTGCCAGATCAAGTGTATATTGGAAGATATTGAGGATTTTCTGTATTGGCAGCAGGGTACAGAAACTTTGAACTCAGTTTTGAAGGATTTAGAGGTCCCGGATGAGGTCGAAAATTTGGGTGATGAGTGCTTGCGCTAGTCAAGCCTGTAGAGTGCTTCGTGGCATTTCTGAAATGGGGTTATAATAGCCCATCGGGTCAACTGGTGATGACTTATGGTCTTCGGAAGTTGGGCCACCTGAAATGGCAGAAAATAATTTTCTTCAAAATTTTTGTTTGGGTTTCAAAGGTTATCTTGAGCCAACTATGATGTAATAAAATGTAAAATAAAATAATTCTAAGTTTGGTCGGCCTTATTGGCTAAAATTCTGGAACTTTCCCAGGCGGTGGAAAATTGCCTATATAAGGAAGGCTGTATTATTGTCTTAGGCAGTTCAGAATAGTTCTGGGTAGTAGATTTGGGTATTGATTTGAGGCTTTGTCCTACAGAATATTGTAAGGAATGCCCATGTGGCTTTGCATATTGTAATTCTGAAAGTTTGTAATTCCACATTTGTGGAGATAATAAGAAGCCAATTTTCTGTTCTTGCATATTATTGTTGTTGTTTCTCTATTTCTGTTGTGTTTGTGGTATTAAGGGGAGCACCCTTCATCAAGTGGTATTAGAGCAGGGGTTCTTGAGTGTGTAAAAAGATTGCCGACTATGAGGTAGTTTGCACCAGGACCGTGGTTAGGGTTTCAGTGCTCATCGTGAAAATGCCTCCACGAAGAGAACGTGGCGGAAGACCTGGTGCTGTGACACCTGAGGTTATAGAGCTACAGAGACAAGTGTGAGCATTGCAAGAAGAGATTTGTAGAGGAATGAATCTTAATGTCAGAGACGAAAGTGAGGATGAAGCCAAAGAAGAATATCAAGAAGGAGAAGCTGAAATTGTGAACTAGGTGGAAGAAAGACTTTTTCGGGCGATTTCCAAGATTGGAAAAAGACCTAAGATTGAGGTTCCTACATTTTTAAAAAATCTTAACCCAGAAGAATTGATCGATTGGATCAATGAATGCGAGGAATATTTTGAGTATGAAGATGTTGAAGATCTTGATAGGGTCAAATTTGCGAAGGCCAGATTGAAAGGTCATGCGAAGATTTGGTGGCAAGAAATTCAATTGGAGCAAAATAGAAGAGGGAAAGATAAAATCACAAGATGGGATCGGATGGTGGATAAATTGAAGCGACAGTTCATTCCTGTTGATTATGAGCTTGACCTACTAAAGAAAATGCAAAGTTTGAAGCAAGCAGTAAGATCTGTTCAGCAGTATATAGAGGAGTTCTATCGACTCCTCATCAGAACAGGCCATGCAGAAGCTGATAAGGAGAAAGTTGCCCGATACCTTAATGGGTTAAGGCCAAGCATTCAGGAGGAGCTGAATCTGGTTTGAATGAACAGTATTGAAGAGGCATACCAGTTTGCCCTAAAAGTAGAGGAAAAGTTGAACAAGAAGTTTGAGAGAAGACAAAATGGAAGAGGTCGCGGTGGATGATCTGGTGGACGGTCATATGGTGGCCGAAATGAAGATCTGAAAAAGAAGGATGAGGCCAGTAGTAGTCAGAATCAGTGAGGAAATAATTCCAACCACTTGCAGGATCAGAATAATAGAGATCAGAGAGGAAGAGGAAGAGGACAAGGATCTGGAAGAGGTGGCTTCCGTGGAACATGTTTTCACTGTGGAGAAGAAGGTCATAGGGCATTTGAATATCCTCAGTGCCAAGGCAGAACAGATAGGAGAAATGAAGGCCAGGCCAGAGTTGCACATGTAGATGAAGATGCCAGATCATCAAATTCTGAAGATGTTGAAAGAGGAGAAACGTTGATTAATAGAAGAGTCCTGTTGAGTGGTGAGAATGAACCTGAGCAAAGGAGGAGTCTGTTTCACACCAGGTGCAAGTGTGAAGGTAAATGTTGTGATGTGATTATCGATAGTGGAAGCACTGACAATTTGGTGTCAGAAGAGATGGTGACAAAGTTGAAGCTCAAGAGACAGAAACACCCACATCCATATCGGATTGCCTGGGTATAGGATGACCACAAGGTCATGGTCAATGAACAATGCCTGGTGAAGTTCAAGATTGGTGGATACCAAGATGAGGTATTGTGTGATATCATATCTATGGATGCATGTCATATGTTGTTGGGTAGACCGTGGCAGTTTGACAGATGTTGTGTACATGATGGTCGTGCGAATACCTATTCCATGACAAAGGATGGAGTGCGACATAAGCTAAAACTATTGAAGGAGACTGAAGAAAAGGTATGTGGTAATGCAAGGATAACTTTTGTTGATGGAAGAAATTTCCTAGATGTATGAGGCATGAGCATCTATGTTTTTCTTTAATTCCAAAAGTTGGTAAAGAGGAAGTAGAAGATGTTCCTGTAGAAGTTGCAGATTTGTTGAATGAGTTTCAGGATATTGTATCCGATAACGTGCCTGATGGATTACCACCAGTCAGGAAGATCAGTCATCAGATGGACTTGATCCCAGGAGCCAGTTTGCCAAACAAGGCGGCACACAGAATGACACCATCAAAAAGTGAAGAGTTGAACAGAAAAGTACATGAGCTATTGCAGAAGGGGTTGATTCGAGAGAGTCTAAGTCCCTGTGCTGTACCAGCGGTATTAGCACCAAAGAAAAATAGAGAGTGGAGGATGTGTACAGATTCTAGGGCAATAAACAAGATCACAATCAAGTACAAGTTTCCATTGCCACGAATAGATGATATTATGGACTGTTTGAGTGGAGCTGTGTATTTTTCAAAGATAGATCTGAAAAATGGATATCATCAGATTCGGATCAGAGAAGGAGATGAATGGAAGACTACCTTCAAGACAAAGAAAGGATTGTATGAGTGGTTAGTCATGCCTTTTGGGCTAACCAATGCACTGAGCACTTTCATGCGGCTCATGAACGAGGTTCTGAAAGAATTTCTGGGTAAGTTTTTAATTGTTTACCTAGATGATATTTTAATTTTTAGCAAGACATTGGAGAAACATATGATGCATATTCGTATGGTGTTTGAGAAGCTGAGAGATGAGAAATTGTTGATTAATTTGAAGAAGTGCAATTTTGTGAAGAAAGAGTTAGTGTATTTGGGATTTGTAGTTTCAGCAGAAGGTCTAAAAATGGATCCAGAGAAGGTACAGACTATCCTTGAATGGCCTACGCCAAGGAGTTCTACTGATGTAAGATCTTTTCATGGTCTAGCTAGCTTTTATAGAAAGTTTATCAAAAATTTTAGCAGTATTTGTGGACCCTTGACTGAAACAATGAGAGGGGATAGAAAAGAGTTTAAGTGGACTAATGGGGCAGAAAAGAATTTTCAATTGTTGAAACAAAAAGTTACAGAACAACCTGTTTTAGCACTTCCAGATTTTAATAAGGTGTTTCAAGTAGATTGTGATGCTAGTGGTACTGCAATAGGAGCTGTTATGAGCTAAGAAGGTAAACCTGTTGCTTATTTCAGTGAGAAGTTAAATGATGCCAAGAGGAAATATTCTGTTTATGATCAGAAATTTTATGCTATAGTTCAGACATTAAAGAAGTGGAGACATTATCTACTTCCTAAGGAGTTTGTTTTGTATACTGATCATCAAGCTTTGCAATATTTGAATAGTCAAGAAAAATTGAATCAAAGGCATTTGAAATGGGTTGAGTTTTTGCAGAGTTATACATTTATTTTGAAACACAGGAGTGGAAAGTCTAACAGGGTTACAGATGCTCTTAGGAGAAGGAAACTATTGCTGAAAGAGATGTAGATTGAGCTGGTTGGGTTCAAGGAACTCAAGAATTTATATCCAGAGGATCCTGATTTTGGTGAAGCTTGGAAAGCTTGTACAGAACCTGTTACTCTAGACAGGATGAAATGGTTGGATTTCATCATCGAGGATGATATGCTATTCAGAGGGAGTCAGTTGTGCATTCCACGAAGTTCTATGAGGGAGAATCTCATCAAGGAGAAGCATAGTGGAGGATTGGCTGGACATTTTGGTCATGATGAAACCCTTGGTTTGGTTAGTGAGAATTATTATTGGCCACAGTTGCAGCAAGATGTGAAGAAGTTTGTATAGAATTGCAGAGTATGTCAGATGGCGAAAGGAGTGAAGTAGAATACAGGGTTGTATCAGCCATTACCTATACCAGAGAAGTCTTGGGAGGATATCAGCATAGACTTTGTTCTTGGTTTACCGAGGACTCAACGGGGACATGATTCAATTTTTGTGGTGGTTGACAAATTTTCAAAGATGACACATTTCATTCCCTGGAATAAGACTAATGATGCTATTCATGTAGCAGAATTATTTTTCAGAGAACTAGTGAGACTTCATGGTTTGCCAAAGACCATAGTTTCAGATCGGGACACTAAGTTTGTTGGATATTTCTGGCGTACATTATGAAAGAAGTTGAAGATAGATTTGAAGTTCAGTTCATCACATCATCCACAGACTGATGGACAGACAGAGGTGGTGAATAGAAGTTTGAGAAATTTGCCGAGATGTTTGGTTGGAGATAAGCCAACAAGACGGGATTTGATTTTACCACAAGCAGAATTTGCATACAATAATTCTGTCAATAGAAGCACTGGTAAATCACCATTTCAGATTGTATATGGAAGTAGTCCAAGAAATGCATCTGAATTGAAGAAGATAGATAAAGGAGAAATAAGTAGTGCTGAAGCTGAGGATTTTGCAGAACACTTAAAGAACATCCATGGGGAGGTGAGGAAGCATATTACCAAGATGAAGGCATAGTATAAGGCTAAGGCTGATGAGAAAATGAGGTATAAGGAATTTCAGGTTGGTGATGAAGTCATGGTTCATTTGCGGAAGGAGCGGTTTCCAGTTGGTACATATAACAAGCTGAAAATGAAGAAGTTTGGACCATGTAGGATATTGAAGAAACATGATTCAGGAAACACATATGAGGTAGAATTGTCTACTGAGCTAAATATTTTACCAGTGTTTAACATTTCAGATCTGACAGAGTATCATGAGGGAGGTGTTGAAGATGAGATCACAGCAGCATAGTGGAGTATTCCAGCAACTAGTTCAGACACTAAGGAGATCGAAGATATACTGGACAGTCGTGTTGGCAGAAGCACAGGGAAGAGGACATATGAAGAATATCTGGTCAAGTGGAAAGGATGACCTGCACACCTGAGTCGTGACAGGGTCACTTCTCACATTACCGCGGGTGTCTGATGCAGGACCATCCTGGGTGTAAGAGCAATCTTGCATCACCCAAAAACATTTCTATTTTTATTTTCAATAAGGGCTATTTTGTGCAGAGCTGTTATTTATGGAAAGTTACTATTTTTGGTAATTTTTGTATGTGCTCAGAATAATCTGATTTCTTTCTTGGAGGTTCATTTTGGTCATATAAGTCTGCCAGTAAAGTTCATTGCCAGATCAAGTGTATATTGGAAGATATTGAAGATTTTCGGTATTGGCGGCAGGGTACAGAAACTTTGAACTCAGTTTTGAAGGCTTTAGAGGCCCCGGATGAGATCAAAAATTTGGGTGATGGGTGCTTGCACGGGTCAAGCCTGTAGAGCGCTTCGTGGCATTTTCAAAATGGGGTTATAATAGCCGATCGGGTCAACTGGTGATGACTTATGGTCTTCGAAAGTTGGGCCACCTGAAATGGCAGAAAATAATTTTTTTCAAAATTTTTGTTCAGGTTTCAAAGGTTATCTTGAGCCGACTATGATGTAATAAAATGTAAAATAAAATAATTCTAAGTTTGGTCGGCCTTATTGGCTAAAATTCTGGAACCTTCCCAGGCGGTGGAAAATTGCCTATATAAGGAAGGCTATATTATTGTCTTAGGCAGTTCAGAATAGTTCTGGGTAGTAGATCTAGGCAATAATTCGAGGCTTTGTCCTACAGAATATTGTAAGGGAATGCCCATGTGGCTTTGCATATATTGTAATTCTGAAAGTTTGTAATTCCACATTTGTGGAGATAATAAGAAGCCAATTTTCTGTTCTTGCATATTGTTGTGGTTTCTCTGTTTCTATTATGTGTTTGTGGTATTAAGGGGAGCACCCTTCATCAAGTGGTGTTTGTGGTCATATAAGTCTGCCAGTAAAGTTTCATTACCAGATCAAGTGTATATTGGAAGATATTGAGAATTTTCGGTATTGGCAGTAGGGTACAGAAACTTTGAACTCAGTTTTGAAGGCTTTAGAGGCCCCGGATGAGGTCAAAAATTTGGGTGACGAGCACTTGCGTCGGTCAAGCCTATAGAGCGCTTCATGGCATTTCCAAAATGGGGTTATAATAGCCGATTGGGTCAACTGGTGATGACTTATGGTCTTCGGAAGTTGGGTCACCTGAAATGGCAGAAAATAATTTTCTTCAAAATTTTTGTTCGAGTTTCAAAGGTTATCTTGAGCCAACTATGATGTAATAAAATGTAAAATAAAATAATTCTAAGTTTGGTCGGCCTTATTGGCTAAAATTCTGGAACCTTCCCAGGCGGTGGAAAATTGCTTATATAAGGAAGGCTGTATTATTATCTTAGGCAGTTCAGAATAGTTCTGGGTAGTAGATCTGGGTATTGATTTGAGGCTTTGTCCTACAAAATATTGTAAGGAATGCTCATGTGGCTTTGCATATTGTAATTCTGAAAGTTTTTAATTCCACATTTGTGGAGATAATAAGAAGCCAATTTTCTGTTCTTGCATATTATTGTTGTTGTTTCTCTATTTCTGTTATGTGTTTGTGGTATTAAGGGGAGCACCCTTCATCAGAATTTATGATTAGATCTAAGTTTGTTGAAGAGCTAGAAAGTTGAATTAGTACATCTGGACCTGAGGATAACTAATTCACCCCCCTCTCAATTATTCTTAAACTATTCTAACAATTGGTATCAGAGTTGTTGGTGCTTGTAAGGAGAAATTTTAAAGGTACTTGAAGCTAATGATTAAGATGTACAAAATGGAGGTACCAAAGCTGAACAATGAGAACTTCCCTGCATAGAAGAGTTTGATGAAATTACACCTAGCTAGTATTGGTGATTTGACAAAAAAATTTGTGTGGAAAATGACTATGTACAACTTGTTGCACCTATGAAAACTGAGGAGATGAAAGAAAAACAAGAAAATAATCAGGCAATGTTGGAGATTGCATATGCCCTAAGCTATCTTGAATTTGAAGACATCAAGGACTATACTAATGCAAAGAAAATGTGGGACACACTAGAAGCTATCTATGGTGGGGACACAAATGTACTGAGAGCCAAATCTGAAAGTTTAAGAGGTAAGTTTGATGAAATGAAAATGCAAGAAGGTGAAAACATTGTTCAATATTGTGGTAGAGTTAAAGAGGTTGTAAATGCTATTATAGGATCTAATGGAAACATTGATGATGAAACTATTATTAGTGAAGTGTTGAGAACCCTACTTCCTATCTATGTTATTAGATTTTCTGCAATACAAGAATCAAGATGTAATCTTGGTAATGTCCTAACTTTGGAAAATCTTGTTGGTAGGCTTACTACTTTTGAATTGTCTAATTTTGACAATTTCACTACTCGCAACATAGAATCTGCATTCAAGTCTCAAATGGTTCTTCATAAGCCTAAGAAAGGAAACAAAGATGTGTGAACAATGACAATAACAATGACAATGATAGTGATAGTTTTGATGATGATCTAGATGATATTGAGGCACTTATGGCTAGAAGGCTATCGAGAGGAAAAGGAAAATTCAAAGTTAAACTTCCTATAATCTATTTTCATGTAACAAAGTTAGCCATATTGCAACAAGATGCCCTAACAGGACTGACAAGGATGAAAGAAGGGAAAGCAAGTATAAAGACAAAAGAAATGACATAGATCATAGAAGGTACAAAGACCACAAAGACAAAGGTAAGAAATCTTATTATATTGCTGAAGAGGAAACTGATAGTGAAACTACTGAATCTGATGAATGTGATATAAAAGTTGTTTATGTTTTTATGAAAGATGAGAAAACTACACTTATTTCATATATGAGTAAAGGTGATAAATGGATTATTGATAGTGGTTTCTCACATCACATGACTGGTGATAAAAGTAATTTTGAAATCCTAAATCATTACAAAGGTATAAGTGTTAAGTTTGGTAATGATGCACCATGTCATGTGAAAGGAAAATGATCAATAAGATTAACTAATAAGATCAGATGTGATAATTCTTATTGGGTTAAAGGTATTAACTATAATTTGTTGAATGTTGCACAGTTAAACAATACTAGTTATCGAGTTAAATTTCATCACAAGAAGGCTAAAATATTTGATTCCATTGGTGAACTAATTGGAAGTGGAGAATAGACAAGAGGTAATTTGTTCTATCTAGACCTATCTGAAGAAACATGTTTGTTTGCAAAATTTGATGATGTATGGTTATGGAATAAGAGGTTGTGTCATGTTAACTTTGACAATTTGGTAAATATTAGTACGATGAAGAAAGTTAGAGGTTTGCAAAGATTGAAGAAACCTAATAATGTGATGTGTAAATAGTGTCAATTGGGAAAAATGACAAAGTATGGTTTTAAGAGAAAGACATATACTTCTAATAATATTTTAGAATTGGTTCATACTGACCTTTGTGGACCTATTAGTGTGCAAAGCTACTGTATTGATAAATATTTTATTCTGTTTGTTGATGACTATTCTAGAATGATGATGATGATGTTTCTAAAAGAGAAATATGATGTCTTTTAGTTGTTTAAGTTGTATTTGGGAAAAGTTGAGGAAGAAATAGGTAAAAGCTTGAAATTTTTGAGATTTGACAGAGGAGGAGAGTTCATATCAAATGAGTTCAATATATTCTACAATGATAGAGGAATAAAGAGATAAATGTATACACCTAGGACACCTCCACATAACGGTATAGCAAAAAGAAGAAATAGATGAATTATGGATTGTGCTAGAACATTGATGATAAAAAAGAATGTTATGGAAAAATACTAGAGAGAAGTTGTAAGTACAACTGTTTATACCTTGAACCAAGTACAAATCAAGAAAGGTACAAATTCTACACCTTTTGAGTTATGGTATGGATATGAACCTAATGTGAAATACTTTAAAGTCTTTGGAAGAAAACATTATATACTAAAAGACAATAGGAATGGAAAACTTGATGCTAAAAGTGATGAAGGCATATTCCTAGGATATTCCACTAAGAGAAAATCTTATAAGTGTTTGAATTCTAACATTAAAAAAATTGTTGAAAGTACAAATGTTAGAGTTGTTGAATATGTAGAAAAGAATGAATTTGAGTGAAAGAAAGAACCTAAAGATTACAAATCTTTTGTACACATGGAAGAAGGAGAGGCTAGTAATATACCTGAACCAGATGCTCAGAAACAACATGAACCTGCCAACCCATAATAATAAAATACCGAGCATCAGGAGGATACTGCCGAGCAATCAGAAGAAGAGACAAAGAATCTACAAGATGAACTTGAAGATCAAGAACACGTAGAAAGGAAATATGAACCTACATTGGCATAGTATGTAAGAAGATATCATAAGCCAGAACAAATCATTGGAGATAAAAAATTTGGAGTCATGATAAGAAGTAAGTGGAAAGATCAACCATGCTTATTATGTGAATTTGAGCCCAGGACAGTGAAAGATTCTTTAGATAATGAAGATTGGATACAAACAATGAATGAAGAAATAGAGAAGATAGAGAAAAAAAAAACTTGGACACTACTGTCGAGATCAAAAGACAAGAACTTTACTGGAACAAAATGGGCATTCAGAAATAAGCTAAATGAACATGGAGAAGTCACTAGGAACAAGGCTAGATTGGTATGGATAGGAAGAAGGCATTGACAATGGGGAGACATTTTCCCCAGTTGCAATATTGTAAGGGGTGAGGACTCTACTTGCATATGCAGCTTTTAAAGGATTCAAAGTGTATCAAATAGATGTCAAATCTACATTTCTAAATGGGATACTGGAAGAAGAAGTATACATTGAACATACACAATGATTTGTTGACCCAAGCGAGAAGAATATGGTTTTTAAACTACATAAGACACTGTATGGACTGAAGGAAACCCCTAGAGCATGGTATGAGTGACTACACAATTATTTGATAAAAATTAGATTTGTAAGGACGAATAACAACAACAATCTGTATTTGAAGACTGAAAAAGGTAAAGGGATATTGTTAGCTGAAATATTTGTTGATGATATCATATTTGGAGGACAAGATGCCCTATGTCAAACGTTTTCAAATGAAATGCAAACTAAATTTGAAATGTCTATGTTTTGTGAGAACAAATTCTTTGTTGGTTTGCAAGTTAATCAGATGAAAAAAGGTATCTATATTACTCAATCTAAGTATGTCAAGGAGATACTAAAAAAAATTTCATATGGAAGATTCTAGACCAGTAAGTACGCCCATGGCTACTAGACAAAAAATATAAAAATCTGATGATATAGCTGAAGTAAATCAAACCTTGTATAGATCTATGATTGGAAAACTACAATATGTTGTTCATAGTAGACCAAATATTTCCCTAGTAGTTTGGATTTTTGCAAGAGTTTTTGCAAATTCTAAGGAATTTCACATGATGGTAGTGAAAAGGATATTGAGATATCTAAAAGGAAAATAGGACTATGGATTGTATTACAAGAAGAATGACAAATTTGAACTAAAAGTTTACACTGATGCAGATTGGGCAGGAAATGTGGATGACAAAAAGAGTACAAGTGGTGGTGCATTCTTTCTAGGAAAGAGATTAGTATGTTGGACAAGCCAAAAATAGAACTGTATTTCCCAATCAACAACAAAAGATGAATATGTAGCAACAATAGTGAATTGTTCAAATTTAGTGTGGATCAAACAATTTTTAAAAGGCATGAAGGAGGAAATTACTAAGCCAGTTGTTATTTTCTGTGATAACACAAGTGCTATCAACATATCAAATAATCTTGTAATGCACACTAAAACTAAGCATATTACTATCAAGTATCATTACTTGAGAGAGCTAGTTCAAGACAAAGAAGTGAGATTGGAATATGTGAATACAAAGGAACAATTGGTAGATATATTCACAAAACTATTACCTAAAGATTCTCATGAATACTTTAGAGATAAATTAGGGGTGATTCCCCTAACTACGGCTACCTAGTAACATATAGGAGCACTGCATCAAATGTGCTAATAAGAATATCTAACAAATTAATGAAGAAGATGTCACACTTTAGGAGTTGCATAAAGTTGTGAGAAGTAAAGAAAAACATGTTGATCAGTCATAAGTAAGATGACTCACGGAGTAATAAAATTCAAAGAACTAACATGAAGATATCTACATGGTGAAGATGAATATCTTTGGCATTTTTGTCAAAGAGGGAGAGATTTAGTAGAAGACTATAGAGAGATTCATAAGAATTTGTCAAGAGTAAACTTGAGAGAGATTGAATAAGAAAGAGGGAGAGATTTAGAGACAAAGAAAAATCTTTCCAAAAGGGAGCTGATACTTGGCTGAAAATCAGAATGAAGCTAAGGATATTAATGAGGATCTAATTGTCATGCCCAAAAAGTTGAGCAAAACACACCAATAATTTTTTTTTCCAGCTAACACTAAAGTTGTCTAGTTTAACTAATCAGTAGCAATTAATAGTTTAAGGATTAAGACCTTGAATTGGTTTAAGAAGCATCATGACCAACATTGACCTGGTCAACCTCTCTCTAAGATTAAAGTCACAAATTTAATTTTTTAATCGATTTATCATGAGAACACCAAGATAGAAAGTTTGACTAAGTGTTACTATATTTTGACTGTAACTGCCTAAAATTAATCATCTAGTTATAAACATATTATTTGATTTCAATAAAAATTACTAATTAAATTCTCATTTTATTAATTTCCTAATTAAATAAGAATTGATCTACGATTAAAAAAACATGGATATTTATTTTATAAGATACACTAATAACATTACAACAATACAACCAACTACATATTTAATAACTATTAAGAAATATAAGAGGTACAAGAAATATGACACGGTTACATATCTTCATATGCAAGTGAAAGTCTTACAAAACCTCAAAGATTCACAAGCACACTATTAAGGTTCATAGATGGTTACACACATCCACTAGTTTGCTATTTTTTTTAGTGATTAATAAGAAAGGTTCATCCAAGTTACTATGTTATCTTTTTTCATAACAATATTCTTTTTTAACCCAAAGTACAATTCCTACCATGATTAGTCATACAAGTTCATTTACCGATTAATCCCCATAGACCACATGGATCTATTTTACTTTTTACTTTTACCAAAATGATCACTAGCCGATCTATTTAACATGGGAAGATATATCTCTCTAAAATAATACTCAAAGATAGAAAGATCTAACTTAACTCACATGTGGAAATTATCAATGTCTAGGAAACAACTAACCAAATGCGACATTATCTAACAAAAACAAGAAAATAAAGAGAGACCTCCACACCGGGGAGTACCAGAAACACATATATCAAGGATGTAGGCACTCAAATACATTAAAAACATAAAGTACATCTAATTCAACGTCTATAACTTCTAACATTTCAGATACATATTCTAATCATCATAAGAAGAACGATAACATAAAGAGCATAAATATTCACCATCAAGAGTAAACATAATCAAAGGTAAATATTCTTACATATACAATGCAACAAGAGAAATGAGAACTCGAGCTCTAAGTGCTAAAGCTGGAGGAAGTCCGTCTCTGTACACCGGTCCCTAGCAGTGGTATAGTTAGCAATGCCTCCCAACCATATGGTACTCGTAGGCCCAACCCCCATGCTCGTGGAGATAGTAGTCCGACCACAAACATAAGGCAAACACACAAACAAGGAGGTGGCTAACACACATGCCAAATAATGTATATCCCATAGGAGAGTACCAAGTCCCAACACTATATACATAAGTACAAATATATCACAACATAGAGAACACTAAACATGTGGACCAACGTCCAAGGTGCATACCAAGCACATCCATAGAACAATAGAGTCACTACTCAGTACAAAAATGTCAACTCATCATAATGATGAAAAACATCCAAAAAAGATGCAATAAGACATAAGTCAAAAGGACTCACAAAAATCATAAATATCATAAGGATCAAGCAAACTTAATTGGTCTCAATACCAAGGGTACGACTCCCTCAAAACTCGGCATAAGAGCATAACTCAACTATATCTTGGATGCGGTCTCAACACCCTACATTCATATACCACATAAAGGTTCATTCTCAGGCATGAGGTGTACTATCACAAGGGCAGGAGCAAAAACAATAACGAAGGTAAAATTACACCGACATAAAAAAAAAACACTTGAAACAAGAAGATTACATACCACTCACTCTATTGGCCACATCGCCAAGAGCACAGATTCCAAGATGATCTGATAAATAAACATGTGGTATAAATATTTTTTACATGTTACATGACATATCTATTACCCAAATATTGAGCAAAAAGTTCAAAACATAAAAATACCAATTTTTGGCAACATTCGGTAAGGTTTCTAAAAATCAGCATTTTAACTTGAAAGGTCACTTTCGAGCCAAAATATAAAAATACCCACAACGTCATATAACTATTCTGATTTGCCCATCATATTCTTTGTAGCAAAGACAACCTCTATCAAAATCTAATTCATAAACAACATGACAAATGATGGGTTCTGGACAACACACAAAATGGTGCAATGAATAAAAAGTTGAAAAATCAAATTTAGATTGAGGCTACAAAATTAAAACCCATTGGTCTAAATCTACCAAAAAACACACTTTTCAAATAAAATTTCAATTCCGATTTCAATATGAAGTTTTGTTATTCACATAAATTATCACATTTGCATTTTTATATCACTATTCACATGCAATATTTAAATGACCATAACTATATGAGAATAAACTCAAATTGAGTCAAGTAAGAAATTTTATTATATAATTCTAACATTCCACAAAATAATATGAATTTAAAACACCCAAATTCTACTTTTTACATTTCTTCCATTTTTTAAGTAAAACCATAAACTCCATTAAAATAGCTTCAATTTTCAACTTTCAAAAATCAAAATTCTAAATATACCCTTTGGTTCTAAAAGTGCCCAACACCCCTCTTTTAACATAAAATTCACATTTTCATTATTTCTAAAAATTTGGGTAACTTATAACATTATTTTACTTCATTTCTCCAAAATGCAAGCATACACAAATTCATACAAACCCAACCGGGTGAAAGAAATACATGAAATCGTAGAAAAATATTTATTTTCATACCATTAAACTATTCCAATTTACTTTAAGCAAAAAGATGGATTAAAACAAAAGATATAAAAAGCCCTCACAGCAGGAGGAGAAATCTAAAATGAAAGGAAAGAAATAAATACGGCATGAAAGTAGATGAAAATTTCGGCAGTGTAGCAATCTCGCCATGATTCCAATGAGCTGCTCCATGCTCAAATCCGACAAATGGATCGCTCCCAACAAAAAAATCTTCAAATTGCTTAAAAGAAGGCTTGAACAATTTTGCTCTCCAAAAATGAAAAAGTGTGAAAATGAGTTCTAATTTTTCATTATAAGTCACTTTTTCCACTTAAAACTCAAAAAGAATAAAACAACTCAAATTAAAATAAATTAGAACCCCAAATTCACCTCGAACTCAATCTGGATTAATTTATCTAATTTTAATTAAATGGAATAGCACTATAATAAAATTATTAAAAAAATGTAAAATACTTTATAATAATAATTAAAAATAGTATTATTAATTAAATCATCTTTAGCGACAACTACGAGACTCTAATGCACAAACATGCAACTGGTCTTTTACAATATGCAATATAAATTCTAGATTTACCAACTTGTACCGAAGGGAGTATTATAATAATAAATTAAAGATACATCATCCAAACAAGGATGATATTGGCTCAGTATGAAAGGTCAAATCTACTATCTTCTGTGCCACTGTCGGGAACATAGACACAAACTCAATCCCTATAGCTAAGGGTGAATGTGTTTGGTACCTATTCAGTAACATGAAAACATCAAGGGCAACTGTTCATAACATATAAATAATCGAAACACATATAACATAGATAATCATAATGAAAGATAACGAGACACCGTGTGGATCTCACAAGCAAGTGACTATGGCTCGATATCACTTCATACCAGCACCAATGGGCAAAATGCATAACAAGATGTGGTACATCATACACAATATATAACCATACAATATTGCATTAATCTGAAGTATTTAAATAAATTATTTTTAACAATATGAACATATGTCAATTTAAATCTTCCTAAAATTCCCAACGACATATAAGACATAATTTCTAAAAATTAGTGGCAATCATTTTAACCTACTAATCTAATCTTTTGAATGTAAACAACTAATATATTTAATCAATTAAGTACCATCATGAATATACTATTCAAAAAGGTAAATGACAACATGATATAATATCATAGTATTTTATTTATTGCAACATATTCTTAGTTAAATCAAATAGTATTTAACATCAAGTATACTTACCTCATTGTACTCGTAATCCAAGGTTTGATGCTCTATTACCTATTTGCAATTACCAGTTTGGAGAGGTACTACACTAATACACAAAGAGAGTTGACAGAAGTTGCTTCATTACATATTTTTGGATTGTATGGTATAACATGTGTTTCCATCAATGTCAAAGAGGGAGATTGTTGGAAACTACAATTGAAACAATTGTTATATTATCATTAATGTCAAATTTTAACTGCTAAGACAATTGTTATCTAGTAGAGTACCATATCTTTTGATTGATGAAGAGGATTTGAAAAGAGAAGATAACAAGATCAGGATCTAATGAAAGGTTGAGTTATGTGATACTTCAATGAGTACTTGATAAGACAATGTGTTGTTTATCTTTAACACTAATTGAAGAAGTCAATTGATTTGAAGCATAGGCTTAATAGAAAAAAAAGAGAAGAAATTTAGTTTAAGCCGAGTGGTGCTAGTGTCAATCGAGCGCCAGTATAAGTCGAGAAAATCTAGTGTCGACTGAGCATTAGTAATTGCCAAGAAACAAATAATTAACCAAGCGAAGACAATATTTATCAAGAAAGAAAGTTTAAGCAATGAAAGAGATATCCAGCGATGACTGAGGAGATGAACACAATATTGACCAAGTGTCAGTAATTTATAGTTTGTGAAAGAATTGAGAATCCTAGCCGACATAGTTGAATTCTTGGGATATGTAAAACATGTTGAAATTATTAATAAATGATATGGAGAATTTAATGCATGGTAAATCATTTTCTTATAAATTTAAGAATAAGTTTGGAGATGTATCTAGAAGGAAAAGGAGGAGAATAAAATGATGGAAGGATTTGATGAATCTGACCTAAACCTAAGATCTAGGGAAGAGATTAAGTGACAAGAGATTAATCTACGTGATCAAGGAGTTATAAGGATGACCTAATTGTGAGGTTATAGAAAGAGTGAAGAAAGGTTGATGTTATTGACTGATGAATCTAAGAAGAAGGCTAAGGAGAAGCTGTAAAAAGATGAACAGAGTTGAGGTAATTTCTTGAAGAAATATTCAAAAAGATCAAAGATGGAGATGGAGATGCAGATGGAAATGAAGGTTAGTAAATCAACATATGAGCGCATTAGATCTATATATGCAAAGTGAGTTTTATATTTTAGATCAGAACCTACTGTTACTTTCTAACCATTATATCGGTCAAAATCATTTAATCAAGGTTGGCCTAACATTCATTTTGTAAACCCTTTAATCAAGGTGACATTCTAATGGAATATTCTTAATCCCTCTAACAAGACCACTCTTAATAGGTTTATTAAATCGTTTAACAGGGTCACACCTAACAGTGTGTGTTGTAAATCTTTAATATGGTTGGCTTCTCACAGAGCTCACTTTAGAAGAGTGAAAATTAGTAGCATGTTACTTGTGGTTTTTTCCAAATTAGGTTTCCATGTTAAATCCTAGTGTTATATTTGGGTGAATGTTATTTAATGTGAATGTTGTTGAAAGTTTTATATTCTGCAATTTGATTACTTTTGGACAGTGGACTGCAAGTTTTATGTTATTGATATATTCTATATAGACTGAGTGAATTTATGGTTAGATCTAAGTTTTTTGAAGACATAGAAAGTAAAATTAGTACATATGGACCTGAGGATAATTGATTCACCCCCCCTTCTCAGTTATTCTAAAATCATTCTAACAAAGATATGATAGTGGAAATTACAAGATGGCTATACTGATAAATCTTGTTTTTAGGTTGATAATCAATAAAATGAGTCCCATATTTAAGTATTTTTATTTTCTTCAAACACATTCCTTGCACAACAACGGAACCTGCATAGACAAGTTCAACAACATATATAGATGTGAAATTAACCATAAACACGTGTATAATTTCATCGCAAGTTGGACCTCAATTGTAATAAATTAAACAAAAATACTCTACTAACCTATGGGAAACATAATTCCATCTCTTAAATCATTCTTTGTTAGCTTCATCCTCTCATTGATGCAAAGTAATAAAGGGTAACTAACACCTTCCACATTTCCAGGCTCTGCTATTACTACAAAAACATGTCTTGTAAAATACATTTTCAATTTGACCTGTAAATATAAATTAAACAGACTTGTATATTTTACTAGATATATGTACCATCTAAATTGAATAGTAAATAACAACATGTGTACATGCTTGCTATTTATGGATTGATTTTATGGATCCTTTAAATTTATATATACACATACCAATTTTGATCAAACCTGAAATATGGTCATGATTGGTAGAAATCAATGGAATTTTGTTAAATCTTCATCCTCAACTTCATCATTTGTATTAGTAACATCTAGTGGAACCAAATCCCATTCACCAACATATCCATATTTTTGGTTGATACATTCACCATAGTTTTTAGAAATGTGGTCATAACAAAAGCATGAGTAATCTCTAGTGTACAATGACCACACATTACTATCTTTACTCATAACTGAATATAGGATCTTTTTTTTCTACCCTCTTGCATCCATAGATTGATCTTCTATCAACACTTGATCAAGACACATGTAAAAATTTAAGGCAAGTTAAAATCACACACACACACACACACACACACACACACACACACACACACATGTTCTTCAATGATCAATAAATTTAAAGTGTACATAAATTTAAACTAAAACAAGTGATGTTAAGCATTTATACCTGATATCTCCTAGAATACTCTGAACAGTATGACTTGATCCAATAGTGATGATGTGATATAATGATTTAGTACCAAAAAAATGTGTCTTGCACCACTCAACTACATCATGATCATTATTTATATGATATCCTTGATAGTCTAGTTGATACTTTCTTAAAGCACATTTGATACAAGCACTTGCACCATCATGCTCTCCCTTTCCATGTCCACTCTCAAAGAAACTCCAAATATGTGGTATCTTTTGGTATTGATGATATCTACATAGTTCATAAAATGGCCTTGCTGATGTAAATTGTACTTCACATCCATCTAACCAAACAAAATGCTTTTCAATTTTGATGCATTTTTTTTCCAAATATCCAAAAAATGTCTTAAAGCAATGCTTGACAAAATGTATGTCATGCTCTTTATCGTCACTAATGTAAAAGTGATATTCTTTCTTTATGACCCATGCTTGATATGTACTTTCAACACCATCCAAACCTAATTGTGTGTGTCAATAAGACACGTGTACCATGATAGTGACCTTTGTATAGTAGTATTCTGCTTGAAATTATTTTTGAGAAACAAAAGAGTAATTCTCTACAAAGTCAACAACTGATATAATTGTTCCAACTATAAAAGTTTCTTTTAGTATTTGTAACTGTTCTTCTTTCCATTTAGCAAATAAAACATGATGTATATATGGTTGAATCAATTTACAAAATTTCTCTAGAAATGTTGCAATAAGTATCTCATCCTCTACATATTCCAACCTTGTTGATTCTTTCCCAACTTTTATTTTAGACTTTATGTAATTATAACTCTTATATTTTACCATTCTCATCATGTCAGTATCTTTAAGTCTCAAAGGAAATCTAGCCAAATCCCCACATGTTTGACAAATTCCTCTTATACAATCTATTTCAAGTATTTCATGATCAATTGATTTGTTACATAAGATTGATACTATGAATTGGCTTGGATGTTTAGGAAAAGTATTTTGAGAACCACCACTTTCTTCTATCATCTTTCTAAACCCTTGATAGTAGAGATTAAATTCAATATGATATCAACAACAACAAGTTTCAAAATATTTATTTATCTTTACAAAATATGGATTTACTCTTTTAAACATTGTTTGTCCAATCTTAATATCAGGATTTGAATTACAAAATGAGAGATACAATTCATATTGTTTGGTGTCCAACCAATGTTGTGTGTGTTGGTTTTCTTCCTTAGGGCCAATCCTCTTCTTGATAACATCTCTTGTATTTGGTGAAGGACGAGTCTGATCAGTCCAAAATGTCATAACCAAGTTCCTAATTGTTTCCTTAATACTATCAGAGTGAGGAGCTCTACACATTAGTACCCAATTACCTTCCAATGTAGTATCATCCAAATTGATTCTCCTTTTCAAATAATGTGTTATTGTCTTCCTACTGTACTTGATTTGAGATGAAAGTGAAGAAATTTGTCTGTTTTAGGACATCATGTTTTTATTTAAAATAGATGTCAGTATCACTCTTCTTGAAATGGACTTATCTGTAGATCTTATTGTTTTCCTAATGGAATGCAAACCTTCTTTAACACTTTCAACAATATTTTTTCGTACATTACATGATTTTATCTTTTTCAAACTTGCATCTACACCTAGGAATTTTAATGGCTGTTTTAACTCATCTTTAAGAAGTGTAATTGATAATAGTTGGGTTTTTTCAAGTGGATCAAGATTCTCAAATTATGCAATTATTTTCTTAGTTTTCCTATTCAATGACCTCTTCATAGTATTTATGGTTTGTCTAGCATAATCTCTCAATTTTTCCACATCCATTTCAATTAAATGATCTATGCTTTTCAGATTATTTTTTCTCTTCAAATGTTGGGGTAGACTAACATTCTGATTTGGTGCTTGTACTTCAGATGCAAACAAAATTAAAAAAATCTCTTAATAGCTCATCTTAAGGGGACCTTGATGAAATAAGTAGAAATAGGCTCATGTCAAAGGGAATATTTAATATAATAATGAGAGAGACACATACTTATTTAACCTTGGGATGACCCTTCTCAAAATTCCATTACTTCAACTTGGGATGCCCCTTGTCCAATATTGTCTTCATCAAAGGCTTTGTACACAACCAAAATAAATCTTAAGGGGAAAGACCCAAAATTCATATACACCACAAAGAGACTAAATCAGGATAGTGAGAGAGATTCAGAGAGAGAGAGATGTATACTTGTTTGAGATTCTGAAGGTTGTGCTTTTTGATCTTGCGATGACCCTTCTCCAACATTTGAAGGTTGTGTTTTTTGAGCTTGCAATGACCCTTCTCCAACTTCTAAATGTTGGGATTTTTGAGCTTGAGATGACCCTTCTCCAAATTTAGAAGGTTGTTCTTCTTGAGCATTTCCTACATACAAAGATAAAATTATTAAACAAAATTCCAAATGATATTTTCTATGTATAGAGCTCTATTAATCATAAGATAAGTTACAATAGGTAATATAACCTATCATAGGTCCTAATAGGTCTAATTAGGTCATAATAGGTTTAATTGGGTATAATTAGGTCCTAATAGGTCTAATTGGGTCTAATTAGGTGCTATTTGGTCTTAAGGGGTCATATTACTAATAGTGGGTCTAATGGAGTCTTAAGGGGTCATATAACCTATCATAGGTCCTAATAGGTCTAATTAGATCATAATAGGTTAAATTGGGTATAATTAGGTCCTAATAGGTATAATTTGGTCTAATTAGGTGTTAATAGGTCTTAAGGTGTCATATTACTAATAGTGGGTCTAATAGGGTCATAAGCGGTTATATAACCTATCATAGGTCCTAATAGGTATAATTAGGTTATCATAGGTTTAATTGGGTATAATTAGGTCCCAATAGGTCTAATTGGGTCTAATTAGGTCCTAATAGGTCTAATTGGGTCTAATTAGGTCCTAATAGGTCTGATTGGGTCTAATTATGTCCTAATAGGTCTAATTGGGTCTAATTAGGTGCTAATAGGTCTTAAGGGGTCATATAACCTATCATTGGTCCTAATAGGTTTAATTAGGTCATAATAGGTTTAATTGGGTATAATTATGTGCTAATAGGTCTAATTGGGTCTAATTAGGTGCTAATAGGTGTTAAGGGGTCATATTACTCATAATGGGTCTAATGGGGTCTTAAGGGGTCATATAACCTATCATAGGTCCTAATAGGTCTAATTAGGTCCCAATAGGTCTTATGGGTCTAATTAGGTCCTAATACATCTAATTAGGTCCTAATAGGTTTTAAGGGGTCATATTACCTATCATAGGTCTTAATATACCTAGATAAATAGGTATGATTAGGTCCTAATAAGTCTACTTACATCTAATTAGGTCCTAATAGGTCTAATTGGGTCTTAAGAGATCATGTTAAGTATATAGGGTCTAATTAGGTCTTAAGGGGTCATAATACAAGCATATTAGGTGTTCTAATTAATGGAAAAAATAGATTTTGAAGGGACCCGAAACTCTTTACAAAGAATAAGCTTAAGATATAGCAATAGGAGTACACCAAACACAATAGATCAGCCAAAACAAAAGGCCACCATCCCCATGAAACCACCCAAAAGAACCCAGCCAAAGAAACATCCACACTACTACAAAATATAAAACATTGGATCCGCAACAAAATAAACACTAACTATCTTTTTGTCCCCTTCAAATGAGATCGAAGGGTCATGTCAAAAGTTGGGGAGGATTTCTTAGAATTTTTTCCTTTAACACTAATCCATCCTTCTTCAACACTAGTAGCCTTATTCTGCCAGCACAATGAATCCAGAGATAGAAAACCATCCCCCAAAAGTGGGGTTGAGTCACCTAGAGAAACAACCAGCACAGGGCTGCCATCAGATCCACCCAAAGGGAGATCATGATACAAAGTAGTAATGTCTGATCCATCATCTAATAAAATACCATCCTTTCTAGCAAAACCATCACCTACCGAAATAGAAGAAAAAATGGTATCACCCAGCGTGGAAAGAGAAATTTTAGGTCCGACAACTAGGATAGGGAAAGAGCCAGTAGCCCTAATAGACCCATCATGTCTAACAACTGGGATAGGGATAGAGCCATCAGCCCCAATAGACCCATCAATTCTAGCAACAGGGACATGGATAGAGCCAGCAGCCCCAACAAACCCTTTAGGAACATTAATATCAGGACATAAGCCAACCTTCTCACCAATAGGTAGAGGATTTCTAGTATCAGGAGCAGCCTCCATCTCAGGGTGGGATGAGCTTTTCAAGATAGTGCTATTAGAAAAATTGAGAGGGGGGGTGAATCAGTTATCCAGTGTCCCAAAAAAAAATGTATAATTCAAAACAATTTCTTTACTTTCTGCTAGTCGGTAAGCAATAATAATTATCACTATCTGTGCATTTACCGATTACCAGTCTAATACTTATAACTGTTTACCGATCAAATCTAATATGAAATATGCAAAGTATGATAACAAACAAATATCATAATCAACACATAACACAAGAGATTTAACACGAAAACCCTATAAAGGGAAAAACCACCTGGGACCGGCAACCCAAAATTGTTCACTCTTCTGAAGTGAGGTCGGTTAAGACCCAACCCTATTAAAGGTTACAAAAACACTATCAGGTGTGACCTTGTTAGAGGATTTTAGAGTAGAAGTTATTGTCCAACTAGCATTCACTATGGGTTTGATAAGATAACAATGTTCATTCTATGAATGATACATCATAAGACTTTTAGAGTCCACTCGGTTAAGAGATTTAAACTGTATACAATAGTTAAATATGTAACAATAAAATGACCTACCTTAATACAACTTCAATTGCAGATTAAAGATCAATATTCAGTCCATAAAATCCTTCTGATCAATAATTCACTTCAGATTTAATACTGTATCAACTTACTATCCATTAGTAATAGCTCTCTATAGCTCAGTAACTATTCTGTAGCTTGGTTCTTACTAACTAGTATGATCAGAATGCATGAAAGCTTATTCACATGAAATTCCTGCAGCTTCTTTTTCTTCTCGGCATCTTGCTAAAGAAATTATGTTCCCTTATATAGACATGTAAATTATTTTCCTCTCCACCATCAGATTTTTCCACTTAACCTCATTCATAGATTTTGCCGCTTAAAAACTTTCTTGGTACTTGTGTCAATAACATGTTTCAATCTGCTCTGTTAGATCTTCCTTAAATTTTGTCAGTTGTTGATCTTTGTAACAGACATTATTTGTTACCTCGATGTTATACTCTTGCCATCTCATCAATCTTATTGGCTAAACTGATAATTTAATTCATTATGTCCTCCTCAGTTAATAAAGAATGCATCAATGAACACTTCTTGGTTAATACTACAGTTGATATACACTACACTCCGTCGGTGTATACTAAAAATGCTTCATTTACCGACAACACCGCTTTGTTTCTTTCAGCTCTATACTTCATTATAGATGAATGCAACATAATAAAGTCAATATCATCAAGTCATAGACTCATCAATAAGTTACTCAATGTGTTCCTTATCCTCATCTGTCATGTACATCTTTCCTCATGTAGATTTCTCTGTTCTTCATCTCTTTTCCACCTTTCTTCTGATGTCTCAGTATAGTAACTTACAAGATAAGTGATGTCAAACTAGTTGACATCAATGATGACATAATACTAATTTAATCATATTCCATATCTAATCAACAACTTCTCAGTGATCATGTAATCATAGATCCTTCAATTAGTTTCCAAATCAGTTGTAGTCCAACAATCTCTCCCTTTGGCATTGATGGCAACTCAAGTAATATGAAATGTACCATACACATACCAAACATACATTCTACAAATTTATGAACAAATGATGTAAGCCAAATAGACTTAATATGTTTAATCACTATGTTACTGAACTAGCATTAAGTAATACAACTTTACCTTTCTGTAGTTGTGATCTTTTCAGTTCTCCTATTCATCTTTTCAGTTCTTTGTAACTAATCTTCAATACTCTGTCTCATTCAGACTGTCTCTCCCTTAGATAATGTCGTCGATGCTTATTCCTTTTCATATTGTTTATCTTTCTCTTTTTCATTTCATATTGTTTATCTCTCCCTTTGACAACAATGCCAAAGAAACAAATAAACAATCAGCTTTGTAGTAGCCTAGTAACTCTCTGTGGTGTTTAGTACTTCCTTTGTATCTCTGTATACTGATATCTCATCGGTTCAAGTTCTCAAACTTAATCACAACCTTGAACATGATTCAAAGTGTGAAGTATGTTACATCAACATGAATGATCTTCTGATAAAAGTAGGCTGATGCAACATCTAGATCACCTTAGTGACCGATAGATAGGGGACCGACCCCAAGTCTAGTCCTCAAGTATTCAAATGTGTCCTTAGGTAGGGGCTTTGTAAAAATATCTCCAAGTTGTTCTTTGGATGTAACAAATTCTAACTTAACTTTCTTCTCTTGCACTTGTCCTCTCAAGTAATGATACTTAATAGATATATGTTTTGTCTTAGAGTGCATCACAGGATTCTTTGAAATATTAATGGCACTAGTGTTGTCACAGTATATAATCACCGGGTCAGTGATTACCTCATTCATTCCCTCCAACACTTGTTTGATATATACAATGTTTGAATAGTTAGTAGTAGCAGAAACATACTCTACTTTAGCTATAGACTAAGAAATAGAAGCCTACTTTTTACTTGTCCAGGTTACTAGTCTTTCACCAAAGAAAAATGCTCCTCCGGTGGTGCTTTTTCTATCATCCACATTTCCAGCCCAATCAGCATCGGTGTAAACTTTCAGTTCAAACATCCCTTCCTTAGGATACCATAATCCATAACTCTTTGTTTTCTTTAGGTATCTTAAGATCCTTTTTGTAGCTATCATGTGTGATTCTCTAGGATTAGCAAAAAATCTTGCAACTATTCCCATAGCATGTGCTATATCTGGCCTACTATGAACTACGTACATTAATTTACCAATCATGGATTGGTAAAGTGTCTGGTTTACCTCAGTAGTTTCATCCTCCTTTGTCAATTTTCATCTAGTAGCCATTGGTGTTCCTACAGGTTTAGCATCTTCCATGCCAAATGTCTTCAGTACTTCCTTTATGTATTTAGATTGTGTGATGAATATCCCATCACTCTGCTGAATCACTTGTAGTCCAAGAAAGAACTTAATCTCTCCGAACATAGACATTTCAAATTCCTTTTGCATTTCATCAGAAAATGCCTTGCAGACAAGATCTGAGCCACCAAAGATGATATCATCAACAAATATTTCAGCAATGATAATGGTGTCATCAGTATCGCCTTTCACATACAGATTATTGTTTTCACGTGTTCTAACAAATCCAATACTTTACAAATAAGTATGCAGTCTTTCATACCATGCTCTCGGTGCTTTCTTTAGTCCATATAAAGATTTATGTAATCTACATACCATGTCTTTATTGTCGGGATCAACAAATCCTTCAGGTTGTTCAATGTAGACTTCTTCAAGTATACCATTTAAAAATGCTGACTTCACATCCATTTAATAGACTTTGAATTTCTTATGTGCAGCATATGCAAGTAGCATTCTAACTCCTTCTAATCTAGCAATAGGTGCAAATGTCTCACCATAGTCAATGCCTTCTTCTTGTGCATATCCTTTGCATACTAATCTAGCTTTATTTCTTGTGACTTCACCATTTTCATTCAATTTATTCCTATATATCCACTTAGTACTGATAACATTCTTATCTTTTGGTTGGGGTACTAAGGACCAAGTTTTGTTCTTTTCTATTTTCTCTATTTCTTCCTTCATTGCATTAACCCATTCTTCATTCTCTAATGCAACTTTCATAGTTTTAGGTTCAAATTCACAAATTAAACATGTACCTCATCTTGTTTTGCTTTTGGTTTGCATTCTAGCATGTCTGTCTCCAATGATTTGTGTTTCAAGATGGTGTCTTCTGACAAAACTAGCCAAGACTTGATTTCTCCTTTCTTGTTCATCCTACTTAAGGTCATTTTCTTATTCGGTAGCTTCTCCATGTTCATCGCTTTGTGGTGCATGTTGTACTACATTATTTCCCTATTGACTGATTGACACTGCTTGCGGTGTTGGTAGATACTCTAGATATTCAATATAAGTGAATCTACCATAGTCTTCCGGTTCCTTTTTACTTTCCTCAATGTATTTATCATCAAATTCATCAACACGAACATTAGTACTTTCAAAAATCTTATTTTTAACCTTATTCAAACATTTGTATGCTTTACTTGTAGTGGAATATCCTAGAAATATCCCTTCATCTCCTTTAGAATCAAACTTCACATTTCTTTCATCTTTCAAGATAAAGCATTTACTTCCATAAATTCTAAAATAACTTACAGTCGGTTCATGTCCAAACCATAGTTCATAAGGTGTTCAATTGGCGTCCTTCTTCAATTGTACTCGGTTAAGAACATATACAGTTGTGTTGATAGCTTCCCTCCAATATGTCTGAGCAACATTTTTCTATATCATCAATGTTCTAGCATAGTCAATTATAGACCTATTCCTTCTTTCAGTAATGCCATTTTGTTGAGGTATCCTCGGTGCCGATACCTGCCTTTTGATTCCATGCCCATTACAAAAGTTAGTAAATTCATCAGAGATAAATTCACCTCCTCTATCAGATCTTAAACATTTTATTTCCTTTCCAGTTTCTTTCTCTACCTCAACTTTATACCACTTAAACATTTTGAAGGCTTCAGATTTCTCTTTCAAGAACATAACAGTCATCAGTCTGGTGTAATCATCAACAAAGAGAATAAAATATCTATCACCATAATAACTCTGAGTTCTCATAGGACCACATAGATCGGTATGAACCAACTCAAGTATCTTCTTTGTTGAATAGTCTTTTCTTTTAAAACTAGACTTAGTCATCTTACCTCTTTGACATTCATGGTACATAGCATGATCAGGTTTTGCTAAGTTAGGCAATCCTCTAACTCTTTTCTTTCTATGAATCTTGATCATGTTGTCAAAGTTCACATGACATAACCTTTGGTGCCACAACCAAGCATCTTCATCCTTAATTAACAAACAAGAAGACTGGTCCATATCAAGATAGAATAGATTACCTCTGGATTGTGTACCAATTCTAACAAGTCTTCCTCCATCATTCTAAATCTTCACCTTTTTTCTCTCAAAAGCCAGTTGGTGGCCTGAGTTGTTCAACTGAGCCACACTTATCAGATTATAGTTTAGTCCATCTACCCAATATGCATTTTCACATTGTAATCTATCATTGATCATCAGCGAGCCTTTACCTCTTACCATACAAGGTGCATCATTTCCCATTCTCATAGATCCTACATTATATTCAACAAGATGATCAAAATTTTCTACATCACCAGTCATATGATATGTGCAGCCACTTTCTATGATCCATGTATCATTTCTGCTTACTTTAGAGATCAGGGCTATCTCTTCATGTTTCTCTTATTCTTCTGAGTCATCTTTCATAGCAACAAATAAAAATTCTACATCATCATCAGAATTAGATTTAGTTTCAATATCTTCAGCTATGTAACATACCTTTTTGCCTTTTTCATCTCGGTTGTCTCTGTTGTTGTGTCGGTAACCTCTGTTGACTCTTCTTCCATAGTTTCCATCAGATCGGTCTTTGGATCTATCATCATCTTTCTTCTGAGGACATCTAGCAGTGATGTGACCAAATTTTTTACAATTAAAGCATGCTAAAGGTAGCTTGCCTCTATACCTTCCTTTTTCTTTGGGCAATCTCTGAGCCATAAGTGCTTCAAGCTCTTCAAGTTCATCATCGGTATTATCATCACTATCACAGTTCTTACCATTCTTGCTAGACTTTCCAATCTTCAGAGAAGACATGAAAGAAGATTCAATAGAAGGAACAACACTATTATCAAAGTTGTTTAATTCAAAGGTTGTAAGTTTACCAATCAGAGTGTCAAGAGTAAGGTTGGATGTAGCTCTTGTTTCATGAATTGTAGAAATCCTGATTGCATAAACTGGTAGCAAAGTTCTAAGAATCTCTCTTATCACTATTTCATCATCAATCACTCCATCAGATGCTCTAATAGCATGTACCACTTCTTTTAGTCTATTAGAATATTGGACAATGTTCTCACCTTCTTTCATTCTCATATCATCAAATCTGCCTCTCAGGCTTTCAGCTCGAGCTCTTTTGACATTCAAATCTCCACTGTAGATTTGTGCTAACTTATCCCACATTCCTTTGGCAGTTGTGCATGTCTTGATATCTTCAAATACAGCTTTGGTACAGGCAGCAGAAAGTTCCATCATAGTAACATTGTGTTCATGCTTATCCTTTATTTGATCAATAGTTAGGGGACCAGTGGGTGGTTGCATGTAGCCATTTTCCATTAGTTCTAGTGCTGAGTTCCCAATTCTAGATATATGCAGCTTCATTCTACTTTGCCATACTGTGAAGTTCTCTTTGTTCAGTTTCAGTACTTCCCTCTTATACATCTTGAGACCTTTATGCTTAAGTCCTTAAAACTCTATTCCAAGCAACCAAAGCTCTGATACCAATTGTTAGAATAATTGAGAGGGGGGGTGAATCAGTTATCCAGTGTCCCAAAACAAAATGTATAATTCAAAACAATTATTTTACTTTCTTCTTGTTGATAAGCAATAATAATTATCACTGTCTATGCATTTACCAATTACCACTCTAATACTTATAACCATTTACCGATCAAATCTAATATGAAATATGCAAAGTATGATAACAAACAAATATCATAATCAACACATAACACAAGAGATTTAACGTATGATAACAAACAAATATCATAATCAACACATAACACAAGAGATTTAACGTGGAAACCCTGTAAAGGGAAAAACCACCTGGGACCAACAACCCAAAATTGTTCACTCTTCTAAAGTGAGGTCGGTTAAGACCCAACCCTGTTAAAGGTTACAAACACACTGTTAGGTGTGACCTTGTTAGAGGATTTTAGAGTAGAAGTTATCATCCAACCAGCATTCACTATGGGGTTGACATGATAACAATGTTCATTCTATGAATGATACATCATAAGACTTTCAGAGTCCACTCGGTTAAGAGATTTAAACTGTATACAATAGTTAAATATGTAACAGTAAAATGACCTGCCTTAATACAACTTCAATTGCAGATTAAAGATCAATATTTAGTCCATAAAATCCTTTTGATCAATAATTCACTTTAGATTCAATACTGTATCAACTTATTGTCCATCGGTAATAGCTCTTTGTAGCTTGGTAACTATTCTACAACTCGGTTCTTACTAACCAGTATGATCAGAATGCATGAAAGCTTATTCATGCAAAATTCTTGCAGCTTCTTCTTCTCGGCATCTTACTAAAGAAATTATGTTCCCTTATATAGATGTGTAAATCATTTTCCTCTCCACCATCAAATTTTTCCGCTTAACCTCATTCATAGATTTTGCCGCTTAAAAAATTTCTTGGTACTTGTGTCAATAACACATTTCAATCTGCTCTGTTAGATCTTCCTTAAATTTTGTCAACCGTTGATCTTTGTAACAAACATTATCTATTACCTCGATGTTATACTCTTGCTAGCTCATCAATCTTATTAGCTAAACTAATCATTTAATTCATTCTATCCTCCTCGGTTAACAAAGAATGCATCGGTGAACACTGCTCGGTTAATACTACGATCGGTATACACTACACTCCGTTGGTGTATACTAAAAATGCTTCATTTACCGACAACACTGCTTTGTGTCTTTCAGCTCTATACTTCATTATAGATGAATGCAACATAATAAAGTCAATATCATCAAGTCATAGACTCATCAATAAGTTACTCAATGTGTTCCTTATCCTCATCTATCATGTACATCTTTCCTCTTGTAGATTTCTCTTTTCTTCATCTCTTTTCCACCTTTCTTTAGATGTCTCGGTATAGTAACTTACAAGATAAGTGATGTCGAACTAGTTGACATCAATGACAACATATTACTAATTTAATCATATTCCATATCTAATCAGCAACTTCTCAGTGATCATGTAATCACAGATCCTTCAATCAGATTCCAAATCAGTTGTAGTCCAACAAGTGCAATGTTGGGTAGAAGCACCCTTCCACCAAGAAGGAGAAGATTTCTTCTTCTTGGAAATGAAGCCACATTGGGAAGAAATATGACTAGTCTTAAAACATTTACGACATCTAAAAGGAATGCCTTCAAAGTCAAGCTACTGGATCCAAGGTCCCAAGGAAGATTCAATTTTAATTTCAGCTAGGAGGACCTTCGAGGTATCAATGTCTACCAAGATACGAGCAACAGTAAAATGATACATATTATCAGAATCATTGTTAGTCATCAAGAAATCCCCCAAAGCCCCACCCACTTCCTCAATGATGAAATCCTGCCATAGATGAAGGGGCGGTTGGGGAACCTGACCCATATAGGGATAGAACTAAAGATTTCAATGGAAGGATTAAAATCAAGGTGCCACGGCTTGGCTAGGAGCAAAAAAATTTCATCCTCCCAGCAAAATAAATAATCACATAGGATCATAGCTCTATCCACAACATTATCAAATTTAGCAATGAAAAAGCTTTTTTCCATTGGAAAGATGTTAACAGTACCTATTAATTTTGGTTCCCATCTTTGAGAGATCCAATCATGCAATTAGGGAAGGCTAGGCCAAAAACCTTATAACCAACAAATCAGTCCATGGGATTTAAAAATTTCACTGTTGTTCATCAAATCTCTATCAACATCAGAGGATAGCTTGACAGATAAAGACTCACAAATAGGAACTAGGGCAATGGGAGCCCCATTGGAAGTGGAAACCATGTGTCCCTTTGTAGCCCCAACTGTCTTGGAAACAACATCAGCAAAAGAACCAGCCAACCCCACAGAAGGCAACACACCAGCACACAATGAAGCACCAACAACCGGTGATGCATCAAAAGATAGAGAAACACCTGCATTTGGAAAAACCCTAGAAGCTCTAGTATCTGGCAACACACCAGCAAACAAAGAAGCTCCAGAAGAAAAGGAAGCATCTGACAATGCACCAGCAGACAAAGAAGCTCCAGTAGCCAGAGAAACCCTAGAAGCTCCAAAAACTAGTGCAGACTACAACTTCCCAACTGACTACAGAGCCCCAGCAAAATTTTGCAACTTCCCATCTGTCAGCAAAACACCAGTGGAAGGAAAAACCTGAGCCACAACTCCAGCAGGTGGAAAAACTCTAGAAGCTCTAGCAAAAGACTGCAACTTCCCATCTAACTGTGAAACACCAGTGAAAGGAAAAACCCTAGCCACAACTCTAGAAGCTAGCGAAACCCTGGAAGCCCCAACATCCAGCGAAGTCTGCAGCTTCCTAGCTGACTTCAAAGCTCCAGTGGAAGGCAAAACCTTAGTTGAAGCTCTAGCATCCAATGGAGCTCCAGTAGAAGCTCCAACATCTAGTGAATTCTGCATCTTCCCACCTGACAGCAAAGCTCCAGCGGAAAGCAAAACCCTAGCTGAGGCTCCAGCATCTAGCAGAGCTCCAATAAACAGCTCCATTAGACTATGACATGCTTAAAAACAAGCATATTAGGTGTTAATTAGTCTAATTAGATCTAATTAGACCTATAAGAGGTCCTATTATTCATATTAGGTAGATAATTAGGGCTTATTAGGACTAATATCATCTAAGGGGTCCTATTAAGTTCATAAATAGGTCCCTAATTAGGTACGATTACTATTCAATATTAGTTACTACTACTCATATTAGGTCATATTACTCACATGTATTAGGTACATTAATTAGTATAATTAGGTCTTGTTAGGTCTTAATAGGGGTTAATTAGTCTAATTGGGCCTTAGGGGTTATATTATCCATATTAGACCTCATAATAGGTCTAATTATGCCTAAGAGGTCCTATTACTCA
The DNA here is from genome assembly GCA_027943335.1 of Chamaecyparis obtusa. Classification (NCBI taxonomy): domain Eukaryota; kingdom Viridiplantae; phylum Streptophyta; class Pinopsida; order Cupressales; family Cupressaceae; genus Chamaecyparis; species Chamaecyparis obtusa. Next base: position 220,421 of record BSBK01007048.1, read on the forward strand.
TATTATGTGTTAATTAGTCTTATTAAAGGTCTAATTAGGTCTTAAATTACTTATGTTAATTAGTCAACTATTAGGTCTCAAGGGGTACTCTTACATCTTATTACTAAATTTAACAAATTAGGTCATAATAGGTCAGCTATTATGTCTAATTAGGTCTTAAGGGGTCCTATTAATCATATTAGGTATACTTAGGACTAGTTACGTGTCTTATTAGGTGTAAATTAGTCTTATTAGGTCTAACTAGGTCTAATTATGTCTAAGGCCCATCCTATTAATGATATTAGGTCCTAATTTGGGTCTTATTACTCATATTGGATCCTAAATCATCAAATATTACTCATATTATGTCCTAATAGGTTAAACTTAGGTCTTAAGGGGTCATAATACTCACATTAGGTCTAATTAGGTATATAATTATGTCTTCTTAGTCTTATCTAGGTCTTATTAGGTCTAATTAGGTATTACAATATCATGCTTACATGTTTCATTAATACAAGTCCTAACCATCAACTTAAAATACCTATAGAGAGAGAGAGAGAGAGACCTTGTTTCCTATGATAATATGTTTATTGTGCTTCTTCATGTAGTATTTGTTCAGTCTCTTTTGAATAATGTCGTGTACTCTTATTTAACCTTCTCTATTTATTTACCATCACTTTGCAAAAATTTTCCACTAAATTACGACAAAATTCAAAAAAATACAATTTCAAAAGTCTTCCTTCTCCAAAATGTGAATTATATTGTAGCTTTCAAATTAATAAGATGAGAAAAACATATATTTATTTATATGTAATTGTTATTAACCCAAAATGACATTGAATTGGCCGACATAGGTTTCTATAGAAAGTCATTTATAACTTTCTATCAAAAGTCAAGACTTTCTATTGAAAGTAATTTTCTAAATGCCTTAACCCACATTAAATAATTCAAGTACTTTCAATAGAAGGTACTTTCGATTGAAAGTACTTATTTTTAATTGAAAGTACTTTCTATCAATAGTCCATGAGTAAGGGCAATTTTTGAGGTTTACAAAATTTTGAACATTTCATGACTTTAGTGCTCAATCACAGTGCTCAAATGGAACAATAAGGAGATGTTCTTTTGCATAACATAATTACTCCGAACAAGCTTTCTAATGATTATAGATTTGAAAATTTTTGAGTTTATTATGTATATATTTTTTGACGTTAATCGAATGTAGGTTTTTTATTATCAAATATAAACCTCTAAGTTTGATGTTCAATGAAAAATAGTAGAAAATATATTTTTTTTTGAAAAATAACAGTTCCCTTCGTCTTTTAGTCTACTTTCTATCAAAAAAATAATAATTTGAAATTAGATAAATACATGACAAGTTATAAGCTATGGAGTCAAGGTATGTCAAAATTATGGTTTAGGCAACTTCAAATGTTAATAAAATGTGCACTAATCATGATAATGTCATCAAACCAATTGAATTCCCTTCATATGGATGTACAAAACTAAATTTGAAAGAATGACATTGATAGCTATTTTAGAAAAAAAGTTATGCTCTATGAAAATAATGTAACTCTTTGAAAATGACATTTTCAACAACATACCAATTTTCGTGGGAGAAAGAAAAAACTATTCAAATCAATTCAAAATAAAAAAAATAAAAATAAAAAATATATTCAAAATCTAAACATAAAATCCTAAAAGACTCCAATTTACTTCATCTTTCGATTTCAAATGGTTTAACGATAACATGCATATGAATTTGAAAGTTTTTTCCAAAATGTAGAGTTTAGTGTTCGTTTAGGCAAAAAAGTGTAACACACTATTGTGGGTTCACCCAAGTATCTAACATATCATAGATCTTACAATATAGGTGTATCCTTAGCAATTATTCTTACAGAATCATACCATCATCCAATATATCACATGATAGTTCCCCTATCAAGATTATTCTACTTACGAGGTATATAAACATCACATGACCATAATATTGATTTAATGCAAGACTAATGTCGAAGTCTCAATAAGGCTTCAGGTGGGGTCCCACCTCAATATGGTTCAATGATATTGAGGGTAGTAAAATATATGACATTATCCTAATAAGGATATATACATTCCTTTCAATCCCCAAAGACATGTTATTTCTTACAAACATGTGTTAAGAATTTTTTTTTTTTTGTGTCACACTTGAGACTAGTGGAAACGCTAGGATTGTGCCTTCATATTAGATATACACTGCATGATATTAGTGGTAGAAAAATTCTTAACATTGTAGTTTCATATTACTTATTGTGTACCCCATTTATCTTATAATAACTTGGTTTTTGGACTAGATAAAGTTTAGAACTTGTCCTCTATAAGTAAATGCTTCTTGTAATTGTGGATACCAACATGGTGGACTAGCCATCGTATTATAAGATTCTTTGATATGATTATCAAATATACAAAACTCATTTTTTAAAACTCATCCATTAAACTTATACTTGGATTTATTAAATACAATTTCATATTATATACCACTATCTTGATCTTAAAAATAGTTTTGTTCCATTTTGTCTCTGAATGCAATCATATTGTAGTTCACTTAAAATATAATATCCTCCTTGGTTCACATGATAATTGGGTGGTTGCAAGAAGTTGAGTCCCACTTTTGGGCAAAAAGTGGAAGTTTTTTCTCTGTTTTTCAAAATTTTGGTCAACTGATGTCAAAATTTGAGGCACTTAAAGATTGAATCTTGAAAAAATTCAGTAATATAAAATTTAGCGCTTAGAATCTACTTTTCAAATATGTAATTTATTTCAATGCCCACATGGTATAAATTAAATTTTAGTAGGCATGTTTAAAAACCACTTTTTCAAAATACTTGTTTAAGGACCACACCTCACACGTGTACATCCACCCTTTTTTGAAGTAAATAAATGTATTTTTGTGAATCCTTATGGGGAAAGGTAGCTAACACACTGAAAATTGATGAGAATATTTTATCTTTTTTTTAATTGAAATTTTTTAAATTAATTTTTAATTGACTATAAAGTACATTTTCAAAACATCTGGTGTACGACCACCATAATTTGATGATAACTTCACTTTTTTTCAAAAATAAAATTTAATTTGAAGGAAATTCTATGTAGATTGATGTCATATAACTCATTTTTTTTTTAAATGTAAAAGTAAAAAGAGTTATTAAAATTTTAGTTACCCTTAGTATTTCAAGTTTAGGTACCACGTTGGCTTAATAAATATTGTAAAAATATTAAAATTTCTCATATCACTATACAATTTAGTTTTTATAATCTGGACAATAAGAACTAAAATGGGTTTTCATTTTATCAAAAAATTTATTCGGGAAGGTGTCCAAAAAATTATGGCAAGGCAAAAAATTTATACTGTAATGCCTTAGCCATATTTTTGTAGAGCCAAGTATAGGCTTGGTCCTACCAAGCCTATCCCAGACCAAAAACCAAGCCAGGAGGTACGGTTCCCGCACATAGTTTTACAAAATGGGCACCCATTTTTTTAAATTCAAAGAATGGGCACCTATTTTATGAAATTAAAAAATGGGTGCCTGTTTCATTTAAATATCAAGTGCTCATTTCATTTAAATAATAGGTGCCCATTTTATAAAGAGTCGTTGCAGCCAAAAAATAGGACTGTATTCAATCATTTTTTATATGATCTGTACTGCAAACATAATATTTTGATCAACATTCTCTTTTTTTGTCTTGTTCTAGATTTGACATGAAAAAGAATCATTTGAACTCAAATCTTGGTGTGAAAATAAAGCAATGCAGAAAGAGGCTAAGGAAGGTTCTGACAATTGAGGAGGTTGCAACAAATATAGAGGAGGCAAAATGACAATGAGAAAGAAGAGAAAGGCTTTGAAAACTAAATAATGTTGGAGCATCGAGTTCAATAATTATTTCAGAAGAGGAGGACAATGAAGACACCATAATGGATGCAGAGGTTGAAGAAGAAAATTCAACTGCATCTTTTAATCCAGTATTGGATATAGGTATGTCTTCATAGACAAATGTAACTTATTCTGATAAAGAAGTTCATCATTTGCTAGAAGCAGGTTACAATATAAATGATTTAAATTTTATTCCTAAAAATAGAGTAACAAATTTAATTGCACATCAAATTTCACAAATTAGTAATGCTAATCATAATGATAAAGGAATTAAAAGTCAAACCTCAATCAAAACTAAAAATCAAACACCAATTCAAATTGAAATCAACAATGTGGATGTAGACATAGAAACACCGATTAAGATAGAAACTCCTTTGAATGATAATGAAATGAATGAACAATTTAAAATAAAAAGTGATGTGCTAGACAATCTACGTGGTTTGGTTTCATGGAGATAGATTAGGACACACACGACTAGATTGTTTAGACAAATTTTTTATAATAATAAATTTGCGTTTCAATGTCAATTAATGTTACCATTAATAAAAATGTCTAAAATGAGAAAAGTGATGAAGAGGTTAGGCATTTATGTGAAATCCAAGAAGAAAGATGATCTCTAAAACAAGTTATATCAAATGTTGCTAGTGCCTTTGACACAATTGGAAAGAAAAGTCATTGTAAAGATAGTAATGCGGCACAACAAGCAATAACAATAGCTTTAGTAAACAAAACTACTACTAATAAAAGATTGATTTCAAACATTTAAGTGTATATCTTAATATTCATCGTAAAAATTTAACAAGAGCTGTAAAGAGAAGAGTTAACTTTGAAAGTGATCTGAAAAACCATTTATGGACCTTCAATGGAAAACTCCCGAGGTCTGACTTGAAACTTACTGGCGAAGTCAAAACTTTGATTGAAAAATTTTGGCATGATAATACAAGAGTATCCCCTAATGCCATAGATATTCTTAAATTAAGAGTCGGTTCAAAATTTCATGATCCACATTCAAAACACCTTTTGGATATGACTCAAACTAAATTGTATAAAAAATTTGTGGATGATAAGGTGTTAACTATTAGTATTAGTCAAAGATCTTTTGAAAAATGTAAACCATGGTATGTATGGATTAACAAGGAAAGAATCACCTGTTGTTGTAAAACTCATGTTCGATCTATACATTCTTGATGTAGGAGCATCCTGGGTGTAAGAGCAATCTTGTACCACCCAAAAAAAAATTTCTATTTTTGTATTCAATAAGGGCTATCTTGTGTAGAGTTGCTATTTGTGGAAACTTGCTATTTTTAGTAAGTTGGTCATCCAATCTCAGAATGTTCTGATTTCTTCCTTGGAGGTTCATTTTGGTCATATCAGCCTGCCAGTAAAGTTTCATTGACAGATCAAGTCTAGCTTTGTAGATATTGAAGATTTTTGGTATTGGTAACAGGGTACAGAAAATTTGAACTCAGTTTTGAAGGCTTTAGAGGCCCCGAATGAGGTCAAAAAATTTGGGTGACAAGTGCTTGTGCTAGTGAGGCCTGGAGAGCGCTTTGTGGCATTTCTGAAATGGGGTCATAATAGTCAATCGGGTCAATTGGCGATGACTTATGGTCTTCGGAAGTTGGGTCACCTGAAATGGCGGAAAATGATTTTCCTTCAAAATTTTTGTTTAGGTTTCAAAAGTTATTTTGGGCTGACTTTGATGTAATAAATTGTAAAATAAAATAATTCTAAGTTTGGTTGGCCTTGTTGGCTAAAATTATGGAACCTTCTGAGGCGGTGGAAAATTGCCTATATAAGGAAGGCTGTAGTGTTGTCTTAGGCAGTTCGGGATAGTTCTGGGTAATAATTCGAGGCTTTGTCCTATGGAATATTGTAAGGGAATGCCCATGTGGCTTTGCATATTGTAATTTTGAAAGTTTGTAATTCCACATTTGTGGAGATAATAAGAAGCCCATTTTCTGTTCTTGCATATTGTTGTTGTTTCTCTGTTTCTGTTATGTGTTTGTGGTATTAAGGGGAGCATCCTTCATCAATTCTACTATGCATACTAATGAAATGTTGCAGGAATGTGGTATAAATATACCACCTCAAACTATAAAAGAGTTTATATCAAGTTTTTTTTGTAACCCACCTAATGAGGAATAATCTTACATTATTAGATGAATGTTTGCATGAAAATATTTAAATTGATTTTGGATAACAATTAGTTGATGTACAAATATTTAAAACTATTGAGTATCCATTGAAGGATGGAAAGGTTGGAAAATGATGCAATCTTATAACTAAAAAACTTAGTGTTCATGCTTTTATGAATGAATTCAAGAGTAATGTCATACCTAAATATGTGAAACAATATCAAAATTCTACATGGCTTGATGGATAATTTCACATATGCAAGAATACATTTCCAATTGGTAGTATACTTTCAGTCATTCACTTTGCAGAGAACTACACGCTTGCACCATAAGATGAGATCCAACTGCAATATTATAATTTAGTGCAAGTAACAATTTTTTTTCATATTGTTTATAGGCATGCACCTGATAGCATAGAAGAGGATCAAAAAATATTGAGAGAGTACCATTTCTATATGAGTGATACTAAATTACACTCATCAAAGTTTGTCCAGTATTTCTTTAAGACCTTTTATGAAAATTTAAGGGAGAGAGAAATTCATATAACAAAACATCTAATATGGTCAGATAATTGCACAGGGAAATTCAAGAATGCTAGAATGTTTTATTGGTTGAGTAGGACACAAAAAAAATTCAACATATCTGGAGTTTTTTTTAGGATGGACACGGGAAGGGAGAACATGATGGTGTTGGTGCATGTGTTAAGAGAGACATTTGTAGAGAGCAACTCAAATTTGAGGAAAAATCAAAATTTAAAGATGGACGTGCAATTGTTGAATGGTGTAAAACAAGTTTGTCTACAGGATCAAGTCAGAACTCTACAATCAGACATTTTTTCTCGCTAGTTGAAGAGAAGAATATCCGTTGTGATATTGCTATCAGGATTCAACTGTGTATTTTTTTGAGTCAAACTCATTGATCCATGTTTCATGAGTAGTGGTTCACATGAACCCATCTCTCATGAGAATGAATGGAACACTTAGCACTCATTGGATCTAGGTGATGCTCACAGAGGTGAAGCACCAGGACTTCCTAGGAGGTCACCCATCCTAGTACTACTCCAGCTTGAGTGCGCTTAACTATGAACTTTCCTCCATGGCTAAACCCACTCTTTGAGAAGAATATCCTTTCAAGATATAATTGTGATACAATCAGCGGATCGGCTAAATGGCATTCATTTAGGAGTTCTAATTCTAACACTTGGACTATATGGACTAGGGAGCTTGCATGTTTTTGTCAATTTTGTATTGCAGGTGAATGAGAAGAATGCGAGAATACATAATAGGTTGAATAATGGCAACAAAAATCCTTAACACCTAATGAGACACAAGATGAAGATGATATAATAAATGAAGACTTGGATCATGCCTTTGCATCAGAAGATTATGATCGTGTTTCAGACCTCATACAACCTAGTAATTTAATTCAATTTATTGTAAAAATTTAAATTATATTAGTTGCATGTGTACGTATGTCATATAATTTATGATTATATTTGAATTATAAACCTTTAAACAAGTTTTATTTGTGCATGTACTTAATTTTGTTTTACAGGACATGTGTATGTTGTTGTTGCACCTGAGGATAATGAAGAGAAGATAGAGTATTGGTTAGCTCGCTATGTAGAACCTAAGAAAAAATTGATATGCCATCAGGTAGATGATGATGATTTTCAGTATCCAATTGGGTCTGTTGTGGTAGTTGGTACATGGCTATGCAAATACCTAACAAGAAGGAATGGTTTACCAACTTTTGAAGACTACCAATTAGAAAAGAAGATTATGCACTATTCCCATTTGGTAGTGGCAACAAATATCAAATTGGAAAGATACAAAGGGAGACCTGCTAATAAAATATTATGGACACTTTTAATGGAAGAGTGTGAGGAAATCATAGACGCATTGTAGAAAAGAGGATGCTAATGGTACATTAGGTTGAATCAAATTTATACATGTAGGTTTTTGTTCAATTTGTCTTATTTTTTATATGTTTTTTCTATATAAATATCTATATTCTTTCAAGAAAATAGACATGGAGTACTTATGTAGTACAATGCACACTTGTATTCATCCAATTTTGGTTTTGTAAAAAGTTCATGAGCTCACTTTTATTCGTCCAATTTTATTTTAAATATTTAAGTTAAATTCATAGTTGTATTCACCTAAGTTTGTTCTAAATATTAAAATATTCACATTGGTTAGATTATGTTCACTTAATAGATTATGATAGATTTATTTGTGCATCCACATTCATTATTCAAATTAATAGATCTCATTACATTAGATAGCTGGTTTTTAATAGTTAATCAAAGTCAATAAATTACTTGTAACATCAATATTGTTCTTGTCAATTACATGAATTAATAGATCTCATTGTTATATATAGATGGTTTTTTATAGTTAATCAAAGTCAATATTACTTGTAACATCAATATTGTTCTTGTCAATTACATGTATTAATAGATCTCATTGTTAGATAGATGGGTTTTTTTATAGTTAATCAAAGTGAATATTACTTGTAATGTATCTATATTGTTCTTCTCAATTACACATGAATTAATAGATTGCATTGTTAGATAGATGGGTTTTTAATGATATTGATATTTAATTATGTAATTGATATTAAAAAAGATCATATTACATAAGCTCATATATCTACATTCAAACCACTATTTGAAAAAATCATGAAATGAGATTAAAAGTCCATGAATAAGATAAATAACATAACAAGTCCTAGAATAATATGTATCATAATGTCCATCATATTAACTCATGATATATAAAATCGCACAACAAAGTCCTACTCTAACAACAAGTAAAAATAATATGACAAGAAGTCATCATAACACAAGTCCAAATAACATGATAACAAGTAGATCGATAACATATATATATATATATATATATATATATATATATATATATATATATATATATATATATATATATATATATATATATATATATATATATATATATATATATATATATATATATATATATATATATATATATATATATATATATATAACATGTGCCATCAAAAAATGTCGATCATATAAAAAGTGAAAATAATGTATGTGAATATTATAATCTAACTCTAGTCATCTAGCTGATCTGTAGTCCTCTTCACTCCACGTGAAGAGGATTTTGATGCACCATCATGTTGTGCCTGGTCCTGAGTGCCCTCACCCTCTTGTAAATTTTTAAAAGATCTCATCAAAAGACCATTAAAAATTTCACTTAGAAAATAATTGTTAGGAATAGTCCCAAGAGATAACTAAGAAAGTGGGGGGGGTTGAATCAGTTATCTACAAGATTCAATTCTTTATCTAATTAAGTATACTTAAACATTAAGCATAAACACAATGAAAGAACACTTGAACACAACACCAATATTTTGGCTACTGGGAAACCCAAATAGGTAAAAACCCCAGTGGGACTTAATATCCACTAATATTCTATACTAGTGTATAATGATCTTTGCTAGAAGATCCTTTACCCTATTAGGAGTAGCTTTACAATATATTAAGTACAGTAGACTTGGTTAAGAGTCGTCCCCTATTAGGAGTCTTTTACAATTGTCCCTATTAGGGGAGAGGACGCACTATCTCAGAGCTCATTGCTCAAATGGGAAAAGGCTACAACCTTTTGAATAACATATACATACTATATCTAGATTTTGGTGAACTACGCTTTGACTTGTTGTGTGGATTAGTTCCAATGAATAGCACAAGTACTTTACTTGGTCACATATAACTTCTTCTAATGGTTCAACACTTCACACACTCTACTCTGATCTGCAGTATCAACCATGAACCACACTTCAGCAATCACAAATGGCTGCCTATAAATATCTTTCATCCAAATAATATAATCAAGTCAACCTATTAGAACCACCTTGAAATCATATTAGAGAAACCATAATAAATTGCAACAAACATTTTGTTGGCTCTATTATGCACGCAACTCATTCTGGGACCTGTCTAATAAAATGATTGTAGACACATGCTACACACTGTCAGCTCTAAAAAACAACTAGAACTTTCTTTGTAAGCTAAATTAACTTATGCACTCTTAACCTAACATCAATAGCACTTCTCCAAGCTTAAATCCAAGGGTGCATATCCTCAAGATAGGGGCAACTCAAGAACCAATAAAATCTCTGTTAGCTCTTCTAAATAAACATAAGAAATTGCTACTGGTGAATAGCAACTACATAACTTCACTTGCGTTCATCATCAAACTATGCATACATAAATGAAACATTACTAATATGTCTTCAACATATATCCAAGTACGTAAGGCTCCATGATAAGTGTATGGACAACCATACACAGAACACTATCTATTACTCTGTTAGGAACACTGCTGACACCAACTGCAATATAACTATCTGTGCTAATAGTTAACCTCTATGCCCATGATATCATGTTGATATCATGTCCATGATACATATACTAAAAGATTACTACATAAGACTTCCACACATGCTACTTTCCATATGTTATGATCAATGACAAACATACAATCAGTATTGGCCTGCTGGCAAATCTCCAACAATCTCCCCCTTTGGCATTGATGGCAACATGTGGAATGAAAAACCACCACCAACCCAAATGAACATTTCTTTTATAACATTCTCCATTTCCTCTTCAAAACTCCCCCAAAGATGAATCTTTCATCTACTGCAATATTTTCTAATATTCTCCATTTCCTCAACTGTATTGTTGTCATAACTGAATGTTTCTCCCCCTTAGTGTATTACTCTTCTTTTCACTTCTATTTTTCATGACTCTATATATACTCCCCCTTTGACATCAATGGAAAAGGGTGCCATTCATTTTAAGCACTGGTACTACTCCCGAGGTAGAGTAGTCAACCTTCCACCAGTCCTAAAGGACTAATGTCTTTCCTTCTTTCTCTAAGCAGAAATAGGGAAGGGAACGAATCCCAAATTCTCCCTGAGATACTCAAAAGTATCCTTAGGCAAGGGCTTTGTGAATATATCTGCTAACTGTTCTTTAGTACTCACATAGTCCAACTTGACTTCTTTCTCTACCACTTTCTCTCTTAGGAAGTGATACTTGATCTCAATGTGCTTTGTCTTTGCGTGCATCACAAAGTTCTTTGACATATTGATAGTGCTAGCATTATCATAGTGAATAACAATAGGATAATCAATCTGAATTCCAAAATCTTTTATCATCTGCTTTATCCAAATAATTGTAGAATAATTCAAGGCTACTGCAACATACTCCACTTCTGATGTTGATTGAGAAATACAATTTTGTTTCTTGCTTGTCCAAGTGACAAGTCTATCACCAAGAAACACTGCTCCACCTGAAGTACTCTTTTTGTCATCGACACATCCTGCCCAATCTGCATCAGTGTACACATGAAGCTCAACATTTTTTGAATTAGGATATCATAGACCATAATCTATAGTTCCCTGAAAGTATCTAAATATTCTCTTTACTACCATGAGGTGACTTTGTTTAGGCTCTACTACAAATCTTCCAACTATGCCAACTACATTTGAAATATCAGGTCTAGTTTGAGTAAGATATATGAGTTTACCAATCATAGACTTATATAATGTTATATCTATTGTTGGTGAGTCATCTTATTTTGTAATCTTGCATCCAGTGATCATTGGAGTTCCTACTGGCTTGCAATCATCCATCTTTAATTTCTTCAGTATCTCTTTCACATACTTTGATTGATTAATGAAAATTCCTTTTTCTGTCTACTACACATTTAGTCCCAAAAAGTACTTGATAGGACCAATCATACTCATCTCAAATTCATTCTGCATTTCTTTGGAAAATTCAGCATTGAGTTTATCATTACCTCCAAAGATAATGTCATCAACAAATACAGCTACAAGAAGCAAACCTTCATATGTCTCTCTAATGAATAGATTACAATCTGCTGCTCCTTTCTTGAATCCAATCTTTGTTAAGTATCCATCTAGTCTCTCATACCATGCTCTAGGGGCTTTCTTAAGTCCATAGAGGGCCTTCTTCAGTCTTCATACCATATCAGGTCTATCTAATAAGGTGAATCCTTTAGGTTGCTCAATGTATACTTCTTCTTTTAGGTCTCCATTCAAGAATGTTGACTTGACATCCATCTGATAAACTTTGAAGTTTTTAACTATAGCATTAGCTAAAAACAATTTAATAGCTTCTAATCTACTCATAGGTGCAAATGTGTCTGAATAATCAATGCCTTCTCTTTGCGTATATCCTTTACACACTAATCTTTCTTTATTTCTTACTACTGTACCATCTTCCTTCATCTTGTTTCTAAATATCCACTTTGTTCCAATACAATTTTATCACTAGGTCTTGGGATCAGTTCCCAAGTGTCATTCTTAACAATCTGATCAAGTTATTCTTTCATAGCATCATGCCAATCTGAATTATTACATGCATCTTCAACACTTAAAGGTTCAATTTGAGATAGTAAACATACCCCTTCATTGTTGGCTGAGTTCTTTGCTTGTGATCTTGTTAAGACTTTACCGCTCTGATCTCCAATGATGTCTACCTCAGAATGATTTCTTGAAGTAAACTTTGGAACTTTAGGTGATGTTGACTCATCAGCCTTAGGAGTATTTTCTTCACTTGTCTCAGGGTGATTGAATAACACATCAATACTATCAAACATTTCTTCAATAACTATCTCACTATTAGAGGGTCTAGGTTCTTCTTCAATCATGGGTGAGTAATCATGATATCTTTCTTGAATCATAAAATTTTCATCAATCTTTACATGACCACTTTTAATGATCTTTTTCAATCTTAAATTGAAACATCTATAAGCTTTACTTTATTAACCAAGGAAAATACCTTCATGACTTCTAGCATCAAACTTGCCTACTGCTTCATCCCTCTTGATGTAGCACTTGCTTCCAAAGATTCTGAAGTATTTTACTATGGGAACATTACCAAACCATAGCTCATAAGGTGTTTTGTCAGGGCCAAGCCTTAACTAAATTCTATTGATTGTGTAGACTATTTAATGACCACATCTCTCCAATAGGTGTGTTCAACTTTTCCTTCTATCATAATGGTGCACACTGTATCAAGAATGATCCTATTCTTTCTCTCTACAATTCCATTCTGCTAAGGTGTTCTAGGTGCACTTAATTGTCTCTTTATGCCATGTTCTTCACAGTACTCATAAAATTTGTCAAAGGTGAATTCTCCTCTATCCGATCTTAAACATTTTATCTTTAATCCATATTCATTCTCAACCTTAGCTTTGAATATTTTGAACTTATGAAATGCTTCTGACTTATCTTTTAAGAATGCAACCCACATCATCCTAGTATAATCATCAATAAACAAAATGAAATACTTTTCACCATAGTATGATATTGTTTGAGTTGGACCACATAGGTTTGTATGAATCAGATCCAGCTTGTTCTTTACTAAATTCTGCTTGCTCCTGAATGAATTTCTCACATGCTTCCCCATCACACATTCCCTGCATATAGTATCAACTAGCTTTGCTATGCTAGGTAGATCTTTTACTACCTTTACATTGCTTATCTTCACTATGTTATCAAAATTGATATGACATAGTCTTTTATGCCATAACCAATTGTCAGCAAATTTAGCAAAAAAACAACTTTCTTTTGAATTGAGTTGAAAAAAATTACCTCTTGTCTTTGTTCCTGATGCAATCATAACACCATCTTTGTTGTTAATGATGCATTTGTCATCTTTGAACTCCAACTGATAGCCTTTTCCAAGTAACTATCTAACACTGAGAAGGTTATGTTTCAAACCATCAACATAAAGAACATCATCAAACTATTCTTTCCATCCAAAGTGATGGCTCCTCTACCAACTATAGGTTTAGGAGTGTTGTCTCCAAATCTGACCATACCTCCATTGTATTTGTCTAAATGAACAATCCTGACTTTATCACCTATCATGTGATGTGAACAACCACTGTCTATAATCCAATATGTCCTTATGTCAGCTTGTGAAATCAATGCTAGCTCTTGATTTACTTTATCATCTTTAGGAACTGACTTACTATTCATTTTGTCTACAATAGCAATGAATCCAATTTCTTCTTCACTTGATTCTTCATCTAAAACTCCATCTCTAGCATAGTAGCATTCCTTAGAATACTTAGGCCTGTAACCCTTTTTGAACTTTTTAGCTCTAATGGGACACTTAAATGCAAAGTGGCCAATCTTATTACATAAAAAGTACTTAAATGGTAATTGACCTTCATATTTTCCTTTTCCTTTCTTTTCTCTTTTGGCAACCATAGGAATAAAATCATCTAGTGTTTTATCTTCTTCATCATCATCATCAAAATTACCAGAAGTGTTTGCAGATTTCTTACCATGAACTGTTGCTTTGAAAGCTGTCTCAATCTTTGGTTCTGTCTTCAATCTTGAAATCTTAAAAGTTGAGATCTTGCTGATCAAGGTCTCTCTCTTGAAATTTGATGTAAGCTGCATGGTCTCATTAAGGATGTTGATCTTTCTTTCATATTCTGGAGTAAGAGTAGTCATCACTTTATCCATAATGTCCTCTTCTGATATCTCTCCACAATTGTTCTTGATTCCATTAATTGCTTCATTAATCCTCTGATTGTAAGCTCTGATGTTTTCTTCAGGCATCATCTCTAATGCATTTTATCTTTTCTTCCATTTCTTTTTGCGTGCATCCTTTTCTTGTTTGTCTCCTTCAAATGTGTCTTTTAGGTGCTTCCATATTTTGTGGGTTGTATCTACCTTCTTTACTTTTGAAAATTCACCATCAGATAGGGCGCTGATAAGGGATTCTTTAGAAATAGAATTGTAATGAAATAATTGCTTTTGTGTGTCAGTAGCATCATCTTTTCCAAGGTTTTCTAAGGTAGGAATCTTGGCTACTTTGATGGTTACATTAAAAACTTCAAAAGCAATGCACTGCAAATGGGTTACCACCTTGTTCTTTCGATCAAGATAATTATCTCCATCAAACTTAGGACTTTCTTTCTTGAAGTATGTCATCTGATCAACCTCAAGCTATTAAACTTTCTCTCTGAGGCACTTGGCTCTAATTCTAATTGTTAGGAATAGTCCCAAGAGATAACTGAGAGGGGGTGGGGGTAGGGGTTGAATCATTTATCTACAATATTCAATTATTTATCCAATTAAGTATACTTAAACATAAAGCATAAACACAATGAAAGAACACTTGAACACAACACCAATATTTTGGTTACAGGGAAACCCAAATAGGTAAAAACCTTGGTGGGACTTAATACCCACTAGTATTCTGTACTAGTGTATAATGATCCTTGCTACAAGATCCTTTACCCTGTTAGGAGTAGCTTTACAATATATTAAGTATAGTAGACCTGGTTAAGGGTCAAACCCTATTAGGAGTCCTTTACAATTGTCCCTGTTAGGGGAGAGGATGCACTTTCTGAGAGCTCACTTCTCAAATGGGCGAAGGCTACAACCTTCTGAATAATAGATACACATTATATCTGAATTTTGGTGAACTACGCTTTGACCTACTATCTGGATCAGTTCCAATGAATAGCACAAGTACTTTACTTGGTCACATAGACTTTCTTCTGATGGTTCAGCACTTCGCACACTCTGCTCTGCTCTGCAGTATCAACCATGAACCACACTTCAACAATCACAAATGACTATCTATAAATATCTTTCCTCCAAATGATATAATCAAGTTGGCCTATTAGAACCACCTTGAAATCATATTAGAGAAACCATAATAAACTCTAACAAACATTCTGTCAGCTTTATTATGCATGCAACTCATTCTGGGACCTATCTAATAAAATGATTATAGACGCATGCTAGACACTGTCGGCTCTACCAAAACAACCAGAACTTTCTACATAAGATAAATTAACTTATGTAGTCTTAACCTAACATCAATAGCACTTCTCCAAGCTTAACTCCAAGGGTGCATACCCTCAAGATAGATGCAACTTAAGAACCAATAAAATCTTTGTCAGCTCTTTTGAATAAACATAGGAAACTACTACTTGAGAATAACGACTATATAACTTCACTTGCGTTCATCATCAGACTATGCATCCATAACTAAAACATTACTAACATGTCTTTAAAATATATCCAAGTGCGCAAGGCTCCATGATAACTGTACAGACAACCATACATAGAACACTATATGTTACTCTATCAGGAACACTACTGACACCAATAGAAATATAACTATCTGTGCTAATAGTGAACCTCTGCGCCCATGATATCATACTAATATCATGTCCATGCTACATATACTGAAAGCTTACTGCATAAGACTTCCATATGTTGTCATCAATAACAAACATACAGTCAGTACTGGCTTGCTAACAAATCTCCAACAATAATTAATATAAATTTGAACATTTCATATTTTACCATGTGTCCATGCTTAGTAATGCCCTCATTCAAACATGAAGTTCCTCTCTTAGCTACATCATAAGTGGATGCACTCAAGTCCTATAAAAACAAACATTACAAAATTTTAATAATTTAGGTATAGAAGATTTAGATACACAATGTTAATATTAATTTGAACATTTAAAATTTTACCATGTGTCTATGCTAAGTAATGCCCTCAGTGGGACATGGAGATCCTCTCTCAGCTACACCAAAAGTGGATGCAGTCAAGTCCTGTAAAAACAAAAAAATACAAAATTTTAATAATTCACGTGTAAAAGATCTAGATACACCATGGACATTGAAAAATTACTTTTAATCATGACCTTAAAGGACAGTGTTGATGGTTGCATTTGTCTTAATCCTATAGCCATGCCAAGACTAATGGTGGTGTCGACCTGAACAACATATATAAAACATGAATCAAACTTATAGTATATACATAAATTATAAAGTATATATAACTTAACTATAAATTTATGGAATAAAAGATTGTACATTACCTGTGTGTGACACGTAGCTACTATCACCGATGAGTCTGGGCATAAATGTGATTGAGCAACATGAGACAATCCAAAAGCCTACAATTGCAAAAAAATAAGTGTGAATCAAAGTTGTACATAAATTAGTAAGATATAAACACTTAAAATTAATCAATAAATTTAACATACTACAGGTATATGGGGCTAACTCTCGGTGAATGGTAGGGCAGAGAATGAAGGATTTCCAATCTCAGTGTTACATGAGAGACCCTACAAAATCACAAAAAATATGTCAAGCACATTATCAATTAAAGTTTATTTTGTTTAAAGTTTAAATGTATCAAGATCAAAGTGCATACCGTGAATGAGACACCAAGATATTGAGGTGTGGATGTCATATGATGACGGCTAATGAATGATGGAGTGTCAAACCTCCTTTGTTCACTAAAAAATCCACACATTATGGTTCATAATTCTATAAATATGAAATTTAATATGGCACTTTATAAATCATAATTAAATTTACCTCTGTAGGATGATCATCATCTACATTGAGAAAATCAACATATGATGTGATATCATCTCCAACATCACCATGTGTGCTACTATCATCATTAAAATATCCACCATGGGTAGCATCACTCTCAATCTAGGGACCCCTACATATATCCCCACAACTCATGCAAACATGTGCTATGCTTGGGGCAGCCCTCACCTGGGTTAAGTGTTGTAACTAATTTCCCATAAGGGCACTCAATGAACCGAGAGCTGACTGCACTACTCAATGATGGACAGGTGCAGGAACTACTAGAGAAGGAAGAGGAACAAGGGGCTCATCATGGAAAAAATTTCTAGCTCCATCTCTCAATTTGGCCCCTGGTCTGTCTTGTGGCATGCCCCGACCAACCCCCTAGAATGCTCTCATGTCAAAGTAATTGGGTTTCATACCCAATTAAAATTCAGCCCATAATTTTTTCAAAAATTAAAGGGGGACCTCATGATTAGTGTGTGGTGGATGGTCAAATACCATCCACCACCGCTCCCAAAAATGCTCTGCTATACCAGGGTGCCAATACCATCTAATAGAAATATGTGGCTTCTTTCCAAGTATCTCCTCACCCGTTTTAGGGTTCAAAGAATAACGTGTCATATCACTTTTTTTAATTTTTAAATTATTGACCTCTTTATAAGAGAGGTCATTAGTATAATTGGTGAACCCACAATAGTGGGTTACACTTTTTTTGCCTGAACGGACACTGAACTCTACATTTTGAAAAAAAAAAAATAGATTCGAATGCATATTCTCCTTAAAACCGTTTGGAATCAAAAGATGAAGTAAATTAGAGTCTTTTAGGATTTTCTCTCTAGATTCTAAATATATTTTTTATTTTTATTTTTGAATTTATTTAATTGGTTTTTTTTTCTCCCACGAAAACTGGTAGGTGTCTAAAAATGTCATTTTCAAACAGTTACATTATTTTCATAGAGCATAACTTCTTTTTTTTCTAAAATAGATATTAAAGTGATTCTTTCAAATTTAGTTTTTTAACATCCATATGGAGGGCATGAAATTGGTTTTATGACATTATCATGATTATTTCATATTTTATTAATGTTTGAAGTTGACTAAAACCGTAATTTTGACATACCTTGACTACATAGCTTATAACTTGTTATGTATTTGTCCAATTTATTTTTTATTTTTTGGGACAGAAAAATAACTTCAATAC
>BSBK01007049.1:0-237500 GCA_027943335.1 Chamaecyparis obtusa
TGCAATTCATTCGATTGGTTGAGAGAATTAGTTAAAACTGAACTGGGTTGATCAATTATTTCAGAAATTTGCAAGGTAGAACTGAAGTTGCTAAAATGACAGATGAGTTAACATTGGTGTTATCCCAGTTAAATGGATTATTTCTAAAATCGTGCTTAGTTGACTCAATGATGACTCCATAAATGCATTTTTTGAATAATTGAAGGATTTAATACATTTTCTCCCAGAATGTGATGACATAATCAATTTAATTTCTTTTTGTGATTAGTTGATAATTCTTTATTTATTTAATCAACATCCTAAAATATTAATTAAATAAATGATATAAGGTTGATTTAATTGCCAATAATATTAAGATTTAGGAATTAATTAATCAATTAAGATCAAGTGTGATGAGACTTAGGGTATAGGGTCAAATCAAATGGATGAGTTGAATTGCCTTAGGTTAGGGCTTAGGAGGTTTGATCAAAATTAGGGATTTCTTCATCCACTACTGATATCCAATTTATTAAACAATTTTTTTAGACATTCTTTTAAATTTTTTAATATTATATTGTAAAATTTGAAATATTAAAATTAAACAAATATAAAATTACACAATTAAAAATATGGTAAGTACAAAATATAATATTGTTTTATAATTATATTTAATATTATAATGGCAATTAATTTCAAACTAGAAGACAAATTTGCCACTACATAACACTTGTTCATACTTGGAAAGATGTAATGTTCATAATTGTTAAAATTTAGGAGAATGGATCTAGTAGACGTCCATCATAACTTTGAGCAATCTAAGTTTTCTAAGAATAATGTAAGATTTCATTATGTGCACAAGGTTAAAAAAATGATTATTTAGAAGTCAAACACAATAAATTTTTTAATAGTGAGGATTGTGATGATAATATTTTTCATTTAGAATATGCAAATTCTTGTAAACTTGATGATTAGTCCTTTTCTATAAATCAAGCCCATTAGACTATTTATTAATATGCTTTTTAGACCTAAGATTGCTAGTAGATAATTAATTTATTAGGTTCTCTGAGGTAGAGATTAACTAAGTGATTAAATTTTGTAGCTTAGACCAATTAAAATTGTAATTTTTTAAAATATATTTACTATTATGTTTATTTAGTTGTACCTAATTTTAAAATGAAAAATGCTTGTCATTAATCATTCAACTGAATATATCTTCAAAATTTTAGAAATAAAATTGTAAAGATTGAATCACTTTGAATTATTATAAATTATACTTATTTTATTTTATTGAAGTTTATATATATTGTATTCTTATAGTGTTAAAATTAAAAAAATATTATATTCTGAGATTTATCGATAAATTTGTGATCAATCTATTTATTGATAGAAATATTCATTATTGTACTTATTATATAGACTCAAATTTATTTTTTATAAACTATATTAATTATTTCAATTTATTTATGTATTAAATCAATAATACAAAATTTACATTTATCAATAATATTCAGAATTCAAAGTTTCTCTTTTTGATTTTTTAAAAAATTTCTTTATATAGGCTAAATATAATTAGAATATTTTTAATTTTCATAAGTACTTATTGTTTATTACATTTTTGTGTCTTTATTGAATTTCTATCATACCAATTTTTTTAATTATATATCGATTGATCAAAAAAGGAGAAGGACAAAAGGAGGAGTGGGGAATCGGATATATCATTACAATAAATAGTAGTTATCGAGAGTATAAACATCAAAAAAGAGCAAAAGTAGTCAGAGTAGAACATCACTATAGTCTTCACCCAGGAGTTCCAACCTTGAGTACCCTCCATCCAAACAACCTTCTTCCTTTCTAGGATATGAGCAAATAATTCAAGTCTATCAAAATAGGGCCCTCAAGTATCCCTGATTTCCTTAAGCAGCTTTTTGAGAGCATCATCAAAGGCAGCTTGATTATCTGCAATACTGGCCCATTCAAATCCATTCTTCATTTCGTAGATAAACATGGTGGCATGGCCATCATGGAGAAATCTTTGCAGCTTCTCCTTCTCTAGCCGCATCACACAGCAAACCTGTGAAATGATCTTAAAATGTAGAGTTTTCAAAGAAACCCACTAAGAGCTCTGCCATTACCTTGAAATTTTTCCTCATTTCTAAATTTCCATATAAACCAAAGGATGTAAGAAGATAGGATATGCCAGATAAGGTTAGCATCTTTTTTGAGACCAAGAATAGAATCCAGAAATGATATCAAAAGTATAAGCATGACCAGTTAAAGAAATTCCAAATAACATCCAAATTTCTCTAGCAAAAGAACAGTTAAAGAAAATGTGCCTCATACTCTTAGGCATTTTACAAACAAGACAAGTATCAGAGCCACCTTGATGAGTTCTAATAGGCAGTCTATCCAGCATAAGCTACCATCTGAAGCATTTAATCTTGGGGGGATAGAGGACTTCCAAAGTTTACCTAAGGTTTTTTGCTAATCAGGGGGGTTAATATTAGTATGCCAAATGGAATTAAGGTGATCCAAAATCGAGGAGTCCTATTAAGAATCTTATAAATGTCTTTAGCTTTAACTTTAGGGAGGAGGGATCCATCATCCCAATAGAAGGTGAGGTATCTGTGGGAGTCCACATCAATGCTATAGGGAAGATTAAGAGGGGCACAAGCATTCTTAACCATGTTGAAAGTTCTTTTGTGAGATTCAGGGAGATCAAAATTGCTACTAAGCGTTTGCCAACTTATAAGGTTATCATTTTCCAAGATGTCCATAAAGCACTTAATCCCTTTATTCTGCCAGTATCTAGCAGAACAACCTTGGGTTAAAGCAAGAGGCTTACCATTATGGTGGAGGCTCCACCAAATTGAATGTTCACCATGCAGAGAGTCATTGTTATCAAATCTAGAGTTATAAATGTAACCATAAACATGTTCCCAAGCCTTCCAGATAGACTTGAAGACCCCAAGTACCCTGGACAGAAACATGAAAGGAACCAGCAACAAGATTGCTAAAAGGAGATTGTTCCAAGTCTTGGCCTGCTTGGGAACACCAGATTGAATATTATTCCTAACTAACACCTTCCAAGGGCTCCTGACCATCAAGGGCCTGGAAGATCCATTTAGCAGCAAGGGAGATCCCTTGCTGCTTGAGATCTTTTAATCCCAGCCCTCCAAGTTTCTTGTTAGCATGGCACCAGCTCCATTTGACAACATGGGCTTTTCTTTTTCCTTTCCCATTAGATCACAAGAATCTTCTGATAGCCTTTTGAACTTCATAAATCTGATAATTACTAAACATCCAGGTAGAGGAGTAATATATGCTGTATGAGGAAAGAATCTTTTGATAGACTTGGATCCTTCCGACAAGGGAAAGCACTCTATTATCCCATTTATTAAATTTCTTAATAATCCTTTCCTTAATCCAAAGCCACATATCCTTAAGGGAGGGGGAGATGGAGAAGGGAATACCTAAGTACCTAACAATTTTGTGAGGGGCCACCCCAGGAAAATCCAGTTTGATGAAGCCAATCCAATGGTTCCTCATCCCACGCAAGAAGGATGGATTTAGAGTTGGAGATGTGGGCACCTAAAGCTTTCTCAAAGATATCAAGCTTTTGAGTAAGGTTATGGATATTCTGATTAGAGAGCTCAAGAAAGAGCGAAGTATCATCAGCAAATTGGATATTAAGAAGCTCATAATCATCCGGAAGAATAATGCCCTGAACTTTAGGAGACAGAGTGTCATCCCTGAGAAGGTAAAATAAAGCATCAGAGGCAATCACAAAGAGGGCAGGGGCCAGAGGCATCCTTGCCTAATGGAGCGGGAAAGGAGGATAGGTTGAGAGAGATTCGCATTAACTTTAATAAGAGCAAAGGCATCTTTAAGAAGGACCTTGATATACCTGCAGAATTCATCTAGGGAAGCTAAAAGTGTTGAGCATGGTGAGGATAAAATCCCATTCAACTCTGTCGTAAGCTTTTTCAAAATCAAGGAGAAACATGGTAGCATGCTAGTTGGAGGAATTGGCCCATTCCATAGCTTCCCAGCTGGTAATAAGGTTTTCTAGGATATATCTCCCCTTGATGAAGCCAGTTTGGGTGGAGCAAATAAACTTGGGGGAGGATATTCACAAGACGGGAAGCAAGAAATTTAGGAAGAATCTTATAGGAGACATTAAGGAGTGTGATAGGTGCCAATTCTTAATGAGGGCTTTATCCCCATCTTTTGGGGACCAGTTTAACAATGCCCATATTGATGGATTTCCCAAGGGTACTTGAGTCAAAGGCTTTAGAGTAAAGTTCATAAAGATCTTTAGCAATCCAATCAATATTAGCCTTATAGAATTCAGCAGGAAGGCCATCATGACCATGGGCTTTATTATCTTTAAGAGAGGTAATGGCATTAGTAATCTCTTGGAGGGAGACCCTGGTTTTGAGTAAGAGGCATCTGCATAAAAAATCCTATTAGGAATTATTCTTTTGCAATTGTCCTCTAATAACTTTAGAAACGCCATTATCCTCTGAGGTAAACAGAGTTTTATAGAAATTTTCAAAGACAACAGTAATATCATTAATGCTGAGAAGTTCATTATCTTCAAAAATAATCCTGTTGATTCTTTCCCTACTTGGTTTTTGTTTCAAGAGGTTGAAGAAAAGTTTGGATCCTTTATCACCATATTGAAGCCAATTTTACAGGCTCTAATGCAGGCACCCCTAATCTTGACTTGTTGATGCTTCTCAGAGAATCCCTGGCTTGAGAAACTTGTTTAGTAAGGATAGGGGAGGTAGGATTCAATTGAATTTCCTATTCATCAATTTGAAGCCTATCATTAAGGAGGTTCTCCTATGCTCTAAAATCCTTAGCCAACTTTTGGCCTAAGGTTTGCAGAACTTTTTTCCAGGAGGAAACATTCATATTCCAGCGAGCGGTCTAGAAGGGAAATTGTGAAAACAGGCTGAAAGATTTGACCATTCTAATGGTAGTAAGAGCATCCTGATCCTTCAGCAGGGAGGAGTTGAGGGATAAACTTTTTATTACAGGGATTTACAAAAATCAATAGAGTTCCTAAGATTAATATTAGATATGATGGGGAGGTGATCAGAGAGGGAAGAGGGGGGGTAGCAGAGACAGGTGAGTTGAGATGATTTGGGGAGAAAGAGAAATGATTAGAGTTAACATAAAATTGGTCAAGTCTTGAATAAATTCAGTTAGGCCCTTTCTGGAAATTACACTAGGTAAACCAAAGACTAGAATTCCTAGATTTAAGGCCTTCAAGAGGATCAAAAAAGATTCAATTTGATGTTTAAGACGATCCCAGTGGAGTTTCTCTGGGTGTTTCCAGTCAAAGGGAATATCTCCCATTTTGTCATCCTAGTTTTCAACCATGTTGTCCCCGACCAAAATCTAGGGGATATTAGGGAGATCACACAACCAATTCCAAAGAGAAATCCTTTCCTTAGAGTCATTAGGGGCATATAAGAGAAAACACCAAATGGGGATCCTTTAAAATCAAATATAGCCCAGGCTACACAGTTACAAGGAGAGATATCAGTATTTTGGATATATCTTGCCCAACAGGGGTTGATAAGCAAAGTAGCTCCACCCTTTCCTTTTTGGTGGTTAGTGAAGATTTTAGTAGCATCTTTCCATATACAATCAAGAGCAGAATTAAGTAAAAAATCAATAGCCTTAAGTTCTTGCAACATGAGAAAATCAGTATTCTTATGGGCCCATCAAAAATCTTTTAACAATAAACTTCCTATTAGGAGACTCAAGGCCTCTAATATTCTAAGAAATACTCTTCATGATGAATGGAGGTTAATAGAGCTAGTAGGGGGGAGCAATAAGCTCTCCATTCTTCTTTTTGTTTTTAGATCCAATAGGTCTACCTTTCTTTTTAGAGGTATTAGATCCCAACAGAAGATCATCGTCATCCTCAAATTTATCAGCTTGAATACTAGTAAATTGAATGTTATTCCTACCAGAATTACCATTAATACAGGAACCCAAAGGATCCTAGATTAAAGTACTAGCATTAAGCTCACTACCTATAATCTATATATAATTTAAAATAAGTTTGGATTTCTATTCTATACATTAAAATATGTCATCCCACAATTTTTTTATATTTAAAAGTACTTATATACATACCAATTATAATATTGAGTTGATGATTGGATGCTCATAGGATACCAAGAATTCCTACGATCAAAATATATCATCACAAAAAAGAGAAATTAATTGATTTTTATGAATCTTGAGATTTTATTATATATAAATGAATAATGATTTATTTTTAATTCAACACATAATATAATAAGGTATTATTATTAAATCAAGAAAGAAACTTCACAAAAGTTTGAATTATATATGATACAATCTTAATCCTATGCCTTGAGTTAGAAAAAGAAGACGACCTAAGTAAAATTTATTATGATAGAGTTATAAGACCTAATATGAACTATTGAAGTGATATGTCCATTTATAGTTGTAACATTGTAAATTTTATACCTTGACAATTTCACGTTAGGTTTGGACACACTTTTTGTGGATTTTCCTAATTCAAGATTGGTTTTGCTTAGTTTTTTATTCACTTCCATTAAATTGGTTCATTGGGCACTATTCATGATATTTTTTGTGGCTCTTTCTTCTAGGACTAAGGCACTAAGAAAACCTATCCAAGAAATTTAAGATCAACTTTCAAAGAATGAAAGTCAACTTTGCAAATAGTTATAATTTACCCTCCATTGTTATCCTTCCCCATAAGTTAAATTTGAAAAAGTGGTAAGCTGCATATAATACAATTTCCTCTCTCATTTAAAACTATGAGAAATTAATAACATTCATAAGTAGTACAAGTGCAGATTTTTATTCTAGAAACAAAGCATTCATCATATAACTTTGATACAATAATTGTAGCTAAATTATTGTGTTTGTCTTGTTCGAAATCTATTAGGGGAAAGTGAGATACGAAGGGGGGGGGGGGGGGGGGGGGGGCGGGGGGCGGGGTGAATCAGTTATCAACCAATCCATACATTTTGACATAAATAAAATTGCATCGCATAAGCATCAAACTTAACACTATAAAAGATCTAATATCCTAATAATCATCCATGAAGATAAACATAACACAATGATTTTGGTTACCCAGAAACCCTTGAAAGGTAAAACTGGGTGGGGAGGACACCCAAAAATCTTCACTACTACAGTATTAAATTTTTTATTTAAGGAATACAAGTTTGACAATAAAAGATGATCTACCCTGTGAGGGGTCTGCCCTGTTAAGAGCTTTGAGACTTATATAATCTACCTTCCAAAAGGATTTAAAACTTACAAAAGAGTAAGCACTTTGTTAAGAGATTTACTAAGGTCTGTCAAAACTACTATGTTAAGAGATTTACCTTGATTCACCTATTATAATGTCTTAGTACCTGATCCTTTAGTTTTCAATGTGATGCTGATAAAAGATATTCTCCTTACAATATAGATTTGATCTTCCTCTATCAAATGTCTCTGTTCTGTCCTTCAGTGCTCTGCTCGGTCATTGAACTCTGTTTCTGACAATCAAAACACTTTGTTTCTCTACAAGTATGAGATCTCCTTCACACTCATGCTCTTCTCATTGGTACATTTTAGGGTTTAGATATCATCTTATATAAACAATTGATCATCTCCAAGATTTAAGATCTACGATCTGGATTGTCTACTTTTTTCACTTACCCTTTCCCTAATTCTGATTAGTTCCATGAATTACATAGGGATTAATAATTACAATTCTAAAGCATAATCATCTCTATGATATCCTCAACAAATAATAAATGTATTATAGATGTTGGCCAAAATGGTTTACCTAAGTGTTTGTGTCATAACAAACATACATCAAATCTGGCTTGCTCGACATTTGATATCTCTGGCATTGGATGCTTACTGTTCTTCATACCCTATTTCTTGGCACTGACATCTTTACATAACTTGGTATAAAATGACCCAGTTAATACTAAAGTACTTGGTGACCACTGTCTTACTCGATAGTAACTACTACTTGGTAAATGTATAATATACATGACTCGGGCCTATACATGATGACTCGGTCACAATGATGACTGACCAACATTGCCTAGAAAATGACTAAGTGTAAGACACTAATAGATAACAAAACTTAGGGATCAACAATCTTCCCCTTTGACATTAGTGGAAAAAACACTTTGTCATGACATTTTCATTACTTTTACAAGAGTACTTAGTATTAACAAAAAATTCTATAGAATACTCCCCTAAGACTTAACTTGGTCTTCAATTTTTTTTACATATATAGATAACACTCCCTTATTTGACATATTTGTAAAACTAGTATGTGTTGGAAATTTGGCTAAGTAGGATATCAAAATGTTTTCATTATGGTAATGTATACTCAACATGAAGATATCATGATTGGAGAAAGTAGTTTTGTGATGAGCGCATTTGAAAATTATCTAAGTACAACAGTGCTTTCCAGTCTAATTAGAGATAGTTTTGATTAGTGATATTCATAGAAGAAGACCTTTAGTGTATGAAAACTTGAATATGGATCATTCTATGTATATCAAAGCCACATATGAGAGCACAAGTCTTGTATGACATGTATGGAAGAAGATATTAATGTTTTACAAAGACAGTGTTGAGCCGACCTGAACAGAGCAGAAGACAGAATATGATTATATTGAGTTAATGGGATTATTGTGTTTATCAAAATAATGACTTAAATAATTAGGGATGACATCCTAGATGTTAAATCTAAGGCATAATATAATGATTTTGTATTTTGAGAAGAGTATAAAGTATTGTAAGCTGACAAGAAGTTATTTTGTAATAACTTGTATATATGTAAGTACAATGTAATGTGAAAGATATAGATTATAACAAGAAAGATATAGCAATTTTAATAAGTTGATTTATGATAAAAAATTTTATGTTGTAAGAAGAAAGGAAGCAAGTACTATATATCAAAGTGAAGAGCCTAAAAAGCTAAATTAGAATAGAGAAGCTATTTGGCAGCAGTAAAAAGGTTTTTGTATTTTACCTTTGTATCTGAAGCTATTATTGTATATTAAATGTTTGGGCAATGGGATCATCTTGAAAATATTCTATTTTGTAATAGAAACTCCTAACAAGGTTGAGGCTTCTAACAAGGCCTAGAGTCCTTTAACCAGGGCAGAGACACTATATGTATGTAATAGACTCCTAACAGGGTCAACATCCTTAACCAAATACTTTTGATTAGTGGATCTGTTGGAAATATTCAGGAATTAACCAGGTTACTGAGAGGGGAGGGGGTGAATCAGTAACTCCAAATTTTCTTCTAATTTTAACATGTATTTTACTTTTTAACCTTTGCATACAGAAAGCATGAAACTTGAAAGCATTCACAATAATGACACATAGATTTGGTTACCCAGAAACCTTCCAAAAGAAAGTAAAACTGGGGTGGGGATGAAACCCACAAAGCTTTAATACTGCAGAATAAAGTTGGCCGGTTAAGGCTTACAATTTGATCACTTCTGATGATCTGCCCTGTTAGGAGCAATAAGGATTGCTAAATCCACCCTGTTAAAGGATTTACAAACATACAGTGAAGTATGCACTCGGTAAAGAGATTTATACAAAGACTGTTAAGTCTACCCGGTTAAAGGATTTAGTACTGATTCACCTGTTAGAATGAAACAGGTAGATCTCTGCTTTGCAACTGGATTGCTGATTGAGATTCTCTGATGTACTGATCACCTTCTGTGATGAATTTGTCTTTTGCTGTACCTTATACTTCTGAAGCCTTCTGTAATTCGCTTATCTCTGCCTTTCTTTTTCTTTCACAAATATTCTCCTTTATATATTTCATCTTTTTACAACATTGTTTATATACAGGTTTTAAACAATTAATTACAATCACAATTACATAGGCGGCTTGACAAATAAACATAAGTGCTACTAAGTCGGCCCAAATAGTTACTCGGTTCCTTCAAACTGACTCGGTGACTTTCTGATACTCGGCGTCCACTGCATTACTCGACATCGTCATGCACTCGGTAGAAGTGAAGGCACGGTTCATACTGATCACTCGGTAGGTATTGAACTCGGTAAGTACTGGTGACTCGGTAGACAAGATGTTACTCGGTTTACATTGTCCTGATCGGTTTGTACTAACTTGCTCGGTTTGCACTGTCTGCTCGGTTTGCACTGTCTGCTCGGTTTGCACTGTCTGCTCGGGTTTGCACTGTCTGCTCGGTTTGCACTGTCTGCTCGGTTTGCACTGTCTGCTCGGTTTGCACTGTTTGCTTGGTTTGCACTGTTTGCTCGGTTTGCACTGTTTGCTCGGTTTGCACTGTCTGCTTGGTTTGCACTGTCTGCTCGGTTTGCACTGTTTGCTCGGTTTTGCACTGTTTGCTCGGTTTGCACTGTTTGCTCGGTTTGCACTGTCTGCTCAGTTTGCACTGTCTGCTCAGTTTGCACTGTCTGCTCGGTTTGCACTGTCTGCTCGATTTATATCCAGGAATGCAAATAAGTGTTGTCACTAGTGGCAATTCTACTTAATGCCAACAATCTCCCCCTTTGGCATTAGTGACAAAAACACTTATTGGCCAAAATTTATATACACCGAATCATACTGAGTTTTATTTTGATTTTTTCAAAATTTATCTTTGTTATAGGGCTTTATACATTGTCTCCCCCTTTCAATGTGCTAACTGTTCCTTATACAAATCTATACAGTATACATATCTCTCCTTCTATACATATCTCCCCCTTTTTGACGATAATGCCAAAGGTGCATATACAAGTTATTTACAGAGAGAATCCAAAATTTGATAAGAAATCAGAATGTACCTTCATTATTAGTGCCAGGGTTCTGTCCCAACTTTCTTGCAGGATTTTACATGTTTGTATAGCAATTTGGACTTCTGCAGAGAGTTCAATCATGTGATCTGCTATAGAGAACTGATTGTCATGAATCAATGTTCTGGAATGTTCAATGTGCCTTATACATTGTATTCATGATGGAAGGATCATGTGTTGGATGTCTAACAGTGTGGACCGGATCCTTGAGTCTTCTTTCAATAGATCAGACTGCATATTAGATAGGTGTGAAATTTTCATGTGATTAGCAGAGCTTGAACTTGGTTCAAGTTGCAGCTTCTGTATGCTAATCTTCATATCCTCATCCATTTTATCTTTAACATCCTTTGTGAACTCGGCAAAATTGCATAGTCTGGCCAAAAGAGAGGTAGCATTCGAATAAATAGACTCTACGTTAGGCAAAACTGAAGACAATTCCACTTGGTTGATAGCTATGTGCTGAGCAATGTGCTCAAGCACTTTATTGTTGAATCTCTTCTCGGCTCTTTCAACTAACTTTTCTGTCCCGGATGAGTCCTCATTGTATTTCTCAACTGCCTCTGCTAATTGTAACAAAACATGCTGGGAGGAGTCTACTTTAATGCCTAATGCATCAGACAAAATGTCCTTAGCATCCTTGATGATTTGATACTCCTTGTCTCTCTCCTCTTTAAGCTTCTTTTGTTTTTCTTTCCTTTGGAGGATCTCACCTATGTTCTGCATCTGGTCTGCTGAGAGATTTGCAAAATCTAATGTAGGAATCTCTATCTCTTCATCTAGGTCTATATCCTCAACTATATTTTTACCCAAAAATTTTATACTCGGTAGAGCCTTAGGCTTATCTGTACTAAATGCTCTTGTAGTAGTGACAGTAGATAAAGTAGGGCTGGCTATTGACACTGGTATACTTTCTACTGGAGAACTTAAAATATTTACACTTGAAGATTCAAAAACTGGAAAACTTACTGGTACAGGAGACTGCAGCTCGGTAGAAGAAATGGTAGTTGCCTCTGATGTTGCTAGGGATGATTGGACAAATGTGGAAGTTGTCACAACCATGCTTGAAGGTGTCTCTGGGCTGGATGTAGAGATTTTCACTGGAGAGGTAGGAAGGGATGCAATGACTTCTGCTGCTATCCTTACAGTATCATCTACCTCGGTGTCTTCTTCTTGTTCATCGCTGTCATCTTCAATATCTTTTATTATTACAGTTTCAATGCTCGGTTGGTGAAGGTGGTATATGTTCTTCCATGTGGCTTTTGTAGCCTTCACAACCGATTCAATATTGTTGATCAAAATCAAACAAGTATTGAACTTCAATGTCATCTTATTTTCATTTTCTTTTAGTGCCTTCTTTACTTCATCATTATTCAAGCTCGGCATCAACTGTCTCAGGTTTTGATCAAATATGTCTATCACAGTTTGCCTTGCATTGCTCCATCTCATTCTTATTGGATTCAATAGAACTGCTGGAATCTGTGGGGTAATTTCTTCAGGAGAGTATTTCCACTGTCCCATCTTCTCAACAACAGCATCTTCTATTTCCTTCTGTTCTGCTTCTGATCTGGTTTCATATTTCAAGGATTTTATGTTACTTACTCCAGATCCTGATCCATCTCTAAAGAGTTTGAGCTTTTCTTGATGGGTTAGAGGAGGCCTTTTGAATACTATGTCTTTATCTGCCTTTTCTGCCTTGCCTCTTGTATTTCTCCTTGTAAACACAGCAGTGGGAGGCACAGATGCCTTAGTGATGAAAACTTTTCCTTTCTTCTTTGCAGGTTCTGGTTCCTCTATTTTCTCATCCTTTTCTCCTTCTTTTTCATCTATATCTTCTTTGTCCTCGGTTATCATTTGCATTTTGGCTATCCTCTTCTTTCCTTTGTTTACCGCCTGTGGAAGCTTTATGCTTAGTTCAATTCTCACCTTAGCTTCATCATATGTTCCAAAATATGGAGCTTTGGGATTGACAGGCTGATTTAGAAGAGCTTCAATGATATTCTTGGTTTCATCAATATTTACCTCATAAGGAAGAGGTTTTACATATACAGTTCTTGGTTTAACTGCTTGAATATACACATTATCACAATCTACCATAAAACAGATGTCATCTTTGTAATCTTCCACCAACTTCTGTGGAATCCGGAATCTGTCATTCATTTTCTCTTTGAAAGACTCAAAATAGTTATCCATGATGCTTTCAAAGTTTTCACCCATTTCTGCGATGTATTCATTAATTTCATAAAGTACTGGCACATCTTTTCTCCATACAACTTTTCCTTTAGAAGGGAAGAATTTCTGAACATAGAAGAATAAACAGACTAACAAGGATCCAAACTTACATGGATTGTTTTTGGAAGTTTTGATGCTTTCCATGTTCTTGTTGAACTGTTTCAACAATAAGTCTGCTAGGTCAAATGTCAAGTTATTTTTGACCACTTTGTATGCTAGGTCAACAGCTTCACAGGAGACACTGTTCTGTCGACTAGAACTGTAAATCTTGTGGGCAATGATATGTGTACCAAACTTCAGTTTGGCGTCGGTAATGCTGCTAACCTTCATGCCTCTACCATCCCACTCGGCTAGGGTTTTCTTCTCTAGTTCTGTCCGACCTAGGGTTTTGGTAGTTTTAGCTTTGTTCAACATGGGAAGACCGGTGACTTGTTGAATCATTTTCTTTGTGATCTCAATAGGTTGCTCAAGCCAAATCTTGCCATCGTGTACTCGGCTGAGAATGTACCTAACCCATTTATCTCAAAAGTTTCGAGGAAGATGTGCAATGTGAACTAAACCCTTATCTTCCAGATGTTTGTGCTCGGGTTTCAAAATACCATCCACACATAGTTCCTCATGCACAATGTCTAGTTCTAGGTTTCCCATTTCTTGAATTGAACAGTTAAAATGATTACGGATATCGTTGATAAGCAGTACCTTAGGAGGAATCTGAGATTGAGCTCCGTTCGGATCTAGGGCTGCTGCAATAGCGGGCACGATCTTAAATTCTGGTGCTTTCCACTCCCCTTGGACTAACATATCAGATCCTTTCTTCACTGAAGTGCTGGATGATGCCATGGTAGCTCACAGAAAATTCCTTTCACAAAAGTATTAAATCGCCGGGTTGCCCTTGAAGTTTTCTGCTCTCAAAGTGCTTAAAGATTTGCGGTGAAGAATGAGTTTGATTACTTGCTTTTTGTTTACAATTCTATCATTAATGCTCATTTCAAATTAGGGTAGGAATTCTGACAGACTGTCACCCACCAAGAATTAATTGCTCAGAAAAGACTTCGCAACTCGGTGAACTCGAGAATTCATAATGCTCCGACCTCGCTCGGTAAAGACAGGTACTGACCTTGCTCGGTGAAGACTATACCGACCTTGCTGTGATCTCACTGCATCTTGCATGCTGATTTAGACTTTTCTTTTAATTTCAGTTCTGAAACTGCTTGAGACTGATCTATGAGAGTACAGTTCCAGTGCTTCCTTGGAAATTTAGTTTGAGTCGGTAGAGCCATCCATTCCATTACTTGGACTGGATTGCTCGGTAGCTTTAGGAATCCATTTTTGTCTCACCTGTTTCCTGACCTTTGTTGCTTCATTCTTCTTTCCTTCTTCAATTTCACTAGCATTCATGCAGTTTCTGGCTATGTGACCAAGTTTAGTGCATTTGAAACATCTTATGGTAGTATCTCTTTTTCTTAGATGATGTTTTATGCAATTCATGCCAATGTGTCCATATTCTCCACAGTAATGACATCTACACCAGGTGTTGTAGTCCCATCCAAACATTGCTTTCACAATTTGTTCTGCTGGATTAAATGTCTTGGATCTGCACTCGGATGCCTTGTGACCTTGTTTTTTGCACTTGTGACAATTACCTCTGAATCTAGGTTTTTCCCTGCATTCATTTGCTTTGTGACCGGGTTGATTGCAGCTATAACATTTTCCATTGAATTCTGCTTTTTCATTGTTCCAACATTTATTTGAAGTATGTCCTATTTTACCACAATGATTACAAGTAGGTTTTTGATTTCTTTGAGTACCTTGCTTAGAGGATTCGCCTTCTTCTTTGTATCCAAGTCCTGCTTTTCCTTTTTGCCTATGAAGATTTCGTTCATACAGCTGATTCAAGTCTTCTTGACTTTTCAGCATTCCTTCATTGATTTGTTTTTCAGCGTTTAGGTCATCCATCAATCTTAGATTGGTTTCCTTTTCAGATCTTAGTTCTTCTCTTGTGTTTTCTATTTTTGAGCTTAGATTTAGAATTTCTTCATTTGTATGAGAGATCTGATCAATTAGATTTTCTAACTGAAGGGTTTTGTTTTGGACTTCAATGTTTCTTCCATCTAATTCATCTTTCAACTTGTTTCTTTGTTCCAAGATCTCACAGAATCTTGTAGAGTGTAGTTCTTGTTCTCTTTTCAATTTTCTCACTTCTTCCTGCAGAGACCCATTCTTTTCTAGAAGTTCTTTGATAGCATTGTTTGCTTCATCTGAGTTATTTGAGGGAAGAAGATCTTCAATCTTTTCTTCAATGTAATTCTGATCATTCATCTGATTTGCAAGTTCCTTCCTTCTCCTTAGGGATTGGGAAAGATGTTCTTTTGCTTCTTTGAGTTTAGCTATGGCCATTTCCAGATCTAGCTTTTCATTTTCAATCACCTTGTTCCGTTTGAATACCTCCATAGTCCTGGATCTTTGCTCAAGCTAGTTAAGCTTTGTCTTGAGAACCAATGCAGCTCTGATACCAATTGTTGGAAATATTCAGGAATTAACCAGGTTACTGAGAGGGGAGGGGTGAATCAGTAACTCCAAATTTTCTTCTAATTTTAACATGTATTTTACTTTTTAACCTTTGCATACAGAAAGCATGAAACTTGAAAGCATTCACAATAATGACACATAGATTTGGTTACCCAGAAACCTTCCAAAAGAAAGTAAAACTGGGGTGGGGATGAAACCCACAAAGCTTTAATACTGCAGAATAAAGTTAGCCGGTTAAGGCTTACAATTTGATCACTTCTGATGATCTGCCCTGTTAGGAGCAATAAGGATTGCTAAATCCACCCTGTTAAAGGATTTACAAACATACAGTGAAGTATGCACTCGGTAAAGAGATTTATACAAAGACTGTTAAGTCTACCCGGTTAAAGGATTTAGTACTGATTCACCTGTTAGAATGAAACAGTAGATCTCTGCTTTGCAACTGGATTGCTGATTGAGATTCTCTGATGTACTGATCACCTTCTGTGATGAATTTGTCTTTTGCTGTACCTTATACTTCTGAAGCCTTCTGTAATTCTCTTATCTCTGCCTTTCTTTTTCTTTCACAAATATTCTCCTTTATATATTTCATCTTTTTACAACATTGTTTATATACAGGTTTTAAACAATTAATTACAATCACAATTACACAGTCGGCTTGACAAATAAACATAAGTGCTACTAAGTCGGCCCAAATAGTTACTCGGTTCCTTCAAACTGACTCGGTGACTTTCTGATACTCGGCGTCCACTGCATTACTCGGCATCGTCATGCACTCAGTAGAAGTGAAGGCACGGTTCATACTGATCACTCAGTAGGTATTGAACTCGGTAAGTACTGGTGACTCGGTAGACAAGATGTTACTCGGTTTACATTGTCCTGATCGGTTTGTACTAACTTGCTCGGTTTGCACTGTCTGCTCGGTTTGCACTGTTTGCTCGGTTTGCACTGTCTGCTCGGTTTGTACTGTTTGCTCGGTTTGCACTGTTTGCTCGGTTTGCACTGTTTGCTCGGTTTGCACTGTTTGCTTGGTTTGCACTGTCTGCTCGGTTTGCACTGTCTGCTCGGTTTGCACTGTCTGCTCGGTTTGCACTGTTTGCTCGGTTTGCACTGTTTGCTCGGTTTGCACTGTCTGCTCGGTTTGCACTGTCTGCTCGGTTTGCACTGTCTGCTCGGTTTGCACTATCTGCTCGGTTTATATCCAGAATGCAAATAAGTGTTGTCACTAGTGGCAATTCTGCTTAATGCCAACAGGATCAGTTGTGGGTACCATCCTAACTGGGGTTTTCTCTTGGCCAGGGTTTCCTCAAGAACAAACATGGTGTTATGAGTTCATTCATTTTGTTGTTATGCTTGTTATTCAGTTTACTTAGTTTAGTTTCTTATGCAAGCTACAAGTTAATTTCTTATATCCATAATTGGGCAAAAGTAAAAGTTTGTGAAATATTGATTCACCCCCCTCTCAATATTTCCTATTTATAACTGTATGTCATACCATTTATCCACTGTGTATGTATCCATATCTAATATTTCATATTCATATCCATTTCATGTTATTTCCCCTTATGATTTTGTCATGTCAGGTTATTTGCCCCTTGTTTTTGTCACTTGAAGTTCTTAGGGTGTGGGAGTCTTGAAATATTTTTCTAGGAATGGTTTGTGAAGTTGCATGACCATCCCTAATGCATTGTCCCAACCAGACCTTACAAACTTCAAACCCTCAGACTTCACTTCTAGCTTGACAACTAGCTTGACTAGGCTCTCGACAATAGAAAGATGAGGATCTTTATGATCTAACTCCTTTGCTGTGACTAACACCCTTTGCATAGCCTCAAGATGAGGTGTTAATATTGTTTGGATGGAGAGTAGTATAGCCCTTATTTTATCATTGTTAGCCACCAACTCAGCTAATCTACCTTGGGAATGTAACAATCTAGTAAAATGCATAGAGCTATAGCTTGCATCCATGCTCAGTGAGTGACCAATAGACTTTAGATCTAACTGTAGTTTTCTATTAGATCCTAGTTGTCCTTTTTAGATTCTTCTACATTTCATAACTTCTTGTACAAATAATATGTATTTTGTACAACTTCTTCTAAATTTGTTACTAAGGTAGAGAGTTCTACCTATTTTACTACAATGTCTGTAGAGACCTTATTGAGTACCTTGGTCTCAAACTTCCTTTCTGACCACTGCAACAAATTTTCATTGGCTTCATTGTTATCATCAACCACTTTCTTGTCAATATGGACAAGTTCCTCTAGAATAGGTTCAGATTCATTTACATCATTCATCTCAAAAGCATCTATAAAAATACCTTTTATCTCATGGAGTACCTACTTTTGTTGATGTTCCCTTCTCATCTCTTCCTGTTTACTCTTCTTCCTCAGTAGATCTTGTAATATTTTCATTTTTTCATAGGTTAAGTTATCAGTGTCCCACTTAGGAATCACTATAAATTCTTCGAGTGTCACCTGTGTAGAAGGATATTTCTCCTTCTTCTTTTGTGACTTCTTCCTAGGTGTAGTTCCACTCAGCATCTGTATAAGAGCTTTTATTGCCTCTTGTTCCTTAGGCTCTTGAGTGTCCAACTCTTTCTCTTTCTCCATCTTTTCCTTTTCCTTCTCCTCCACATGAGGACTCACTACTACCAATGCAGATTATTCTACTTTCTCTTTGCTTATCTCCTCAAAAGATCTAGGCTTTGGTGTGATCGCCGACTTGTCCCATTCCTCAGCATTAGCACTTTGGGAGACTAGATGATCAACTGTGACTGTATGAGGGCTTGCTGGGCTTGCCTCGACTTGAATATGCTTCTTAATTCATTCCTTGGTCAATATGTGTGTTTTAACCGGTGTGTCCTTAGTGATATCTACAATAGTTATCACATCCTTTCTCTCTTTAGCCTTCTGATCTGCTTCCTTTTGAACTTGTTGTTCACTGACATCCTCCTTATTGTCCAATTCTACTTCCTTGGATGTGCCTGCACTGTGTTGTGCACTCTTATCAACTAAAAGACCAAAAACTATCTTCCATAACCTTATACTTTGTTGTACAATATCTTCAACCTTGTGTTGGAGGATGGAATATGCCCTGAGCTTGGGGATAAATCTATTCCTATATTTCTCCATATACCGCTGAATGTATGAAGGGGATAAGTCAGGCATGACTTGAGCAAGAGTGGTCTCCCTAATTTTCTTCTTAGTTGTTAAGGCATATTCCATTTTTGAGCTATCCTCTAGTATAATTCATTAGGAATCAAGTTCTCTATTTGAAGCGATGTCATCTTGAATGTACAGAGCATCTCAAGCATAGATTTTTCTACTCTCTCCTTGTTCTCAATGCTTAATTTCTCAAATCTTGTTTTCTTAAAGCCTGCTAGGCCAACAATGCTCTTAACATTGTGGAATATTTCATCCATAGTCAGTGATCTCTTCTGTGATGGACCCTTCTTCTTTACTTTCTCATCACTATCAGTTTCCTCATCATCATTTTCCAAGATAATCTTTCTTCTTGGTTTCTTCCTTATCTAGCTCAACACTGCCTTAGGCTAAACTAGTTTTATTTTTCAAGATGGAGGGGTCATCTTTCATGGCTTGACAGTTATGAAAGTGGAAGTTTCTCTAGTTCTCAGCCTAAGGACTAGTGAGGAAATGGGCTTAGGTTTCTATACTTGTTTCTTGATAGGCTTGGCAACTGATGCCTTCTTGCCTTTCTTCACTACCACATTCTCCTCTTCTTCACTTTCTTCTAACTCACTAGATTTATCCTCTCCTAATCCTTAGGTCAATGCAAGAGGTGCATCTACCTCTTCTCCTCCCACCATTTTCTCTATGTTTTTCACTATATTCTTTGTTTTCCTCTCCATGGCATAATATTTTAATCCCATGGTTATCTTAGTCTTAGCTTCCTCATATGTTCCAAAATGTGTGTCCTTTTTGTCAAATTCCTCAGCTAATAAGGCTATGACTGCTATTGTTTTCTCATCTATATTTACCTCATAAGGTAATGGCATTAGCCATGATAACCTTGGTATAACTACTTGTGCATATGTTGTGTTTGTATCAAATAGAAAACATATATCTTTATAGTACTTATCCACTAGTGATACAAGGATTCTGCTTCTTTTCCTTATTTTCTTCTTGAATTCAACAAAATAATTGTCCATTATACTCTCAAATGTTTCACCCACCTAACCAATAAAATCACTAATCTGTACTGTGACAGGTCTATTTTTGTCCCATTCTACACCTCCAACACTAGGAAAATTTTTCTGTATGTAGAAAAATAGATAGACAAGTAAAGAACCAAACTTACACATAGAATTCTTTTCTTTCTAGATGGATGTAAGGCTCTCAACAAGCTCTATCAGTTGGATCTTGACAAGGTCATATGTATGATCCTTCTTTACTAAATTCCAAGCTTGGTCCACTGCCATGCATGGGACATTGTCCAACTGACTAGATTGATAAAACTTATGAGCTATCACCCTTACTGCAAAATCAATTTTTGGGTCTATGATAGTTGAAATAGTCATACCTCATTTGTTCCACACTGCCTGGGTGTTTTCTTGAATTTCCTCTTTACTCTGACATCTCATTGTCTTCTTTCCAGTGATTCTAGACTATCCAGTTACCCGGTGAATCATTTCTATGGTAATTTGGATTGGTCCATCCTCCAGCCAAATTTTAATCTCGTGTACTTGACTCAATACAATCTTGATCCATTCAAATTTAAAATTTTGTGGAAAATCAAGAGCATGAACTAACCCTCACTCGACAAGCTTCTGGTGTTGAGGCTTGAACACCCCATTGCTGCATATTTTATCATATGCTTCCCCGAGCTCATAATATCTGATTTGCTCGATCTTACACATGTAGCATGATCAAATGTCATTGATCATCAAAACCTTCTAAGAGATAAAAAATAGAGCTCTAGTAAGATCTCGCATAATCACACTCTTTGGAGTGGCCTAGAGCTTATGTGGCTTGCATGCATCATTTCTTACCAATTGAACATTAAAAACTTCCTTCCCTTGCTTCTTAACTACAGATGATGATGAAGATTCCATTTCTTCAAACTTAAGGGTTTCATTTATGAAATGAATAACTCGATAAAATGCCTGCACAAGTGTTTCTCATCTATATTTGGCGATGATATGCTAAGAAGATTTCTGCAAATCACGCTTAGCACAAATCACTCTGGTTAAATGCTCTTGAATCTCTCTGAAAAGTTCTCAAATCACTGGTGAAATGAAAATAAATGGTAACTTCCCACTTTATAGATGTCAAACAGTTAGATTAGGGCTTCATTAATGATCCCTACACTTTCTAGGTGAGATACAACTATCTTGACAATCTCATGTCAACTTGGTTGACATAAGCTCGATCGGTACAACCATTTGATTACAGATTGGTGTACATCATATCTTGACTATTACAAGATCTCAAAAAACACTAGTGACTCAGTCACTAAAGGCTAAAATACTGATGCTCGACATCAAATATAAAATGTATCTCTTTACTCAAATCTATCCTAATGCATCTTAATTTATGCAGATATGGACCTTATCTTATAAAATGTTAGGAACTAATGTAAAATAAAACATTATAAGATTCAGTTCCACACATACCTTCTTTACTTAGTTCAAAGTAGTGTGATCACTTGATCCATTGGATTGGGTGACCTTAGGTTCACTGACTCCACTACCGCTTGCTTCCTCTTTCTTCTTCCATGTCTTGTTCATCTGATCTCTCATCTACTCAACAGTTTCTTCATTCTTGCTTTGTTCATTTCTTAGTATATGTGCTTTGTAGTCTTTTTTGAATTGATGAATCTTTTTGTATTTATAGCATACCATACTTCCATTCATCCAACTCTTGGATTTACCTCTGAAATGTGTCTTCAAACAATTTTCTCCAATGTGACCATATTTTCCATAATAATGACAACTATACCATGTATTATAGTCCCAATTGTATGTATTACCCTTCTTATGTGCCTTAGTCTATTGATTGGATTTCCACTTAGCTTTGGATCTACACTCATGTGCTCTATGTTTGTATTTATGAAAGTTGAAGAAATGTCCTTGAAATCTAGGTTATGTAGGTGGATTACTAACCTTTGTCTTGCATTCATGTGCCTGATGTCCATGCTTTTTGCAATTAAAACAATATCCATTGAACTTTGGTTTAGGATCAGACATACCATGTTTGCTTCTATAGATGTTGGTTGTATGTCCTAGCTTTCCAAAATGATGGCATGTAGGCTTGTTGTTCTTTGGCTTTGCATTCGTTTGTTCTCCACTTTTTGAGGATTTTCCTTCCTCATTTGATGATAAGTGCTCATCATGTCCAAGTCCAGATGTATCACTGGATCTTCTAGGTGACCTTAACAATTCTTCAAAGTATCTTATAGCTTCATTAGGCTTGTTAATTCTTTCATTGATCTCCTTTTCAGATCTTATTGCATTCCTCAGTTGACTATTTTCTGATCTCAAATTTGTGATTTCCACATTTTTCCTACCCAATTCTTGATTAACAAGTAGTAGTTGATTTAACATGTCCAGTTGATTGTTTGTCATTCTTTGCATGTCACTTTTCCTTTCATCAAGTCTCATTGATATTTTTCTTTTATCTTCTTCAGCCATTTTCTTATCGTCTTCAACTTTATTTTTTTGTTCAACAACTTCAAAAAGTCTTACTGATTGTATTTCTTGTTCTCTCTTTTGATTTCTTATGTCCCCATTCAGTATGTTATTTTTCTCCAGTAGTTCTTTGATAGCTTTGTCACTTTCAGTAGAGTTTCCACTATCAAATAGTCCTGTAGTATCTTCCTGATATTGAGTTTCATTTTGTTGTATTTCTATTTCTCTTTCTTCTGCTTAGGGATTTCTTCAGTGTAATGCAAGATGAATTCCAATCTTATGATTCTCTATGATCTTTCCCAACTTATAAACCTCCATCTCAAGATCTTTGACTCACAAGTGGTTAGACTTCTTTAAGAGACTAAGCTCTAATACCAATTTTTGGAAATCTATTAGGCAAAGTGAGATACTGAGAGGGGGGAGGGGGAGGGGTGAATCAGATATCAACCAATTCATACATTTTGACATAAAAAAACTTGCATATCATAAGCATCAAACTTAACACTGTAATAGATCTAATATCCTAATCATCATCCATGAAGATAAACATAACACAATAATTTTGGTTACCTAGAAACCCTTGAAAGGTAAAACTGAGGTGGGGATGACACCCACAAATCATCACTACTGTGGTATTAAAGTTTTCATGTTAGGGGTACAAGTTTGATCATAAAAGATGATCTACCCTATGAGGGGTCTACCCTGTTAAGAGCTTTGAGACTTATACAATCTACCTTGCAAAAGGGTTTAAAACTTACAAAAAGTAAGCACTTGGTTAAGAGATTTACTAAGGTCTGTTAAAATAACTCTGTTATCCATGATTCACTTGTTAGATTGTATCAGTACCTGATCCTTCAATTTTCACTGTGATGTTGATAACATATCTTCTCCTTACAATATAGATTTGATCTTCCTCTATCAAACATGTCTCTATTCTATCCTTCACTGCTCTGCTCGGTCATTGAACTCTTTTTCTAAAAATCAAAACACTTTGCTTCTCTGCAAGTATGAGATCTCCTTCATACTCATGCTCTTCTCATTGATACATTTTAGGGTTCAAATCTCATATTATATAAACAATTGATCACCTCCAAGATTTAAGATCTACAATCTAGGTTGTCTACTTTTTCCTCTTAACCTTTCCCTAATTATGATTGGTTCTATGAATTACATAGGGATTAATGATTACAATTCTAAAGCATAATCATGTCTGTGATTTCCTCAACAAACAATAAATGTAGATAGATGTCGGCCAAAATGGTTTACCTAAGTGTTTGTGCCATAACAAACACATATGTTAAATCGAACTTGCTCAACATTTGATATATATTATTGGCTGCTTAGACAAACCACTTTGTTGAGGCTTATGGAACCTACATTAGTTTAAAAATTGTCATGGATAAACAATATACTAAGGTATGGTTAGAAAAGGAATCTCTTAACATTATCAATTTCCTTAATGGTAAAGCCACCCTAGATGGACAAATAAATCTTTGATCTTGGATTGTGTTCAAATGCTAAATTTATTCAAAGATCATATGGTTACACATGTTTAGCGAGAAGGTGATCATGTCATAGATAGATTGGCTAAATTGAGGGTAAATTATCAACATATGGTGAGTTGGGGATTTAATGAAAAGATCCTTGAGGAAATTAAATTGCTTTTC
The DNA here is from genome assembly GCA_027943335.1 of Chamaecyparis obtusa. Taxonomy (NCBI): domain Eukaryota; kingdom Viridiplantae; phylum Streptophyta; class Pinopsida; order Cupressales; family Cupressaceae; genus Chamaecyparis; species Chamaecyparis obtusa. Next base: position 23,917 of record BSBK01007049.1, read on the forward strand.
TATAATGATTATGGGGAATGCTAAACTGAATGTGTTTTAAAAAATGAAGAACTCAATCGTGCAAAAAAACTTATTAATGTGGCCTTCTTTTATCATGAAGTGTCTAGATTGGCTTTTTTTTTTAATTTTGTTCTTAGCATTTGCTACCCTGGTCTAGTCTTTTGTGCTCTTCCTGGCAACATTAGAAGAATGGGGAGATAGGAATAAATTTGAACTTATTATTTGTCATCAATGGAAAAAAAATTATACAATTTGCAGTGAGATCTCGGTAGGTGGTATTAATGGTTATATGGAGAGATTGCATGGTTATGACCCTAAAGTTACAAATGTTTTTTTGAAGGATGGTGTGATAGGGTTTTGAAGGTGTTTGGCCTAAAGCTTGAAATCACTCATGAGTTAATTGTTAGAGTTTAAAATTCTTTGGTTGGGGGGAGAAAACTCTAGAGAGATAGAAAATGTGCAAATGAGGCTTTGGAGATTTTATTCTAGTTTGGGGAAATGGATGAGGTAAAAAGAACTATAGACGGGGGTTATGAGAGATCCTCCATCAAAGCTCCTTTGAAGGATGTGGTCGAAGTCATTATACAATATGTAACCTTGGATGGAAAATTCTAAAATATCTTTTTTTATCATTTCATTATTCTCAACCACTTCAGGCATGAAAAATTCATTTCAATTCCCTTCTATTTGTTGTCTTCATTGTGCAATATCTTAAAATCCCACAAAAAATCCCTCTTCCTGGATCCTCCATAAAGGTCTAATTTTTATTATTATGGAACATGCCAAATATTTATCTATCCAGAAAAACCCTATCCCTAAGACTAGCATTGAATACCAAAAGAATATCCATGTTGATTATGAGGACTTCTCAACTGATTTCGAGGATGCTCCCTTAGATGATGAGGTGGTTTTTTATTTGGGTAAATGAAAATCCAAAAAGAAACAACAAGGATCACCAAGAGATTATAGTTTCTAAGGATGAATAATCATATTACACCCACCTTGATAGTCTTGTTTTGGTTTCACTAGATCCTAGTGATGGTGACAAAGGGAAGGGTAAATCTAGTTTGTTGGTCTTTGCTAAAGCTAAGGAGAAAACCATTTCTCGGTCCCACTCAGTTGGGGGGAGAGGCAACTCTCCAAAAAGAAGAAATTGAAAACTCAAAATGATGTTGTCCCCACTCTCCAATCCCCTATTTTCCAGCCTCCCAAGATGAGTATTTTTGATATGGGAACCAAGTTGATATTCCTTTAGAGGTGCAAAAAGATACCTTGGTTGAGAAGGGATCCTATGTGCAAGAAGATACAAGTATAACAAAGAGTTTCAAAGATGTGATGGATAGCCAAAATGTTAGTATCTAGTGGATTGTAGTAGAAATCAATGTTATTAAAGAGAAGGTCACTATGTCAACTTCGGTTCAAGGCTTGGATAAAATTATGGCCTGCACTCAGACCTTGGCAAAAGACATCAAAGATTTGAAGGAGGACCACAAGATTCACATCAAGAAGGTGTAGGATTCTATTGAATCTATACATGGTAAACTAAGGGTTGTTGTTGTTGTAAGTAAAATTTCCATGGATAATGCCATAGAGAGACTCAAGAATCTCAAAGATCAAGTTGAAGCTTTGCAAGGCATATATCCAAGGGAATTTAGGCTTCACCTTCAGGTAGTACCAAATTAATAAAAAAAATTCTTGCCGATGACAAAAGTGTGGCAAAAAAGGACAAGGATGCGGTTTCTTTTCCTTGGTCTACAACCAGACTCCAAATAAGAACAAGGGGGCTTCCCCCATTAACAATATAATGAACAAGGTTAAAATTATAAATGAAGAAATAATTCATAAAAATGATAGTTTGGTAAAAAAATATATGACTTTGGGGCATTGTTCCCTTGGTTTTGTGGTTTTGGCTTGTTGTTGTTTAGTTGGTGGTTAGTGATTGATCTTTCTAGATAGTTGTTTTGTTTTGTTAAGGGTTTTTGGTCCCTTCAAAAACTAGTTTCCCTTTAATAAAAACTATAGATGTTATATATTTTGAGTGTATCTTTTAATCATATTGTAATCTCATTAATGATAATCCTGGTAAATAGTGACAAAGATATCAAGGTTTGGAAAAATCTTATTCTCTCCTAACTAATAGCCTTATAACTTTCAATATTGATAAGTAGTTGACTTATAACCTTACAAATTTTATTTCTTTAACTTCTATCATTAGTGAGTGGTCTAAAATATTAGTAACCTTACAACTTCTACTTCTTCAACTTCTATTATTAGCAAGTGGCGTACAATCTTAATAACCTTAAAACTTGTACTTCAACTTCTATTTTTAGTAAGTGACATACAATCTTAAAAATCTTACGACTTCTACTTCTTCAACTTTTAATCTTCGCAAGTGGTCTACAATATTGATAACCTTAGAATTTCTACTTCAACTTCTATTATTAGGAAGTGGCCTACAATCTTGATAATCTAACAACTTCTACTTCTTTAACTTCTATTATTAGCAAGTTGCCTACAATCTCATTCAAAGCTGTTTATTGCCCTAGGCAATTACTCTCATCCAACTTTATAATACCATTTTTTTTCTTCTGATGAGTTCATTTGATCATAAAGATGCTATCTCTTTAATGATCAATCTCAAACAATTCAATACATTGTTATTTATTTATTTTAATGAAAGGTATTATATCAAATCTAAATTTCTTAGCTATCTGATATGAGAGCAGGAACCATTGACTAGACCTCATTGGCTAAGAGTGAAGGACTGAGGAGTGTCTATTCCACCAAAGTCTTATGGAGCATGATTCCAAACTCATCCTCTATGATATTGGGACTTTTCTATCAGAAACACTTGATCCATAGTAAATTCATTCAGAACTATTTAACTTCATTATTATTTTGAAACACACAAAATTAAAGAACTTTAATATAAATTAATAGAAAAACAACTTAATATCAAGTACTTTTCTCTCTCGAAAAATAATAAAACAGTCGCTGTCAAAAACAATGCTACGGTGCCACAAATTCATTTTGTGGATAAGATTATGAAGGCACGGTAGCTAAAATTGTGGCTCAATCTTCTACAGGCCGATTTATTCGCTTGAACGACCATATAAATTGTTGTATTACAGACGTGACACTGCAGCAACTTGTTATTTGTAAATTCCACAAATATTTTGTAGCGTCAATCTCGATCAATCTATGCGTAAGCCATTACGCACTCGCATATAAGCCAAATTCCAGGCCTGTCTATTGTATAAGGAAAAAAATTAGAGTTTAAGGTTTAGGTCATTGACGCATGATATCCTCAATAATTAGGGTTTCCATCATTCAGATGTGGGTCGGTTGAAAGTAACATTTACATAACAAATTCTCCCACTAAAAGTTCTGATTTGCACTGACTCCAGGTATGACGATAATTTTCAATAGAAACTTTGTCTCTAATTGGTTTCAATCTCAACACGTAGCCAGCTCCTGCTCTTACATATATCACCCGCATTGACACAAATGAAACTTCAGAGAAATGTGATATGTTATATATTATCAAAAATATAAAAAAAATATGCACAGTCATAACCATTGCAGGATAACAGTATGGAGCTAGAAGTGTATTTTGTATTAGATTTTGCAGAGAGAGGTGACAATGACAAAAATAGATAATTGTGATATTGACCTATTAAAGAAGTATTTTGATTAGTTTTTCTTTAAATATTTAAATGTTTATTTTAATCTAGTGAATTATGACTTTGATTAAAATAAGTGGAGAAGGGTTTCAATTAATTATACATTTACAATAAAATAAGACAACCGACTAATAGCAAGACTGAAACCAAACAAGTTACATCTTATTTTGAATAAGAACTTTAAGACTATTTAACACCCTAACTTTGATTAGAAAAAACAACAAATTATGTTATTAATTAGGTATATTTTTATACTTATATTAGAAAAAAAAACAAATTATGTTATTAATTTGGTATATTTTTATATTTATATTTGAGATTATCTATCATTAAAAATAAAATTAATTTTTTTTGATTATGGGAAAATAAATAATATTTATAAAGAAGGTATATAATTATTGCTCACTTCAACTAATTTATTGTACTTGCATTGACCTTAGTGAATTGTTTTGTACCAATCAACTAATCATATGTAACTATTTTTTCAATTCGAATATTTCTAAAATTCACATATTTATTTATTAATCTTATATATTATACATATTACTTATCTCAATTATGATTGGTTGAATTGGTTTGGTGTTATAAGAAAAATGTAAAATATAAGTAAATATTTATATTTTTAATATAGAAGTAATTCATGATAGAAAGAAATGTGTAAAATATCATACATATTTATATTTTTAATACAAAAATAATTGATGATACATCTACCTTTCAACCATTTTTTCTATATGATATTTAAAAATTATATATATTTTTATTTCTTCAAGTTCATCTATATCACATGTAAAGATGCTTCATAACATAGGTGCCACAATTCTTAAAATAATGTGGATAAATTCTCACGAAAAAAAGAAAACTAAATTATAATAGAGGAATATGAACTTTTTAAAATCTATTATATTCATTTTTACATAAATGTGAAATTTATCCTTCAAAATAATTTAAAAGAGGAATTGTGAGCCGACGATTAATTTGGTCTGCTTTTTTTCGGTGCTTTTCACGGTTTTTTTTTTTCAGTGCTCTTCGGCGATCTGCTTCCGGCAACCTTGGTTTTCGCCAAGGTGGCGCCTTCCGCCCGGCCTTGTCCACATGGTGGACACATGGTTTCCGCCGTGCAGGCCCTCGAATCGGGCAACCTCTCTCCCACACTTGATATTAATGACTGTAGAATGGTCGAGGATGGTCTTAATGGCGAGGCCTCTGAACCTGTACCTGGCAACTCCCCATCGCATGTTGATAATAATGTCCAAAACAAAGGTAATCCCTCATCCACCTGCAGTAGCGATCGGCCTAGGTCCTTCTCTGAAGCCATGGCTCGATCTCCAGACATCGACACAAGGGCGAGGTTTGAATGTGCTAACATTCACAATGCTGAAGCGGAAGAAGATGGTAAGAACCCCTTCGCTCCTTTACCTCCTTTCTCTATCATTCCTAATCCTGAGATGTTAGGAGAAATAGTTAAAGAAAAAGAAAGGCTTAGAGATACAACTATCTTTTTTTCTGCGGTTGATATAGATAAGTGTCCTCCAAGGAAATTTATGGACGACTGGTTCCACAATTACTGGAATAATAAACTAGGCCTGCACATCTCCTTTTGTAGACAAATACAGAAGGGTCTATATGTCATTTTCTTTGTGAATCATGATGCTTAGGAAGTGGTTATCAAGAAACAATACTGGAATGTTGGGTTGACGTCTTTTAGGGCCATTGCCTGGTCACCAGAGGCCATCCATGAAGAGGTTCTTGCCCTCTCGGCTCCTAGGTGGGTGTTGGTTAAAAACATTCCCCTTTTTCTGTGGCATTTCTTGCCACAATTGCTTGAACCAATTGGAAAAATCATCCGCATTGATGAAACTGTGCGGCTTGTTCCGCATATGGATGCGAGAATTCTGATCTCGTTATCTCCTGGTAAAGAATTCCCTAAAGACATTTCGATTAATATACTTAATGAGATTTTTTGTTTCCTTGTAGAGATTTTAGGGGGTTTAAATGCATGTTTCCTATGCCGAAAGGAAGGGCATTTACGCAAAGACTGTCCGATTATTAATAAAAGGTCTAATTATGTTAATACCTCTTCCAAGGAGGTGGCTAATCCTCATGTTGCTAATGAGAAGGTGCAGAATAGGGCACCCCAACTGGTTTCATCTCCTCCTGTCACCTCTAAGTCCCCCCCTAGCCAAAACCCTATTGAAATGAATAGTATGGCATCTAGCCCTATCTCAGCCAGTGTTGTGAAAACTAATGCTGGTCTTCAGCCCATCCCTAATCAGAATGTTGTGATAGATCTTAATAATAATGATGATGGTTTCACTATTGTTCCCCATAAAAAAAAGAGGAAGAAGGGCAATAGCAATGCTGTGCCTAAAGTTTTCCGCCTTAGTCAACCTTTCCTGACTTTAGATACGACTCTGACTAATAACATAGCTAAGGTAGACGAGGTCAGGTGTAAAGCATCTCATAATGACCCAGTTCGGCAACTCCCACCCAAGGTTTTTCAAGAAATTGGAGATGAGTATGATCTTGAGATCATACCGGCCACTTCAATCCCTCCGAGTTCTAAAGTTGGGCCTTCCATGGAAATTGACTCTTTTGTGGGGGCGAAGAATGATTCGAATAATGACCCCTCTGCTGCTAGAAGAAGAGGTAGACCACCTGGTTCTAAAAACAAGCCCTCAATCTCTAAACAGGGGGACACTTCTAACAGGTTTTTAGCTTTAACTGAGCAGGAATACATTGCGGAATCCTCCCTTAACATTGTGTCTCAATGAATTGTCTTTCATGGAATGTTAGGGGTTTGAAATCCCCTGATAGAAAGTTCGTTATTAAACGGTTGTTAAATTCTCTGCATTCGATAGATTTCTTTATGATGCAAGAAGTTAAGGCTGTGGGATTCACCTTGGATTCCAATCTCAATTATATATGGAAAGATGCTATTAAATTTTGCACTAATCATGTCAGAGGTAGAGGCGGTATTGCTCTGCTTATTGACAGTAAATGGGGCGATTGCATTCTTAACAGTGGTTGCTCTCCCTGTAATAGGGCTGTTTGGGTGTCCTTAAAACATGATAACTACACTTTTGGTATCTGTGCTATATATGCTTCTAATGATTCTAGAGAAAGAAGTGTTCTCTAGAAATGGCTCTCTGACCTCCCCGATATCCCCTGGTTGTTTGGTGGTGACTTTAATATGGTTGAGTCCCATGAGCTGGGGGGTACTCCTTTCCATTGGAAGGACAATGAAAGACCTTTCTGGAATAAATTGATTGGTTCTAAGTACCTTTTTGATCCGGTTACTAGGAGTAAGGATGTTAATCCTAGTTTATGGCACACTTGGTGCAATTTTCAGCAGGGTAATACCAGGATTTACTCCAGGCTTGATTGATTCTATGCCAATAGGCTTTTTTTTTCTTTTTCTCCTGATAACGCTGGGAACATTATTCACGTTATGGCTACCACTTTATCTGATCACCATCCTATTCTGACTAAAGTCAACTTTATCAGTAGCCCCATTCAGAACAAGCCTAAATGTAATAAATTCATCCTTAATTCTAGCCTCCTCATGGACGAGGATGTTCTTGCTGCTATTCAAATTATTAGAGGCTTAAATAAAAATAATCTTAAACACTCATCTCAGATTGATAAATGGAATACTAACCTTTCATCTTGGAGGATCTTTTTGCAAACTATTGGGCAAAAAAAAGCTAAAGATTATAGGTTTATCGAGAAGCAACTTTCTTCTGAATTACAGATTGCTAAGGAAAACATCCAGAATGATTCCTCTAATATAGATCTTCTTTCTAAAGTTATGACAGCTAAGGATTCTCTTAGAAAACACCAGCAATTTAGAATACAGGGAGCTAGGATTAGGTCTAGATCTAGATGGCTCCAATGTGGAGATAGAGGTTCAAAATTCTTTTTTAACCTCCTTAAACATAAACATATTAAAGAATCTGTTGATAGACTTTTAATTGACAACCAAGACATTTCTGATCCTGAAGCTATTACTCAGGCTTTTGCTATTTATTATGAGTCTCTTTTTTCCTCTAAAGATTCTCCTGAGGCGGAGTTGCTCAGAGTCAATTGTAAAAATCTTATTCCTAAGAAATTAGAACCGGAGGATATTGATCTTCTTGCTAAAAATATCTCTGTTGAGGAAATTGAAGGAGCTATTAAAGCTCTCAATAACGAGAGAGCCCCGGGTCCAGATGGTTTCCCTGTTGAGTTCTATAAATCCAACATTGGTTGGATTTGCAAAGATCTTCTTGAAATCTATTCTGAGGCCTTGAATAATGGTTCTTTAGGTAAAGAGATTAATAAAGGCATCATTAAACTTCTCCCCAAAGATGGGGATAAGACTCTCATCAGAAACTGGAGGCCTATTACCCTTCTGAATGTTTCTTATAAAATTTTGGCCAAAGTTTTGGCTATCAGGTTGGTTAACATTCTCCCTAAATTTGTTAATTCTTCCGAGACTGGTTTCATCAAGGGAAGATATATCCTTGAAAACCTCATAACCAGCTGGGAGGCTATGGATTGGTCTAGACACTCTCATCAAAATTCGGCCATGCTTCTCTTGGATTTCAAGAAGGCCTATGACAGGGTTGAGTGGAATATTATTCTTATGATGTTGGAAGCTTTCAGTTTTTTTCCTTTTTTCTACAATACTGTGGCTATGCTTCTTAGAGATGCCTCTGCTCAGGTTGAGGTGAATGGTATCCTTTCTGCTCCTTTCTCTCTTGGGAGATCCATTAGGCAAGGATGCCCTTTGGCTCCTGCCCTCTTTGTTATTGCTTTAGAGGCTCTATTTTATATCCTTCGTGATAACTCCATGTCTCCGGAGGTTAGAGGTATTTATCTGCCTAATAATGGAGATCTTATCAATTGTCAATTTGCGGATGACACTGCTCTTTTCTTTGAACTTTCAGAAAATAATTTCAATAACATGATAACAAAGCTTAATCTGTTATGTTCCATATCTGGGGCAAAAATTTCCCAAACTAAATCTATTTGTTTAGGGTGGGAAGAACGCCCCTCGGAATGGTTCTCTCAATATGATTTTCAATGGGGAGGTCCTAACAAGATTATTAGGTATCTCGGTATACCTTTCTCTGTTAAGCCTGATCTCGAGGACATGTGGTCTTGGGTGAAAGATAAAATTGATAATAAGCTGAATAAATGGCATAATAGGACTTTGTCTTTGGCTGGCAGAATTCAAGTTTGCCAGAAGATTCTGTCCTCCTACACTATTTATTATTCTTCTGCCTGGTGTTTTAATAATTATCAAATTGCTCAAATTCAGAAGTCTGTCAGACAATTCCTATGGTTTGATGGTAAAGGGAACAAAAAGATTCATTCCGTCAAATGGGCCTGGTGCCACACTGACAAGTCCCTTGGGGGGCTTGGGTTGAAGGATTTGAAAACTCAAGGTATAGCCTTGTCTGCCAAATGGATCTTTCAATCTATGGAGGGTGATGCTCCTTGGAAAGTGCTGATAAGAAATAATATTGAAAGGGGGGTCCCAAAAAAGGCTAAATCTTGGACTAACCTCCCCTTTTGTGGTCTCCTTCTTGGTAACTTCACTGTTATGGTTCAAGGCTCTGAGGTTTTTAAGTCTATCTGGAAAGCTTGGGACCACGTTAGAAAATTTATCACTAACAAGGGGTTTCACTCCAATTCTCAACTCCATGGTGAAAGATCCATTTGGTGGAATCTTCACTTAAATGATAAACCTCTAGCCCTCACTCAAGGGTGCTCTACCAGATTGTGGGCTAGGAAAGGCATCAAACAATTTATGGACCTATTTGACGGTGATTGTCTTATGCCATGGGACGAGCTCAAGGTTAAATATGATATCCTTGAATCTCATAAAAGAACTTATAACATGATTATGCGTGCTGTTGTTGATATTCTTGTTACTTGTCATGCTGATTCTCACAGATTTTTAAATTGCAAATGGCCAGGTGGTATCATTACTTCTCTGATTAAGACCAAGAATATTTGTAAGATAATTGACTGCAATACTGATATTATTGATCATATTAATGCTGTTTGGTACTCTACTTATAAAGCTGACGATCTTAAAAATTATTTTGAAATTCTTTGGAAGAATCCGGTGGAACCCAAAATTAGATGCTTTAAATGGTTACTGTTACTCGATAAGATGCCTGTTAAAAAAGATTTTGCTAACCCTGATATCTGTAATCTCTGTAAAGTCCCTGAAACTTGTAGACATATATTTCTTGATTGTGTTTTTGCCAAAGAAATATGGAACATTTTTGGCATTGTTTACCCTATCAATGTTAATATTTTTGAGATTATTTCTGGACATATTAATGGTCTTCCTAAAGATACAAATTTTTTCTGGAATATCTTGTCTTCTAAAATTCTCTGGCAGATCTGGAAGTGCAGGAAAGAGGAAAGGTATCAAGGTAAGCGCAGGGATCTTACTGAGTTTTTTCGTAAACTCAAATATTTTAAAATCTTCCTGCAGGTGCAGGCTACCATTGTGATTGAGCGGGACAAGATGAGGAGGTTCCTCCGTAATGAGCACACTACATTTTACTACTATGAGCTCAAGCATAGATATCAGTGGCGAAGAACTTTAGACGATCTTTGCATTTTTGAGCAAGTTTGTGACAGGCTGAACAAAGAAATTAGAGAAAATAGGAATGTCATAAAAGAAGAGTTATATATGTTGATGCAGATCCAAGAGCACAAAAATATAGTTTGGATGGAAGGTCCATTAGGTTGGACCGCCTGGGTAGAAAATCACAATGATGTTCTTAGCTAGCTAGTGGTTCCCTTCCTTTTTTTGTTGGTTCTACTGATACTGGTTCTTCGGGGTGAGGCTTGGCCTCCTTGTATTCTTCGGTGATGAAACTCTGCTGATCTCTTTTTGATCTGTTAATTACCTTATATCTAATAGAAAAAAATAATTTAAAACATGCAATTTAAATATTCTATTTCAATAAATGAATAGAACCTAGGTGATATATTTGTCAAACAATTTCTCAAAATTATAAAAAAAAACATATTTTTGCTTCGAACAAAATGTAATTGACAAGATAAAATAGAGTATTAACTTTTCTTATTATCAAGTATGTTAAATGTTTCTTGAGATATTTCCAACCCTGAGTGTTGGATTTACATTTTGCATCCAATTCACAATATTAACCTTCATTGCAAAACATTTTTTATGTTAAATGTAGAAGAACACCTAAATGAAAATTGTGTTCTCCATTAAGTTTGCCTATTTTTTAATGTTGAAATTTCAAATCTTTCTTATCATTATAATCATATAATTTTTTTTACATTGCAAATATGTTTACCTTCCAATTGTTTTTACAATGTCTATTTTATGTTTAAAAATAATATATAGTATTTTAGTTATTTTTATTCATCATTCAAATATATAAACATTTTGAGTGGAGCATCCTAGACACTATCTAATATTTTATTTTTTATAAAAACAAGAGATTTAAACTAGTATAGATATTTAGATAGATGCATATTGGTTATTCTGGCTAAAATAAATAGGCTCTTTTAGGATAAATTTCATTCATCCAATTATCTAATGGTTAATCCATTGTAAACAAAATGAAATGTTCTTATATTTTATTAATGCATTAATGATAAACAAATTAATCTATGATATAAAAATAAATAAAAATTATTACAATGCATAAATAATGATAATCAAAATGACGACATAACACTAAGAAAAAAATTGGATGCCCTTCTTGTGAGAAGGGAGGACTGGTTATATAGAAATCCTCTCAAGAATGAACAAACAAGATTGATTCAAGATGGATGATTGAGATTCATTCTAGACTAGCACAATCCATGTGCAATTCATTTGATTGGTTGAGAGAATTAGTTGGTTGATCAGTTATTTTAGAAATTTGCAAGGCAGAACTGAAGTTGCTAAAATGACAGATGAGTTAACATTGGTGTTATCCCAATTAAATGGATTATTTCTAAAATCGTGTTTAGTTGACTAAATAATGACTCTATAAATGCATTTTTAGAATAATTGAAGGATTCAATTTATTTTCTTCCAAAATGTGATGACATAATCAATTTAATTTCTTTTTGTGATTAATTGATAATTCTTTATTTATTTAATCAACATCCTAAAATATTAATTAAATAAATGATATAAGGTTGATTTAATTGCCAATAATATTAAGATTTAGGAATTAATTAATCAATTAAGATCAAGTGTGATGAGACTTAGGGTATAGGTCAAATTATATTGATGAGTTGAATTGCCTTAGGTTGGGGCTTAGGAAGTTTGATCAAAATTAGGGCTTTCTTCATGAATAATCTAGATTAGGGGCTTATGGTTTTGGTGACCATTTTAGGTGATTACAAGATGCATATTGGTTATTTTGGCTAAAATAAATAGACCTTCTTGTAGGATAAATTTCATTCATCCACCACTAATATCCAATTTATTAAATAATTTTTTAGACATTATTTTTTAAAATTTTAATATTATATTATAAAATTTGAAATATTAAAATTAAACAAATATCAAATTACACAATTAAAATAAGGTAAGTACAAAATATAATATTTTTTTATTAATTACATTTAATATTATAGTGACAATTAATTTCCAAACTAAAAGACAAATACTACCACTGCGTAGCACTTGTTCATACTTGAAAAGATGTAATATTCATAATTGTTAACATTTAGAAGAATGGATCTAGTAGACATCCATCATAACTTTGAGCAATCTAAGTTCCTAAGGATAATGTAGGATTTCATTATATGCAAAAGGTTAAAAAATGATTATTTAGAAGTCAAACACAATAAATTTTTTAATAGTGAAGATTGTGATTATAATATTTTTCATTCAGGATATGTAAAATCTTGTAAACTTGATGATTAGTCCTTTTCTCTAAATAAAGCCCATTAGACTATTTATTAATACACTTTTTAGACCTAAGATTGCTAGTAGATAATTAATTTATTAGTTCTTTGAGGTAGATATTAACTAAGTGATTAAATTTTATAGGTTAGACCAATTAAAATTGTAATTTTTTAAAATATATTTTACTATTATGTTTATTTAGTTGTACCTAATTTTAAAATGAAATATGCTTGTCATTAATCATTCAATTGAATATATCTTCGAAATTTTAGAAATAAAATTGTAAAGATTGAATCACTTTGAATTATTATAAATTATAGTTATTTTATTTTATTGAAGTTTATATCTATTGTATTCTTATAGTGTTAAAATTAAAAAATATATTATATTATGAGATTTATCAATAAATTTTTGATCAATCTATTTATTGATAGAAATATTCATTATTGTACTTATTATATAGATTCAAATTTATTTTTTATAAAATATATTAATTATTTCTATTTATTTATGTATTAAATCTATAATAAAAAATTTGCATTTATCAATCAATATTCATAATTCAAAGTTTCTCTTTTTGATTTTTTTTTAAATTTCTTTATATAGGCTAAATATAATTAGAATTTTTGTAATTTTCACAAGTATTTATTGTTTATTACATTTTTGTGTCTTTATTGAATTTATATCATACCAATTAAGCTCACTACCTATATCTATATCTAATTTAAAATAAGTTTGGATTGCTATTCTATACATTAAAATATGTCATCCCACAAATTTTTTATATTTAAAGGTACTTATATACATACCAATTCTAATATTGAGTTTATGATTGGATGCTCATAGGATACCAATAATTCCTACAATCAAAATATATCATGACAAAAAAGAGAAAATTAATTGATTTTTATGAATCTTGAGATTTTATTATATATAAATGAACAATGATTTATTTTTAATTCAACATATAATATAATAAAGTGTTGTTATTAAATAAAGAATGAAACTTCACACAAGTTTGAATTATATAATGATACAGTCTTTATCCTATGGCTTGAGTTAAAAAAAAGTAGAAGACCTAAGTAAACTTAATTATGCTAGAGTTATAAGACTAATATGAACTATTTAAGTGATATGTCCATTTATAGTTGTACTAGATTGTAAATTTTATACCTTGACAATTTGACATTAGGTTTGGACACACTTTTGTGGATTTTGCTAATCCAAGACTGGTTGTGCTTAGTTTTTTTATCACTTCCATTGACTTGGTTCATTGGGCACCATTCATGATATTTTTTGTGGCTCTTTCTTCTAGGACTAGGGTGCTAAGAAAACCTATCCAAGAAATTTGAGATCAACTTTCAAAGAATGAAAGTCAACTTTGCAAATAGTTATAATTTACCCTCCATTGTTATCCTTCCCCATAAGTTAAATTTGAAAAAGTGTAAGCTGCATATAATACAATTTCCTCTCTCATTTAAAACTATGAGAAATTAATAAAACTATGAGAAATTAATAACAATCATAAGTAGTAAAAGTGCAAATTTTTATTCTAGGAACAAAGCATTCATCATATAACTTTGATGCAATAATTGTAGCTAAATTATTGTGTTTCTCCTGTTGGAAATCTATTAAGGAAAGTGAGATACTTGTGGGGGTGGGGGGGTGAATTAGATATCAACCAATTCATACATTTTGAAATAAATAAACTTGCATAGCATAAGAATCAAACTTAACACTGTAACAGATCTAATATCCTAATCATCATCCATGAAGATAAACATAACACAATGATTTTGGTTACCCAGAAACCCTTGAAAGGTAAAACTGGGGTGGGGATGACACCCACAAATATTCACTATTACAGTATTAAAGATTTTCTATTAGGGCTACAAGTTAGATCATAAAAGATGATCTACCCTATGAGGGGTATGCCCTGTTAAGAGCTTTGAGACTTATACAATCTACCTTGCAAAAGGATTTAAAACTTACAAAAAAGTAAGCACTTAGTTAAGAGACTTACTAAGGTCTATTAAAACCACTCCGTTAAGAGATTTACCCTGATTCACCTGTTAGAATGTCTTAGTACCTGATCCTTCAGTTTTCACTATGATGCTGATAAAAGATCTTCTCCTTACAATATAGATTTGATCTTCCTCTATCAAATATGTCTCTATTCCTTCCTTCACTACTATGCTCGGTCACTGAACTCTATTTCTGACAATCACAACACTTTGCTACTCTGCAAGTATGAAATCTCCTTCATACTCATGCTCTTCTCATTGGTACATTTTAGGGTTCAGATCTCATCTTATATAAACAATTGACCATCTCCAAGATTTAAGATCTACGATCTGGATTGTCTAATATTTCTACTTAACCTTTCCCTAATTTTGATTGGTTCCATGAATTACATAGGGATTAATGATTACAATTCTAAAGCATAATCACCTCCGTGATTTCCTCAACAAATAATAAATATAGTATAGATGTCGGTCAAAATGGTTTACCTAAGCATTTGTGCCATAAAAAACACATACGTCAAATCTAGCTTTCTCAACATTTGATAGCTCTGGCACTTGGCACTTACTATTCTTCATACCCTATTGCTCGGCACTGACATCTTTACATAACTCAGAATAAATTGACTCAGTTAATACTCAAGCACTCGGTGACCACTATCTTACTTGACAGTAATTACTACTTGGTAAATTTACAATATACATGACTCGACCTATACATGATGACTCAGTCACAGTGATGACTGACCAACATTGCCTAGAAAATGACTAAGTGTAAGACACTAATAGAGAACAAAAATTAGGAAACAACAATCTCCCCGTTTGACATTAGTGGAAAAAACACTTTGTCATGACATTTTCATTACTTTTACAAGAGTACTTAGTACTAACAAAAACTTCTATAGAATACTCCCCCTAAGACTTAACTTGATTTTCAATTTTTTTTTACATATATACATAAGACTCCTTATTTGACATACAATTAAATATATACATTTGCAAAACTAGTATGTGTTGGAAATTTGGCTAAGTAGGACATTAGAATGTTGTCATTATGGTAATATATACTTAGCATAAACATAGCATGATTGGAGAAAGCAGTTTTGTATGAGCGCATTTGAAAATTGTCTAAGTACAATAGTGTTTTCTAGTCTAATAAAAAATAGTTTTGATTATAGATGTTCACAGAAGAAGGTTTAGTGCATGCACACTTGAACATAGATCATTATATGTATATCAAAGCAGCATATGAGAGAAAAAATCTGTACGACATGTACGTAAGAAGATATTAATGTTTTATAGAGACAGTGTTGAGCCGACCTGAACAGAGCAGAAAATAGAATATGATTATATTGAGTTAAGGGATTATTTTTTTTATCAAAATAATGACTTAAATAATTAGGGACAACATCCTATATGTTAACCCTAAGGCATCATATAATGATTTTGTATTTTGAGAAGAGTATAAAGTATTGTAAGCCAACATGAAGTTATTTTGTAGTAACTTGTATATATGTAAGTACAATGTAATGCGAAAGATATAGATTGTAACAAGAAAGATATAGAGATTGTAATAATTTGATATATGATGTGAAATTTTATGTTGTAAGAAGAAAGGAAGAAAGTAATATATATCAAAGCAAAGAGCCTACACAGATAAATCAGAATAGAAAAGCTATTCGACAGAAGTAAAAAGGTTTTTGTATTTTACCTTTGTATCTTAAGCTATTATTATATATTGCATATTTGGGCAGTGGGATCATCTTCCAAACACTCTATTTTGTAATAGAAAATCCTAACATGTTTGAGGCTTCTAACAAGGCCAAGAGTCCTTTAACCAGGACATAGACACTATATGTATGTAAAAGACTCCTAACCGGGTCAACATCCTTAACCGAATACTTTTGATTAGTGGATCAGTTGTGGGTACCATCTCCATCTGGGTTTTCCCTTGGCCAGGGTTTCCTCAAGAAAAAACATGGTGTTATAAGTTCATTCATTTTATTATTATGCTTGTTACTCAGTTTACTTAGTTTAGTTTCTTATGCAAGCTACAAGTTAATTTGTTATATCCATAATTGGGAAAAAGTAAAAGTTCGTGAGATAATGATTCACCCCCCCTCTCAGTATTTCCTATTTCTAATAGTATGTCATACCATTTGTCCACTGTGTTTGTATCTTCTTTCTACTTTTTGATATTTGACATATATCTGATATTTCATATTTATATCCATTTCATGTTATTTCCCCTTATGATTTTGTCATGTCATGTTATTTCCCCCTTGTTTTTGTCACTTGAAGTTCTTGGGGTGTGGGGGTCTTGAAATATTTGTCCAGGAATGGTTTGTGAAGCTTCATGACCATCCCTAATGCATTGTCCCAACTAGACCTTACAGACTTCAAAACCTCAGACTTCACTTCTAGCTCGGCAGCTAGCTCGACTAGGCTCTTGACAATAGAAAGATGAGGATCTTTCAGATCTAACTCCTTTGCTGTGACTAACTCCCTTTGCATAGCCTCAAGATGAGGTGTTAATATTTTTTGGATGGAGAGAAGTATAGCCCTTATTTTATCATTGTTAGCCACCAACTCAGCTAATCTACCTTGGGCATGTAACAATCTGGTAAAATACATAGAGCTGGTTCAACTTACATCCATGCTTAGTGAGTGACCTGCAGACTTTAGATCTAACTATAGTTTGTCTATTAGATCTTGGTTGTCCTTTGTAAATTATTCTACATTGCATAACTTCTTGTATAAAGAATGTGTATTTTGTAGAACTTCTTCTAAATTTGTTACTAAGGTAGAGAGTTCTACCTATTTTACTACAATGTCTGTAGAGACCTTATTGAGTACTTTGGTCTCAAACTTCCTTTCTGACCATTGCAACAACTTTTCATTGGCTTCACTATTATCATCAGTCACTTTCTTGTCAATATGGACAAGTTCCTCTAGAATAGGTTCAGATTCATTTACATCATTCATCTCAAAAGCATCTATAAAAATACCTTTAATCTCCTCCTCCTTACTCTTCTTCCTTAGTAGATCTTGCAAGATTTGCATTTATTCATAGGTTAAGTTATCAGTGTCCCACTAAGGAATAACTATAACTTCTTTGAGTCTCACCTATGTAGCAGGAGATTTCTCCTTCCTCTTTTGTGACTTCTTCCTAGGTGTAGTTCCACTCGACATTTGTATAAGAGCTTTTATTGCCTCTTATTCCTTAGGATCTTGAGTGTCCTGCTCTTTCTCTTTCTCCATCTTTTCCTTTTCCTTCTCCTCCACATGATGAATCACTACTACCAATGTAGACTATTCTGATTTCTCTTTTCTTATCTCCTCAATAGATGTAGGCTTTGGTGTGATTGCCGACTGGTCTTGTTCCTTGGCATTAGCACTTTGGGAGACTAGCTGATCAACTATGACTATATGAGGGATTGCTAGGGTAATATCAATAGTTGATGTGCTCTCAATATGTGGATAACTTTCACTTATAATAGTATCAAATCGATGCTCGAGAGATTTATCCTTGGCTGCATCGACTTGAATATGCAGCTGAATTTATTCCTTGGTCAATATGTATGTTTTCACTGGTGTGTCCTCAATGATATCTACAATAGTTATCTCATCCTTTCTCTCTTCAGCCTTTTGATCTACTTCCTTTTGAACTTTTTGTTCATTGACATCCTCCTTATTGTCCAATTCTACTTCCTTGGATGTGCCTGCACTCTATTGTGCACTCTTATCAACTAAAAGACAAAAATGTATCTTCCATAACCTTATACTTTGTTGTACAATATCTTCAACCTTGTGTTGGAGGATGGAGTATGCTTAGAACTTGGGGATAAATCTATTCCTGTACCACTCCATATACCGTTGAATGTATGCAGGGGATAAGTCAAGCATGACTTGATCAAGAGTGTTCTCCCTAATTTTCTTCTTATTCATTAAGGCATATTCCCATTTTTTAGCTATCATATAGTATAATTCATTAGGAATCAAGTTCCCTAATTGAAGTGGTGTTATATTGAATGTACATTGCATCTCAAGAATAGCTTGTTCTACTCTCTCCTTGTGCTCAGTGCTCAATTTCTCAAATCTTATTTTCTTAAATCCTGCTAGGCCAACATTGCTCTTAATGTTGTGGCATATTTCATCCATAGTTAGTGATCTCTTTTGTGAAGGAACCTTCTTCTTTACTTTCTCATCACTATCAGTTTCCTCATCATCCTTTTCCAAGATAAGCTTTCTTCTTGGTTTCTTCCTTATCCGACTTGACGCTACCTTAGGTTGAACTGATTTTCTTTTCCCAAATGTAGGGGTCTTCTTTTGTGGCTCAACATCTATGATAGTGGAAGCTGATCTAGTTCTCAGCCTAAGTACTGGTGAGGAAATGGGCTTAGGTTTTTGTACTTGTATCTTAATAGACTCATAAACTAATGCCTTCTTGCCTTTATTCACTACCACATTCTCCTCTTCTTCAATTTCTTCTGACTCACTAGAATTATCCTCTCCTAATCCATGAGTTAATGCAAGAGGTTCATCTACCTCTTCTCCTCCTACCATTTTCTCTATGTTTTTCACTAACTTCTATCTTTTCCTCTCTATGGTAGAAAATTTTAATCCCATGGTTATCTTAGCCTTAGCTTCCTCATATATTCCAAAATGTGTGGCCTTGTTGTCAAATTCCTTAGCTAATGAGGTTGTGATTTCTGTTGTTGTCTCATCTATATTTACCTCATAAGGTAATGGCATTAGCCATGATACCCTCGGTATGACTACTTATGCATATGTGGAATTTGCATCAACTAGAAAACATATATCTTTATAGTACTTATCCACTAGTGATACAAAGATTCTACTTCTTTTCCTCATTTTATTCTTGAATTCAACAAAATAATTGTCCATTATACTCTCAAAAGTTTCATCCATCTGACCAATAAACTCACTAATCTATACTGTGATAGGTCTATTTTTGTCCCATTCTACACCTTCAATATTAGGAAAACTTTTCTGTATGTAGAAAAATAGACACACAAGTAAAGAACTGAGCTTACACATAGAACTCTTTTCTTTCTAGATGGATGCAAGGTTCTTAGCAAGCTATGTTAGTTGGAGCTCAGCAAGGTCATATGTATGATCCTTCTTTACTAACTTCCAAGCTAGGTCCACTACCATGCATGGGACACTGTCCAACCGACTAGACTAATACAACTTATGAGCTATCACCCTTACTGCAAAATCAATTTTTGGGTCTGTGATAGTTGAAATAGTCATACCTCATTTGTTCCACACTTTTGGGCTGTTTTCTTGAATTCCCTCTTTACTCTAATATCTCATTGTCTTCTTTCCAGTGATTCTAGGCTATCGAGTTACCTGATGAATCATTTCTTTGGTAGTTTGGACTAGTCCATCCTCCAGCCAAATTTTCATGTCATGTACTTAGCTTAGTACAATCTTGATCCATTCAACTTTAAAATTTTGTAGAAAATCAAGAGCATGCACTAATCCTCGCTCGGCAACCCTTTGGTGTTTAGGCTTCAACACCCCGTTGCTGCATAGTTTATCATATGCTTGCCTGAGCTCATAATATACGATTCCCCAATCTTAAAAATGTAGCATGATTGAATGTCATTGATTGTCAAAACTTTCTAAGGGATAGACGATAGGGCTCTAGTAAGATCTCCCATAATCACACTCTCTATAATGGCCTGGAACTTTTGTGGCTTGCATGCATCATTTCTTACCAATTACACATTAAAAACTTCCTTCCCTTCTTAACTGTAGCTGATGATGAAGATGCCATTTCTTCAAACTTAAGGGTTTAATATCTAAAATGAATAACTCAGTAAAATACCTACATAAGTGTTTCTCAGATATTTTTTGATGGCACACTGTGAAGATTTTTGCAAATCACTCTTAGCACAAATCACTCTAGTTAATTTCTCTTGAATCTCTCTAAAAAGTTCTCAAACCACTGGTGAAATGAAAATAAATGGTAACTTATCACTTTATTTATGTCAAATGGTCAAATTAGGGCTTCATTAATGATCTGTACACTTTCTAGGTGAGATACAACTATCTCGGTAATCTCATGTCAACTCAGTTAACATAAGCTTGATCTATACAACCATTCAGTTACAGCTCGGTCTACATCGTATCTCAGCTATCACAGGAGCTTGGAAAACACTAGTGACTCGGTCAGTATAGGCTAAAATAATGATGCTCAATATCAAATATACAATGTAGCTCTTTTCTCAAATCTGTCCTAATGCATCTTAATTTATGCAAATATGGACCTTATCTTATAAAATTTTAGGTACTGATATAAAATAAAACATTATAAGATTTCGTTCCACACATACCTTCTTTACTTAGCTCAAAGTAGTGTGATCACCTGATCCATCAGATTGGGTGACCTCAGGTTCACCGGCTCCACTACTACTTGCTTCCTCTTTCTTCTTCCATGTCTTGTTCATATGATCTCTCATCTTCTCAACAATTTCTTCATTCTTTCTTTTTTCATTGCTTGGTATATGTTCTCTATAGTGTTTCTTTAAGTGACCAATCTTTTTGCATTTATAGCATACCATACTTCCATTCATCCAACTCTCAGATTTACCTCTAAAATGTGTGTTCAAATAGTTTACTCCAATGTGACCATATTTTCCATATTAATGACAACTATACCATGTATTATAGTCCCAATTGTATGTATTACCCTTCTTAGGAGCCTTAGTCTATTGATTGGATGTCCACTGAGCTTTGGATCTACACTCATGTTCTCTATGTTTGTATTTATGATAGTTGAAGCAATGTCCTTGGAATCTAGGTGATGTAGGTGGATTACTGACCTTTATCTTGCATTCATGTGCCTGATGTCCATGCTTTTTTTCATTAAAAAAATATCCATTGAACTTTGGTTTAGGATTAGACTTACCATGTTTTCTTCTATAGATGTTGGTTGTATGTCCTAGATTTCCACAATGATGGAATGTAGGCTTGTTGTTCTTTAGCTTTGCATTCATTTGTTCTCCACTTTTTCATGATTCTCATTCCTCAGTGGATGCTAAGTTTTCATCATGTCCAAGTCCAGATGTATAATTGGATCTTCTAGGTGACCTTAATAGTTCTTCAAAGTATCTTATAGCTTCATTAGGCTTGTTCACTCTTTCATTGATCTCCTTTTTAGATCTTAGTTCATTCCTCAGTTGACTATTTTTTAATCTCAAATTTGTGATTTCCACATCTTTCCTACCCAATTCTTGATTAACAAGTAGTAGTTGATTTACCATATCCAGTTGATTATTTTTCATTCTTTGCATGTCTCTTTTCCTTTCATTAAGTCTCATTTATATTTGTCTTTTATCTTCTTCAGCCATTGTCTTATCATCTTTAGCTTTCTTTCTCTGTTTAAAAACTTCATAGAGTCTTACTAATTATATTTCTTGTTCTCTCTTTAGATTTATGATGTCCTCATTTAGTATGTTGTTTTTCTCCAGCAATTCTTTTATGGCTTTGTCACTTTCAGCAGAGTTTCCACTATCAAATTGTCCTGTAGTATCCTCTTCTTGATATTGAGTTTCATTATGTTGTATTTCTATTTCTCTTCTTCTCCTTAGGGATTTATTTAGATCACCTCTAGTTGCTTCAAGTTATTGTAATCCAAGCTAAATCTCAATCTTCTGATTCTCTATGATCTTTCACAACTTATAAACCTCCATCTCAAGATCTTTGACTCACATGTGGTTAGACTTCTTTAAGAGACTAAGCTCTGATACCGATTGTTGGAAATCTATTAGGGAAAGTGAGATATTGAGAGGGGGCAGGGGGGTGAATCAGATATCAACCAATTCATACATTTTGACATAAAAAAAACTTGCATAGTGTTGGGAGTTCCCTTTGATCTTCAACTTGTAGATTTATACTTTGATGGATAACTTTAATATAACTTTGACTCTATCACCACTCCAAAGTCTACAAGGAAGAGGGCCAATTAACAAGGATCAAAAGAGATCCTCCTACACTTTGAGCCTTAATGCTTAGGAAGGTATACCCTTGACTCACTTCTTCAAAGGAATCACAAAATAATATACAACTATACCCCTTGCTAATTGATTGAAGATTTTATCATTTGAATTGTGTGTGTGATTGATGATGATGGACTTCCTCTAGAGAAGGGATCAGTGCCTTAACTAGGGAAAAGAGTCACTTGATAACATATATCAACTAAACCTTAACTCAAACACACATGAACTCAGAGTAAGTGCTTTGCTTATTACTCCCCTCACTCCCAAACATGATCAACAGATTCCAATCTAATAATGAACTCACTGAAATCACCCTAAAGGCTTTAATCCTTACTTTGTTAGGAACTCAAAGCTGATCTCACAATACTCTTTGTTTACCATATGCTAATCCACTTTGTGACCTTAACATATATGAATCCACAATTAGAAAAAGAAGACAATCAGAGATTTGAGACAGGAATTCAAGTGTATTCTCATTAATTTTCAGAATCAATACATTACCAAGACAACAAAATGCCAAAGAAATAGACCCAAGATCCAGGCTCTCCTTACTCAGTATAATACCATCAACAACAACCTTTACAAAAGATCACCTTTTCAATATATACCACCACTAGTCATCTTGGAAACCCAAAACAGGTTGCAACAAGCTAGAGATGACTAGGGTTAGGGTTTCACCCACCAGATCAATTGAAATAGTCAAAACTTTATTACAGGGGAAGAAACCCAGGTAACTAGGAGAAATAAAATCCCAGAGTGATCCACAATCATGATAATCTCACTAAGAAGGTACTGAGAACCACAAAAACATCCAAAATGTCAACCTGTTCGGCCACCTGCAACATGCCTCGAGCACAAAAATTATAGTACAGACCCCTACAGATGATCATAGAACACCCTGGACCACACTGCAATAGTAAGCACCACCAAAAAAATCAAATCTGGCTGTGAAAGCAATCAATTCTGGTCCTTTCTATCCCTGAGAAACCTTTTGCAAATTTGAATTTGAAAAACAATAGTCATTTTCAAGCACCAGTAGCAAATCGGCGGTCCACATTTGAATCTCGATCAACTTTAAGTCCTGACTGTTAGATCTCTATATTTCATGGGCTTATGTCCTCAACTCAACTACTAGCCTCAGGTTAACTCCTAGCGACCATGTGACAAGGCTTTTTCTTGTTCACGCAATGGAAAACTAACTCACCATTTAACCCCATGAACTAGCAACCAAAGGGACCTAACTCATCCCAGGTACATCTGGCGAACTGGCGACTAAAGGCTTTTGTCAGTTCACAAAGAACTTTATCTGTCTGCCAAATAGTTAAGCGATCACGCGAATACACACTCACTGAATCGCCAGCCCTTTTAGAATACTGCCATCTAATTTTGCGAATGAGTGAAAAGCATTGAAATCTTATTGGGCCGCTAAACAAATTTATCAGGACCGCCAAACCATTAGACCAAACCTGGGCCCGCTTTTGATGAAATCAATGGTTGTCTTAAGTTCGCATGGAGCACAAAGATTCTATTAGAACTTAAGATAACCATTAGATCAAGAATCTTACCCTGCTTTGACAACCATCTGACAAGAAACAAAATCAATGGTGGTCTTAAGATCGCAAGTGTCAGAGAAAACCCATCAGATTACATGCCGACCATTGATGCTATGTCATTGTCAGAACCCACTGAGCCTCGAAATACCTGGCCCCACTGACAACATGCCCAGTCACTCTATGTGGACCAATAAGATGCCACCATTTGTGCATACGTGTCATCAGACCCACCTGTAAAGAAAGGCTACGTCATACAATAAAATCAACGGCCATCACAAAAGTGCAAGCCTCTGACAAAACCCTTGCACTTTCATGACAACCGTTGGATCAAAATGGTGTCAGAAGGCCGAGCCCAGGAAGCCACACAAACATGTGAATAAAGAAAAGAAACCACCATGCCAAGTTGCTAACTATTAAGAGATAACCTACAGGAATAGGAGAATATGCGAACACTTTGTTCGCCCAATCGTTGGAAGAAAAAGATAACCATCGGGAAACCAAGCGAACCAGCGATAAACATGCATTCGCTAAGTTGCCGAACAAAAAGACTAACCGCCCAGGGATTAAATGAATAAGTGACCAATGGGGAAAAGAAATGCACACATGCATTTTACATGATTTAAGTGGCCCAAAAAGGTAAAGACAAATTAGAACAGGGCTAGGGCATTTCCTACCAATGGCTAGATTTATGAATTTTTGCAAGGTTTTCAAAGCTAGGGAAATAAAATTGACTGCAGGGACTGAAAGAAAAGTGCTATAGCCATGAAATTTTGCAGGGAAAGACCAGATAAAAGATAGAAAACCATGGAAATTATTTCAAGTGCTAACACATAGCATAAGCATCAAACTTAACACTGTAACAGATCTAATATCCTAATCATCATCCATGAAGATAAAGATAACACAATGATTTTGGTTACCTAGAAACCCTTGAAAGGTAAAACTGGGGTGGGGATGACATCCACAAAGCTTCACTACTCCAGTATTAAATTTTTCCTGTTAGGGCTACAAATTTGATCATAAAAGATTATCTACCCTGTGAGGGTCCTACCCTGTTAAGAGCTTTGAGACTTATACAATCTACCTTGCAAAAGGATTTAAAACTTAAAAAAAAGTAAGCACTCAGTTAAGAGATTTACTAAGGTCTGTTAAAACCACTCTGTTAAGATATTTATCCTAATTCACCTATTAGAATGTCTTGGTACCCAATCCTTTGGTTTGCACTGTGATGCTAATAACAGATCTTCTCCTTACAATATAGATTTGATTTTCCTCGATCAAATATGTCTTTGTTCTATCCTTCAATACTTTGCTCGGTCATTGAACTCGATTTATAAAAATCAAAACACTTTTCTACTCTGTAAGTATGAGATCTCCTTCATACTCATGCTCTTCTCATTGATACATTTTAGGGTTTGGATCTCATCTTATATAAATAATTGATCATCTCCAAGATTTAAGATCTACGATCTAGATTGTCTACTTTTTTCTCTTAACCTTTCCCTAATTCTGATTTGTTCCATTAATTACATAGGGATTGATGATTACAATTCTAAAGCATAATCACATCTATGATTTCCTCAAAAAATAATAAATGTAGTATAGATGTCAGCCAAAATGGTCTACCTAAGTGTTTGTGCCATAAAAAATACATACGCCAAATCTAGCTTGCTCGACATTTGATATCTCTGGCACTCAACACTTGCTATTCTTCATACCCTATTTCTTGGCACTACCATCTTTACATAACTGGGCATAAACTAACTCGGTTAATACTAAAGTACTCGGTGACCACTATCTTACTCGGTAGTAACTACTGCCCGATCAATGTACAATATACATGACTCAGCCTATACATGATGACTCGATCAGAGTGATGACCGTCCAACATTTCCTAGAAAATAACTAAGTGTAAGACACTAATAGACAAAAAAACTTAGGGATCAACATCTCTATGATGAAAGTTTTCACTAACATGTTGTAGGACTTCATTCTATTAAAAAAAAGTTTCATGTGAGATTCCATGCAAAGGTTTCATATTTGACGTAACAATTGTAATTTCAACATTTCTATTACTATTTATCCTTTTTCCTCCCTAAGGAACATTCCTTTTCATCATCATAATTATTGTGAGGGTGGGTAAACCAATACAAAATTTGAATAAGGTACACCCCTATATATGACAACACATTTTTATCATTTTTTATGTGTATAGGTTCATATCCTATTTCCCCCCAAAAATTGACTGCTTAAAATGTTTTAGAGATTTTCCAGTTTATCATTCTCAAAGATATCTATTCTATTGCCATTGAATATGAAACAAATAAAATTCAATTCCCTCTATGCTTTTGTATTCAAAAGTAAAATGTGGGAGATCTCTTAAAAACACCTACTAAAGTTCTCACTTGACAACTTGGGTAACATAAAGAAGAAAATATCTTACCAATTAAACTAAGAAAACATAATATTGTAATCACCTAAAATCAAGCTAATAGAACCTAAGGTCCTATTTTCCCTAATTCGGAATAATCACTTAATTGTGTTAATTTAATCCTTGATTATTAACATAATTCAATAAATTTGATAGAATCAATAAACTTCACAAATCAAGCATTAATATTCAATAATTGATCAAAGTTACACTAATTATCTCTAAGCCTGATTAATTAAATCATTCTCATTAAATACATGGCTAGAGAAATTAATTAAATCAAATTAATAAAAAGGCTCAAAACAAATTTCACCTCTCAAGGGACAACAAAGACAAATCCAACCAATGAGAAGACAGTCACATGGATCAAGCCTAGAGGCATCTCAACCACTCTTCCTAGGGTGCATCTCAACCATTCAAATTCAACGAAGTTCTATTAAAGAAGGATTTCCAAACCTCAAAATAGGAGATAATTTCATTTTACACCCATATGCTGCACATTTGATTTCTTAGTTAATGAAAGAGCATTTCAATTTCATAGCATAAGTGTGAAGGATTAATAACTTCCCTAGTTCATAGTTTTTATCATTTCATAGCTTAGAATCTCTCATTCTAGCATTGAATTGTCTCTATTTAGAGTCTAAAGCTGAGAGCAATTTAGACTTTAGACACACTCTTCCTAGTTAGAGAGCAATAAGACATTTTTGTTAATATGTTTATTACTTTATTTATTTAATTTTCTAACAAGATAAGGTCTTATTAAAGTCTTGTATTGTACATTATAAGGTACCACAAAAGACACACACATTTCTGGCACCCACTGTGGGGCCAAGCCCTAGATTTTTGTAATTTTTACTAACTTTTTACCCTAGTTTGACTATCAGAGTATCGCATTCAGGAAATTGAATCGCACACCATATTCTGGATCGCACCTGGTAAATCCAAGGTTGCACATGGGGTTTCTTGGATCACATTTGGAAGGTGTGACATCTGGTTAGCTTTGTATCATTTTAAGAAGCCTTAATCACATTTGGGAAATAGGATCGTATCTGGTTAAAATATTGAATCATATTTGGTGTATTTGGTTGCAAATTTGATTTTCTAATGGCTAATGTTTTCTCACTATGTTTTTATTTGATTATTACAACTTAACAGTGGTTTGTAGGTCGAAAAGTCCAAGACAACAACAAAAGGAAAAATTACTAATGCTTGTTTTGTAGGTTTCCATTAAAGGAAAATAAACTAAAGATCATGCTTGTAATTTTTAGGTATTTAAGTATAATTTGAGATTGATTTTCAATTTAATTAGAGGATTATGCTCTTTTCCCTTTGGGAAAATCAGAAACTCAAAAGTTAATTTGAGGGTTAGCATCAAATTGGAGTAAATTGAAATTAATTGCATGATGTGTTTGATAGGAGAAAATGGAATGAGATAGGAGATTATGCTCTTCTCCTTCAAGGGGAATAAAAAATCTAAACCTCTAAGTTGCCAATTCTTTTTCCTTTATTGCAATCTTAACTAGGGCACCTACTAGTTGAGGTAAAAAGCTACTCAGAACGACCCAAGTGAGGACATGTAGAAGCCAGCCCTTCCACCTCACTATAATAAAGATGATTCCTTGAGATTAAAATCACAAAATACTTAGTAATTTTGTCCTTGGAATCTTGACTTGATCTTTTCCATGGATATGCTTGGACTTGTTATAGAGTGGAGCTGCTTTAATCTTTCTTATGAGACTACAAAAGTTTGAGTACTCATAGGACTATAGGCCTAAATATTGCTTGCGGGACTATGAGAGGCGATTATGAATGGAAACCCTCATTAAGAACCATAATTTAGAAGCTACCCAGATTACCCCCGAAAGGTTGGTAATGCTTTTGCAATGCAAAAAGTAATTGATCCAAGAAGTTCATCATATTGAGCCCTCATTGATGTTACTACTCAGATAATATGGCCTCCAACATCCATTGCATATTGTTGGACTGTCATATTCTGAGGAGTCTTTGAGTGTGTTCCTAAGTCAATGAACAAGAATTTCCAATCTTTACCAAGTTTAGGAAAAAATAGGTGTGCTCGTGGTTCTTAAAAAAAAATTCATTTGAGGTGTTTGAACTACAATCAAAGATAAATCCCTAAATGAAAAAATCACAAACACTTTTAGACAACTAAACTCCCTGTAATTAGATAGACACATTCCAAAAATTTACAAAATTGATAGAATTTTTGCTCGGACCAGACATCAGAATGTTACATTTGGTTTCTTTTGTCGTATCCCATATTCTGAATTGCATGTGGTAATTTTAGAATTATATCCCATATATCCTCGGCTGCATATAGATTAGGGATCATATCCTTTATTTCTTGAGTCACATCTGGGAACATTAACTAGAGGTCGTATGTAGAGTGTCGCATTTGGGGCTAAAAGCATTTCTGCACATGTCATAAACTTGATTTTTGGGATTTTTGAGTACCCTTTTAAGTCTTTTGTTAGATTGTGTCCTCAAAATTAATAAACCTGCAAGCCTGAGAGAGTTAAATTTTGAATGTACCTTACTTCCTTATTTGGTCTATATCCCACATTTGTCAAGTTGTATAGTCCCCATTACGTCAAATTCAATCAAATTCACAGCTCATAAACATAACATTCTAACCCTTAGATACTGGAGCTTTCAAACATCACAAACCATTCATACTTGGTTCCCAACTCATGGAAAGGGCACTCTAACCCTTTTGACATTGGATCCTAAAACATTTCAAACCCACAATTGCAACCTTGGACTAACACACTTGGACACATTTTTAGACCTACTTACGCATAAGGACATTCAAACACACTCTTAATTAAGCTTTCATAGTTAATACAAGACATACGTCTTACCAATTTGAAAGAAATCCATTCTCAAACGAAGTGCCATTATTGACATTTGAACAAGAGGAAACCTCATGGATTAATCCCTTATTTGGACCCACTCCAAGCACTACCCATACAACAACTCCCAACACTACCGACATGTAAAACCGAAATGAGTTCCATTGGGAAGAATGACATAATGAAAAAAATTGCTAACATTTGCATGTTTGAGCTTTCTCTTAACGGGTAGGTTTTCATCATATACAATAAGTTGTAGCTTCTATTTAGCACTAAAATTTTATAGATTCATCTGATTAGTCCATGACAATTGGCTTCAGTTTAACATAATAGAGAAAATATTAAATCATTTGTTTAAATGTTTTCCAAAATTGTTAGTTGAACTTGTTTGTCACAAAATGAGTATAGATGTTTCTAATTATTATATAAAATTTTGAATAAATTCTAATATATATTTCCTTCCATAATGAGTATTTGGCTCCTAAGTACATGATGGAATGACAACTATCTCAGAAAGCTGATATCTTTATCTTTTTAGATCTTGCACTAGAAATCATTGCAGGAAGAAAGATTATAGATTTATCACTAAAATCAGGCTCAAAGGACAACCTTTTGGAATTGGTATATATGCATTTTTATTATTCCATATTTACTAGAACTATGCTATACCATTTTTGGGCCAGGAAGGATAGTGGTTTTTGATCCATGCCTTCAATTACCTCGATTCAAGTGTACTCTACAAATCCATTTTTTTATGAAACCCTATAACACCATCATTTGATTCTAGAGATAGTAGAGAAGAAATTAGCCATGCAGGAAGTGGCCACAACCAAGAAGCATAGTAGTTGTAGAGTGAGAAAGATGATGATGATGATGCAAACAATACTTGAATTGAGGGAAATTAAAGGCATGGATCAAAAACCACTATTTCAATTGTTTGAAGTGGAGAAGAATTAATGAGATGAATTATAAGGATGATGGAGAAAAGTAACACCCGCTCCACTCCCACAACAAAAATATTAAATAATAAATTATACATTGACAATAAAAATAAAATAAAAGTAGCATGCTTATTGAACCTTGTCTCACCTACACTCTTGCGAAGAACAACTTCCAAATCATTGTCAACATATCAATGATTTTTGTGACATTAGTTTGTTAAGTTCATCTGACACAAGACAATTAGTGCTTGTCAAACTCATGGATGAAATACTACTCATGGAACATGGGTCAATGAGTTTGACTCAAAAAACTTCACATTGAATAATGCATATTAATCCACATTTGGGGAAACAAACTACTGCTATAAATTGATGAAGTTCTAATTAAAAATTTAGACTGTTACTACAACCAGACTGAAACCAAATAACATAAGTAAACACTGTATCAAATTGATGAAGGGTGCTCCCCTTAATACCACAAACACATAACAGAAACAGAGAAACCATAACAATATGCAAGAACAGAAAATTGACTTCTTATTATCTCCACAAATGTGGAATTACAAACTTTTAGAATTACAATATGCAAAGCCACATGGGCATTCCCTTACAATATTCTATAGGACAACGCCTCGAACTATTACCCAGATCTACTACTCAGAACTATTCTGGACTGCCTAAGACAATAATACAACCTTCCTTATATAGGCAATTTTCCACCGCCTGGGAAGGTTCCAGAATTTTAGCCAATAAGGCCGACCGAACTTAGAATTATTTTTATTTTACATTTCATTACATCATAGTCGGCTCAAGATAACCTTTGAAACCCGAACAGAAATTTTGAAGAAAATTATTTTTCGCCATTTCAGGTGGCCCAACTTCCGAAGACCACAAGTCATCACCCGTTGACCCGCTCGGCTATTATAACCCCATTTCGGAAATGCCACGAAGCGCTCTACAGGCTTGACCTGCGCAAGCGCCCGTCACCCAAATTTTCGACCTCATCCGGTGCCTCTAAAGCCTTCAAAACTGAGTTCAAAGTTTCTGTACCTTGCTGCCAATACCGAAAATCTTCAATATCTTCCAATGTACACTTGATTTGGCAATGAAACTTTACTGGCAGACTTATATGACCAAAATGAACCTCCAAGAAAGAAATCAGATCATTCTGAGCACATACAAAAATTACCAAAAAATAGTAACTTTCCATAAATAGCAACTCTGCACAAAAACAAAAATAGAAATATTTTTGGGTGATGCAAGATTGCTCTTACACCCAGGATGCTCCTGCATCAGACACCCAAGGTAATTTGAGAAGTGACCCTGTCACGACTCAGGTGTGTAGAGGAAAACCAAGACGGCTAACCTCCTCCTTTGTCAGCCATGATGAATCTTCAACAGGCCATCCTTTCCACTTGACCAGATATTCTTCATATGTCCTGTTCCTTGTGCTTCTGCCAACACGACTGTCTAGTATATCCTCGATCTCCTTAGTGTCTGAACTAGTTGCTGGAATACTCTACTGTGCTGTTGTGATCTCATCTTCAACACCTCCTTCATGATACTCTGTCAGATCTGAAATATTAAACACTGGTGAAATATTCAGCTCACTAGGCAATTCTACCTCATATGCATTTCCTGAATCATGCTTCTTCAGTATCTTACATGGCCCAAACTTCTTCATTTTCAGCTTGTTATATGTACCAACTGGAAACCGCTCCTTCCGCAAATGAACCATGACTTCATCACCAACCTGAAATTCCTTATGCCTCCTTTTCTCATCTGCCTTAGCCTTATACTGTGCGTTCATCTTGGTAATATGCTTCCTCACCTCTTCATGGATGTTCTTCAAGTGTTCTGCAAAATCTTCAGCTTCAGCACTACTTATTTCTCCTTTATCTATTTTTCTCAATTCAGATGCATTTCTTGGACTACTTCCATATACAATTTGGAATGGTGATTTACTAGTGCTCCTATTGACAGAATTATTGTATGCAAATTCTGCCTGTGGTAAAATCAAATCCCATCCTGTTGGCTTATCTCCAACCAAACATCTCAGCAAATTTCCCAAACTCCTATTCACCACCTCTGTTTGTCCATCAGTCTTTGGATGATGTGATGAACTGAACTTCAAATCTGTCTTTAACTTCTTCCACAATGTACGCCAGAAATATCCAACAAACTTAGTGTCCCGATCTGAAACTATGGTCTTTGGCAAACCATGAAGTCTCACTACTTCTCTGAAAAACAATTCTCCTACATGAACAGCATCATTAGTCTTCTTGTAGGGAATGAAATGTGCCATCTTTGAAAATCTGTCAACTACCACAAAAATTGAATCGTGTCCCCGCTGTGTCCTCGGTAAACCAAGAACAAAGTCCATACTGATATCCTCCCAAGGCTTCTCTGGTATAGGTAATGGCTGATACAACCCTGTATTCTGCTTCACTCCTTTCGCCATCTGACATACTCTGCAACTCTGTACAAACTTCTTCACATCTTGCTGCAATTGTGGCCAATAATAATTCTCACCAACCAAAGCAAGGGTTTTATCACGACCAAAATGTCCAGCCAATCCTCCGCTATGCTTCTCCTTGATGAGATTCTCCCTCATAGAACTTCATGGAATGCACAACTGACTCCCTCTGAATAGCATATCATCCTTGATGATGAAGTCCAACCATTTTGTCCTGTCTAGAGTAACAGGTTCTGTACAAGCTTTCCAAGCTTCACCAAAATCAAGATCCTCTGGATACAAATTCTTGAGCTCCTTGAACCCAACCACTTCAATCTACATTTCTGTCAACAGTAGTTGCCTTCTGCTAAGAGCATCTGCAACCCTATTAGACTTTCCACTCCTGTGTTTCAAAACAAATGTATAACTCTGCAAAAATTCAACCCATTTCAAATGCCTTTGATTCAACTTTCCTTGACTATTCAAATATTGCAAAGCTTGATGATCAGTATATAAAACAAACTCCTTAGGAAGCAAATAGTGTCTCCACTTCTTTAATGCTTGAACTATAGCATAAAATTCTTGATCATAAACAGAATATTTTCTCTTGGCATCATTCAACTTCTCACTGAAATAAGCAATAGGTTTACCTTCTTGGCTCATAACAGCTCCTATTGCAGTACCACTAGCATCACAATCTACTTGAAACACCTTATTAAAATCTGGAAGTGCTAAAAAAGGTTGTTCGGTAACTTTTTGTTTCAATAATTGAAAACTCTTTTCTATCCCATTAGTCCACTTAAACTCTTTTCTATCCCCTCTCATTGTTTCAGTCAAGGGTCCACAAATACTGCTAAAATTTCTGATAAACTTTCTGTAAAAGCTAGCTAGACCATGAAAAGATCTTACCTCAGTAGCATTCCTTGGAGTAGGCCATTCAAGGATAGCCTGTACCTTCTTTGGGTCCATTTTTAGACCTTCTCCTGAAACTACAAACCCCAAATACACCAACTCTTTCTTCACAAAACTGCACTTCTTCAAATTAATCAACAATTTCTCTTCTCTCAGCTTCTCAAATACCATACGAATATGCATCATATGCTCCTCCAATGTCTTACTAAAGATCAGAATATCATCTAGGTAAACAATGACAAACTTACCCAAAAATTCTTTCAGAACCTCGTTCATGAGCCGCATGAAAGTGCTCGGCGCATTGGTTAGCCCAAAAGGCATGACTAACCACTCATATAGTCCTTCCTTTGTCTTGAAGGCAGTCTTCCATTCATCTCCTTCTCTGATCCGAATCTGATGATATCCACTTTTTAGATCTATCTTTGAAAAATACACAGCTCCACTCAAACAATCCATAATATTATCCATTCGTGGCAATGGAAACCTGTACTTGATTGTGATCTTGTTTATTGCCCTAGAATCTGTACACATCCTCCATTCTCCATTCTTCTTTGGTGCTAATACCGCTGGTACAGCACAGGGACTCAAACTCTCACGGATCAATCCTTTCTGTAATAGTTCATGTACTTGTCTGTTCAACTCCTCACTTTCTGCAGGTGTCATTCTGTGTGCTGCCTTATTCAGAAAACTCGCTCCTGGGATCAAGTCCATCTGATGACCGATCTTCCTGACTGGTGGTAATCCATTAGGCACATTATCGGATACAATATCCTGAAACTCATTCAACAAATCTGCAACTTCTACAGGAACATCTTCTACTTCCTCTTTACCAGCTTTTGGAATTAAAGCAAAACATACATGCTCATGCCTCATACCATCTAGGAAATTTCTTCCATCAACAAAAGTTATCCTTGCAGTACCACATACCTTTTCTTCAGTCTCCTTCAATGGTTTTAGCTTATGTCGCACTCCATCCTTTGTCAGGGAATAGGTATTCGCACGACCATCATGTACAACACATCTGTCAAACTGCCATGGTCTACCCAACAACATATGACATGCATCCATAGATATGATATCACACAATACCTCATCTTGGTATCCGCCAATCTTGAACTTTACCAGGCACTGTTCACTGACCATGACCTTGTGGTCATCCTGCACCCAGGCAATCCGATATGGATGTGGGTGTTTCTGTCTCTTAAGCTTCAACTTTGTCACCATCTCTTCTGACACCAAATTGTCAGTGCTTCCACTATCAATGATCACATCACAACATTTACCTTCACACTTGCACCTGGTGTGAAACAGGCTCCTCCTTTGCTCAGGTTCATTCTCACCACTCAATAGGACTCTTCTGTTAATCAACGTTTCTCCTCTTTCAGCATCTTCAGAATTTGATGATCTGGCATCTTCATCTACATGTGCAACTCTGGCCTGGCCTTCATTTCTCCTGTCTGTTCTGCCTTGGCGCTGAGGACATTCAAATGCCCTATGACCTTCTTCTCCACAGTGAAAACATGTTCCACAGAAGCCACCTCTTCCAGATCCTTGTCCTCTTCCTCTTCCTCTTTGATCTCTATTATTCTGATCCTGGAAGCGGTTGGAATTATTTTCTCGCTGATTCTGACTGCTACTAGCCTCATCCTTCTTTTTCGGATCTTCATTTCGGCCACCATATGACCATCCACCAGATCATCCACCGCGACCTCTTCCATTTTGTCTGCTCTCAAACTTCTTGTTCAGCTTTTCCTCTACTTTTAGGGCAAACTGGTATGCCCCTTCAATACTGTTCATTCGAACCAGATTCAGCTCCTCCTGGATGCTTGGCCTTAACCCATTAAGGTATCGGGCAACTTTCTCCTTATCAGCTTCTGCATGGCCTGTTCTGATGAGAAGTCGATAGAACTCCTCTGTATACTCCTGAATAGATCTTCCTGCTTGCTTCAAACTCTGCATTTTCTTTAGTAGGTCAAGCTCATAATCAACAGGAATGAACTGTCACTTCAATTTATCCACCATCCGATCCCATCTCGTGATTTTCTCCTTTCCCCTTCTATTTCGCTCCAACTGAATCTCTTGCCACCATATCTTCGCATGACCTTTCAGTCTGGCCTTCACAAATTTGACCCTGTCAGGATCCTCAACATCTTCATACTCAAAATATTCTTCACACTCATTGATCCAGTCGATCAATTCCTCTGGGTTAAGATTTCTAGAAAATGTAGGAACCTCAATCTTAGGTCTTTTCCCAATCTTGGAAATCGCCCGAAAAAGTCTTTCTTCCTCCTGGTTCACAATTTCAACTTCTCCTTCTTGATATTCTTCTTTGGCTTCATCCTCACTTTCATCTCTGACATTAAGATTCATTCCTCTGTGAATCTCTTCTTGCAATGCTCGCACTTATCTCTGCAGCTCTCTAACCTCAGGTGTTACAACACCAGCTCTTCCGCCACGTTCCCTTCGTGGAGGCATTTTCGCGATGCGTGCTGAAACCCTAGCCACGGTCCTGGTGCAAACTGCCTCATAGTCGGCGATCTGTTTACACACTTAAGAACCCCTGCTCTGATACCACTTGATGAAGGGTGCTCCCCTTAATACCACAAACACATAACAGAAATAGAGAAACCACAACAATATGCAAGAACCGAAAATTGGCTTCTTATTATCTCCACAAATGTGGAATTACAAACTTTTAGAATTACAATATGCAAAGCCACATGGGCATTCCCTTACAATATTCTGTAGGACAAAGCCTCGAACTATTACCCAGATCTACTACTCAGAACTATTCTGGACTGCCTAAGACAATAATACAGCCTTCCTTATATAGGCAATTTTCCACCGCCTGGGAAGGTTCTAGAATTTTAGCCAATAACGCCGACCGAACTTAGAATTATTTTTATTTTACATTTCATTACATCATAGTCGGCTCAAGATAACCTTTGAAACCCGAACAAAAATTTTGAAGAAAATTATTTTTTGCCATTTCAGGTGGCCCAACTTCCGAAGACCATAAGGCATCACCCGTTGACCCGCTCAGCTATTATAACCCCATTTTAGAAATGCCACGAAGCGCTCTACAGGCTTGACCTGCGCAAGTGCCCGTCACCCAAATTTTTGACCTCATCTGAGGCCTCTAAAGCCTTCAAAACTGAGTTCAAAGTTTCTGTACCTTGCTGCCAATACCGAAAATCTTCAATATCTTCCAATGTACACTTGATCTGGCAATGAAACTTTACTGGTAGACTTATATGACCAAAATGAACCTCCAAGAAAGAAATCAGATCATTCTGAGCACATACAAAAATTACCAAAAAATAGTAACTTTCCATAAATAGCAACTCTGCACAAAAACAAAAATATAAATATTTTTGGGTGATGCAAGATTGCTCTTACACCCAGGATGCTCCTGCATCACAAATACGTAACATGAATGTACACCTCTGATAGGTGAAGTAAAGGTTTATGCAAGTCTGATAGCCCTCTATTTTTTTAGTAAAACTCTTAAATAAGAACTGAAACCTCCTGGTAACACTTAGAAATCACTACATAGTAGTACATCAACACCATTAAACTATATCATCAACTAAAACACACTCCATATCCCTCTATACACTCCCAAAACCATTGGATATTACTTTATATTAGACTAGTAGACATTCTCAAAAGTTTGCAGGTTTGAGATAAAGTTTGATTACTGACACATCAGTTACATAAGCCTATAAAAATTCTCATGAACACATTATTAACTGATTTTTCTTGTACACAAAGGGGTGATAGAGTTAAAGGAGGCCTAGGTGCTTCCAAATACACTAAATTCAACAACAAATTGGCAACCAACATTGAACATTTTAATTACTTCCAATAAAAGCATAGCCCATGCCTAGCTTGCCATTTCAAATTATTTCTCTTTCTTCCCCCTCCAAGAGTAGAGGGAAAGTTGGTACACTGCCTAAAAATAAGATGATAAAAATTCATTTGAAATCTAGTATCCAGACTACTCTAGATAAAATTAGCCCTAGGTATGGGGATCATGACCTAGGAATTATTGATCAACACCATCAAATGTTTTTTAAATATAGGTGTTGTAATAATTCCAATGAAAATATAAACATAAACTGATGACGACATTGTACATCTGATGACATGGTCGGTAAAATAGTTCATTTAATTACCATCATAATTTTTATGACATGCAAACATAAACTGATGATGATTATGTAGGTTCGATAACACAGTCATCGAAATAGTTTATTTGATTCGCTTTGTAAACCTAACAACCATGCAAACATAAACCAATGCCAATACTATACTGTTGGAAACTGCAAATGAAGCAATAGTTGTATTGTCATAGATGTCAAACCTTAACTAGTAAGACTATTGCTATTTAAGAAAGTACTATATCTATTTGATTGTTGTGAAGGGGATAGGAAAGGTTGGTAACAATAGCACCTAAGGAAAGGTTGAGTTATCTTGATACTTCAATGAGTACTTGATAATGTGGCACAATGATAAGATAATGTATTGTTTATCTAAGTAAGAATGAAGACTAAACTGGTAGGCTTAACTGAGAAAAAGTGAAGAAATCTAGTTTAAGTCAAGTGATGTTAGTGTCGACCGAGCTAGCATATGCTGAGTAAACTCAGTGTTGACCAAACATCAGTTAATTGCAGAGGAAGACAGTATTAGCTGAGGAAACAGTTTTTGAGGTGACCAAGCTTTCTAGTGAAGACCGAGGAGTTGAACACTATATTGACTGAGCGTCAGTAATTTACATTTGAGGAAGAATTCATATTTCCAGCCGACATAGTTGAATTCTTGGATTATGTAAAACGTGTTGACTTTATTTATTAATTGTACAAAAGCATTTAATGCATGGTAAAATAGTTTATTGTAAATCTATTAAGAGATTTGAGATATTTCTAGAAGGATAGATGAAGAACATAAAGTTGGAAGGATTCGATGAATCTGACCTAACCCTAAGATCTACGAAGGAGCTTAAGTGGCAAAAAAATGTATTGACCTAATTAAGGAAGTATTAAGGAAATCGAAGCATGAGGTTGAAGAGAGGAGGATGCTGGAAGTATTGTTGATGTTATTGACTGTCTAAGCAGAAAAGGCTAAAGGAGAAGTCATGTGATTGCTTGAAGAGATTTCTAAGTAGATCAGTGATGGAGATGGTAAAGGTTCATAGTCAGTAAGCCAACATATGTGTATAAAATTGGATTTGATATTTGCAAAGTGAGTTGTATATTTTTCTGATCAATATTACTGTTACTTTCTAACCATTGTATCAGTCAAAATCCTTTTAAAAGAGGTTGACCTAATAGTCATTTGTATAAATCCTTTGAACAAGGTTGCATTCTAATGGGATGTATGTAAGTCCTATAACAATGCACACTTTTAACAGAGTGGTTTAAATCCTTTAACTGGGTCACACATGACAGTGTGTTTGTAACCTTTGACAGGGTTGGCTTTTCACAGAGCTCACTTTAGAAGAGTGAAAATAATAGTAACATGTTACAAAGTGGTCTTTCCCAAATTGGGTTTCCACTATAAATCCAGGTGTTAATACTTGTGTGAATGTTTTGGTTTGAACATTTCTATGTTTTACAAGTTAGATACTATTGGATAGTGGACTGCACTGTTATATGTTTTTGTTATGCAATCAGTAATGATCAAGTAGCTATTGGTTGATGGATCTAATTTGTTGAAGAGTTTTAAAGTTTGTTTTATACATTTGGACCTGAGAAAAACTGATTCACCCCCCCCCCTCTCATTTTTGCTAAATCATATTAACAATTGGTATCAGAGTTATTGGTGCTTACAAAGAACAAGTTTAAAGGTACTTGAAGCAAATGACCAGGATGTATAAGGAGGTACCAAAGCTAAACAAGGAGAACTTCCCTACATGATAAAGTTTGATGAAGCTACATCTGGCTGGTATTGGTGATTCTGTGAAGTATTATGTTGAGCATGATTATGTCATGCCTATTGCATCTCTGACTGCTGAGGAGATGAGAGCTAAACAAGAGCACAACCAAGCAATGTTGGAGATTACGTCTACCCTAAGTTATCCAGAATTTGAAGACATCAAAGACTGCACTAATGCAAAGCAAATATGGGACACTGTTGCAAACATCTATGGAGGTGACATAAATGTACCGAGAGAAAAAGTTGAGAGCC
The DNA here is from genome assembly GCA_027943335.1 of Chamaecyparis obtusa. Lineage (NCBI taxonomy): Eukaryota > Viridiplantae > Streptophyta > Pinopsida > Cupressales > Cupressaceae > Chamaecyparis > Chamaecyparis obtusa. The sequence continues at coordinate 63,889 of BSBK01007049.1, forward strand.
TAAGAGGTAAATTTGATGAAATGAGAATGCAAGAAGGTGAGAATATTGCACAATATTGTGGTAGAATAAAAGAAGTTGTAAATGCTATTAGAGGAGAAAATGGAACTATTGATGATGAGACTATAATTGGAAAAGTATTAAGAACTCTGCATCCTATCTATGCCATCAAAATTTTAACAATTTAGGAATCTAGTTGTAACCCTAACAATGTTCTTACTTTGGAAAGTTTAGTTGGTAAGATTACTACTTTTGAACTTTCTAACTATGATAAATTCACTATTGCTAATGCTGAATCTTCTTTTAAGTCACAAATGGTTTTGAGTAAGTCAAAGATGGAAAAAGAAACATGCATCAGTGAGAGTGAAAGTGAAAGTGACACATCTGATGAAGAACTTGAGGATCTAGAAGCTCTTATGGATAGAAGATTGAAAAGTGGAAAAGGAAAGTATAAATGTAAACTCCCTATTATATTTTCATGTAATAAAGTTGGTCATATAGCTACTAGATGTCTTGATAGGGATGATAAGGATGAAGAAAGAGACAACAAGCATAAAGACAAAAGAGAAGATAGAGGTTACCAAAGGTACAAGGACTACAAAGGAAAATGTAAGAAATCCTGCTATATTGCCAAAGAAGAGACTGACACTGATAGTGATGATTTTGAAATTGAAGTTGTCTATGTTGCAATAAAAGATGCATCTAATGAGGATGAGAAAACTGCATTGATATATTATGTGAACAAAAATGATAAATGGATTATTGACAATGGTTGTTCACATCACATGACTGGTGACAAGAGTAAGTCTGATACCTTAGATCATTATAAAGGTAGAAGTGTGAAATTTGGTAATGATGCACCATGTCCTATTAGAGGTAAAGGATTGATTAAGCTGACTGATAAGATCACTTGTGAGAATGCTTATTGGGTTGAGGGTCTTAACTATAATCTGCTAAGTGTTGCATAGCTTAATAGCACTGGCTACTGAGTGGAATTTCATCACAAGAAGGCCAAAATATTTGATGCCACTGGTGAACTGATTGGAAGTGGAGAACAAACAAAAGAGAACCAGAAGATTACAAATCTTTTGTGTATATAGAGGAAGGAGAGGCAAGTGAAAAACTTGCACATGATGCAAAGTCTTGGGTAAGCAATGGTGAGCATCAGGAAAAAAATGCTGAGAGAGTAGAAGAACGTGCCAAGTGATAGGAGGAAGCTACCGAGTATTAGGAAGAGGTTGTCAAGAATTCAGAAGCTGAATCTGATAATCTTGTTGGTGAACCTGAAGAGAAAGATGAAAGGAGAGAAAAATTTATTTTGGCACAATATGTAGGGATGCATCACAAGCCTAAATAGATAATTGGAGACAAAGATACTAGAGTTCTAACCAGAAACAAGACAAGAGATCTGACATGTTTACTATGTGAATTCATGCCTAAGACAACAAGGGAGGCTTTAGAAAATGAAGACTAGATACAAGAAATGAATGAGGAGATAGAACAGATAGAGAAGAATGATACTTGGACTCTGGTGCTAAGACTAGAAAATAAAAATGTCATTGGAACAAAGTGGGTGTTCCGAAACAAGCTGAATGAGCATGGTCAAATCACAAGAAACAAAGCTAGGCTGGTATGCAAAGGCTATGCACAAGAAGAAGGAATAGATTATGGGGAGACATTTTCCCCTGTAGCTAGATTGGAAGGAGTAAGAACCTTACTTGCATATATTGCCTACAAAGACTTCAAGGTATACCAAATGGATGTTAAGTTTGCATTTTTAAATGGTATATTAGAAGAAGAAGTGTACATTGAACAACCAGAAGGATTTGTTGATCCAAATAAAAGACACATGGTTTGCAAACTAAATAAAGAACTGTATGGTCTAAAACAAGCTCCCAAAGCATGGTATGAGAGATTTCACAACTACCTAATACAAATTGGATTCTCAAGGAAAAATAACACAAGAAATGAAGATATGAAGTCTAGTAAAGGTTGGTAATCCCCATGAGCTTATCACTCACTGGTTGCAGCATTAAAGTGAGAAATCTCATTATCAGGCAAATCAAAATTCAATAGATATTAGTTCAACAATGGAATATCCTCCCCCCCACCACTACCCTTACCCCCCCTCAAATATGCCCTGTACATGAAAGATGAAGAAGGAAAAGGAATCTTGTTGGATAATATTTTTGTAGATGATATTATAGTTGGTGGACAAGATGCCTTGTGTAAGAAATTTTCAAATGAAATGCAAACTAAATTTGAAATGAGTATGTTTGGGGAGATCAAATTTTTTGTTGGTTTACAAGTATATCAGATGGAAAAAGAAATTTTCATCTCCTAGTCTAAATATGTTCATGAGATACTGAAAACCTTTGGTATGGAAGATTCAAGGCCAGTAAGTACTCCCATGGCTACTGGACAAAAGTTGTCTAAAAATGATGATGTTATAGAAGAAAACTAGACTTTGTATAGATCCATGATTGGAAAGCTGCAGTATGCTATACACAACAGACTAGATACTACTTTAGTTGTTGGGATTGTAGCAAGATTCTCTGCCAATCCTAAGGAAACTCACATGATGGCTATCAAAAGGATAATGAGATATTTGAAAGGGACTGTTGACTATGGATTGTACTACAAGAAGTATGAAAAGGTTGAACTGAGAGTGTATACTGATGCTGATTGGGTAGGAAATGTGGATGAAAGAAAGAGTACTAGTGGTGGAGCTTTCTTTCTTGGACAAAGATTAGTTTCTTGGACAAGAAAGAAACAAAATTTCATTTCCCAATCCACTATTGAAGCCAAGTATGTGGTTGCATCAGTGAACTGTTCAAATTTGGTATGGATAAAGCAATTGTTGGTAGGCATGAAAGAAGAGATCACTGAACCAGTTGTCATCTATTGTGACAACACAAGTGCTATCAACATCTCTAAGAATCCAATGATGCACACAAAGATAAAACACATCACCATCAAGTATCATCACTTGAGGGAACTAGTACAAGATAAAGAGGTCCGAATGGAATATGTGAATACAAAGGAACAACTAGTAGACATATTCACTAAAGCTTTACCTAAAGAAGTTCATGAATGTCTGAGAGGTCAATTAGGGGTTCTTCCCCTAATTGAGGCTGCCTACTCAAGCTAGGAGCACTACATCAAAAGTGCTGCAAAGAGTATCTGACAAATTGATGCAGAGATAGGTCACACTTTAGGAGCAGCCTAGAGTTGTGAAAAGTATAGCAAAACCAAGAATCACTCATAAGCAAAGATGATAGAGGGATAAATAATGTTACTAAACTGAAAAATGATATCTGCATCTTCAGGATGTATGTTTTAGTTTCTTCTTTGGCATTTTTGTTAAAGAGGGAGATGATCACAGATGAATACACATGGTGAGATTTCATGGAAGATCAAGTAAGAGGGAGAGATTCAGTGGATGGTCATACAAGCATGGCTAATTGATTCTGTATTAGAATGAAGCTAAGGATATTATAAATATTTCTGATGGACAAATAATTTTTGGATTGGTTGGTGATTCATGTGTTATTCATATGGTATTGCCATCAATGCCAAAGAGGGAGATTGTTGGAAACTGCAATTGAAGCAATTGTTGTATTGTCATTGATGTCAAACCTTAACTAGTAAGACTATTGCTATTTAAGAAATTCCTATATCTATTTGATTGTTGTGAAGAGGATAGGCAAGGTTGGTAACAATAGCACCTAAGGAAAGGTTGAGTTATCTTGATACTTCAATGAGTACTTGATTATGTGACACCATGATAAGATAATGTATTGTTTATCTAAGTAAGAATGAAGACTAAATTGGTAGGCTTAACCAAGAAAAAGTGAAGAAATCTAGTTTAAGCCGAGTGATGTTAGTCTCGACTGAGCTAGTATATGCCAAGTAAATTTAGTGTTGACCAAACATCAGTTAATTATTGAGGAAGATAGTATTAGTCGAGGAAACAATTTTTGAGGTGACCAAGCTTTCTAATGAAGATCGAAGAGTTGAACACTATATTGACCGAGCGTCAGTAATTTACATTTGAGGAAGAATTCATATTTTCAGCCAACATAGTTGAATTCTTGGATTATGTAAAATGTGTTGACATTATTTATTGATTGTAAGAAAACATTTAATGCATTGTAAAACATTTTATTGTAAATCTATTAAGAGATTTGAGATATTTCTAGAAGGATAGATGAAGAACATAAAGTTGGAAGGATTTGATGAATCTGACCTAACCCTAAGATCTACAAAGGAGATTAAGCAACAAAAGATGTATTGACCTAATTAAGGAAGTATTAAGGAAACCTAAGCATGAGGTTGAAGAGAGAAGGATGTTGGAAGTATTGTTGATGTTATTGACTATCTAAGCAGAAAAGGCTAAAGGAGAAGTGGTGTGATTGCTTGAAGAGATTTTTGAGTAGATCAGTGATGGAGATGGTAAAGGTTCATAGTTAGTAAGCCAACATATGTGTATGGAATTTGATATGATATTTGCAAAGTGAGTTGTATGTTTTTCAGATCAATATTACTCTTACTTTCTAACCATTGTATCAGTCATAATCCTTTTAACAGAGGTCGACCTTACAGTCATTTGTATAAATCCTTTGAACAAGGTTGCATTCTAATGGGATGCATGTAAGTCCTATAACAAGGTGCACTTTTAACAAAGTGCTTTAAATCCTTTAACCGGGTCACACATGATAGTGTGTTTGTAACCTTTGACAGGGTTGGCTTTTCACAGAGCTCACTTCAGAAGAGTGAAAATAATAGTAACATGTTACATAGTGATTTTTCCCAAATTGGGTTTCCACTATAAATCCTGGTGTTAATACTTGTGTGAATGTTTTGGTTTGAACATTTCTATGTTTTACAAGTTAGATACTATTGGATAGTGGACTGCACTATTATATGTTTTTGTTATGCAATCAGTAATGACCGAGTAGCTGTTGGTTGTTGGATCTAATTTGTTGAATAGTTTTAAAGTTTTTTTTATACATCTAGACCTGAGAACAACTGATTCACCCCCCCTCTCTATTTTTATAAATCATATTAACATGTACATTTGATAGCATGGTTGTTAGAATAGTTCATTTGATTGGAATCATAATTTTGACAATAATGCAAACATAAACCGATGACAAAGCTAACCTAAATCCTCCAAAGTAGACCTGTGTTGTCTGACATCATTACTGTTGGAATTGATGTCATTATTGTAAGGACCATGGATATGTTAGGATTAACAAGGTAGAAATAACAATTACATGAAAAATAACATATATTAGAAAAAATATAAAGCACACAGAAGAGAACAGAAGACACAAAGGTTTAATGTGGTTCACCCAATCCCTAGGCTGCATCCACCAACAACGAGTCCAATATATTCTTATCTAGTGATTACAACCTGATTACAATCTATAATCCCTTACAGCTCAATTCCTCCACAAGTACTAAAATCATACATCAGGAAATCCCTAACCCTTAGCCATATTATACAATATTTTGCCACTTTAGGGTTAGAATGCGTTACAACATGTGGGCCCAAAAATTACTAAAAATATGTCGGCCTCAAAAAAAATTTCCTCATAAATAGCCCCCCGAGGCAAATTTTTTGAGGCCAACATATTTTTGCTAATTTTTGGGCTGACATGTTGTAACTCATTCTAACCCTAAAGTGGAAAAATATTGTATAATATGGCTTAGGGTTAGGGATTTCATGATATATGATTTTAGTACTTGTGGTAGAATTGAGCTGTAAGGGATTAGAGATTGTAATCAGGTTGTAATCACTGGATAATAATATATTGGACTCACTGTTGGTGGACGTAGCCCAAGGATTAGGTGAACCATGTTAAATCTTTGTGTCTTCTGTTCTCTTATGTGTGGTTTATATTTTTTCTGATATTAGTTATTTTGCATGTAATTGTTATTTATGCCTTATTAATCCTAACATAGCCATGGTCATTACAATACTGACATCAATTCCAACAGTAATGACATCGGACAACACAAGTCTACTTTGGAGGATTTAGGTTAGCTTTTTCATCAGTTTATGTTTGCATTATTGTCAAAATTATGATGCCAATCAAATGAACTATTCTGACGACCATGCTATCAAATGTACATGTTAATATGATTTAGAACAACAGAGAGGGAGGGTGAATCATTTGTTCTTAGGTCCAAATGTATTAAAAAAAACTTTAAAACTCTTCAAAAAATTAGATCCAACAACCGATAGTTACTCGGTCATTACTGATTGCATAACATAAACATATAATAGTGTAGTCCACTATCCAATAGTATCTAACTTGTAAAACATAGAAATGTTCAAACCACTTTGTAACATGTTACTATTATTTTCACTCTTTTGAAGTGAGCTCTGTGAAAAGCCAACCTTGTCAAAGGTTACAAACACACTGTCATGTGTGACCCGGTTAAAGGATTTAAACCACTCTGTTAAAAGTGCACCTTGTTATAGGAGTTACATACATCCCATTAGAATGCAACCTTGTTCAAAGGATTTATACAAATGACTATTAGGTCAACCTCTATTAAAAGGATTTTGACTGATACAATGGTTAGAAAGTAATAGTAATATTGATCTGAAAAACATACAACTCACTTTGCAAATATCAGATCCAATTCCGTACACATATGTTGGCTTAATAACTGTGAACCTTTACCATCTTCATCACTAATCTACTCAAAAATCTCTTCAAGCAATCACACCACTTCTCCTTCAGCCTTTTCCGCTTAGACAGTCAAGAACATCAACAATACTTCCAAAATCCTCCTCTCTTCAACCTCATGCTTAGGTTTCCTTAATACTTCCTCAATTAGGTCAATACTTCTTTTTTCACTTCATCTCCTTTGTAGATCTTAGGGTTAGGTTAGATTATAACCCTGAACCCAGCGAGGTTGGGAGGAAAAGTGTATAGTACTTTCCTGATTAGTCACCACAAGCTAACAATCTCCCACTTGGTGACTGATCAGTATCCACACTAAAAGGATATGCCAAATTTTCTAACTAAAAATCTCTGATAGCTATTTTGGTCAGAAGTCCAACTAATGGAGGTCAGAGTTCTGACTAATGGTTGTCGAAAATAGGACCCAAATTTATTAGTGAATTATGCTAACATGCTAAAATTATTTTATGAAAATGACTATAATATGGAGTCTTGAAAATGAACTAATGAATGGATCCTTTTCTCCTGATTTTTGGTCTCCTTTTTGTAGATTTTTCCAAGGCTTAGGGGTAGAGTAGTATAAACCATGGTTAGGTTTGAGTCTAGTTGACAATTTCAAATGATGAGACAATTTAAATATTTTATTCTCAAAGGTTGGGAGAAAGAGACAAAATAAATGGTCAACATTCATTCTCAAGATGTGTGGTGGAGAATGGATTTTTCTTTGATCCATGTGAGCTAAATCCCTAATTCCCATTAGTTGATTCAATTTTGTCCTCATGTGGTTGGTGAGGAAAATATGAATTAATGAATTAATTAAATTAATTTTCTTTAGAAATGCATACCCCTTGAATGGGTTGAATTTGATTTGATTTAATTATATAATTAATTTGATTTAAATTAATTACACAATTAATTGATCTTTTTGATTTAATTAATCCTTTTGGCTTCGATTTTGATAAATCCTTGATTTAAGCTTTATCTTGACCATTTTAGGTGTATACAAATGCCCCTCTTTGAATCAATGTACAAAGCACAATGGTTCAAAGAATGTATGATGTTTGATCAATTGATCTCTGATCTAATCTTGATGATTAATTAGGATGATGAAACCCTGATTTGATGATGTAGATTCTTGTTATGATACTTAATTCCTAATATGATGTTTGATTTGAAATTTTTTCTTGAATTTTCTTTCTTGCAGGTTATTATGATATGATGTCCCCTCAGAAATGAAATCAAAGTTGTTTTGATGAAAATTTGATTCATTTGCGATTTTCACAATCGTTTGCACAAATTCAATTTGATTTATGACAATGATGTAATGATGTCCTGATGAGAATGCCCTATTTGTAGAAACTACAGTGAATAGTTTTGACTCTGGATAAAAATGTGATAAAAGCCTTTTTATTAGGTCAAAGGGCTATATATAGGGGTAAAAAGTTATTTTTACTATTCATTTTCATTGGTGCCTTTTGACTTTTTCTCTTTGATCTTTCTGGTTATAACAACGATGGTGGTCCCTATTTGAGAACATTAGTTTGAGAGAGGGTGTAAATTTTAGCCTCCACATTGTGCCTGTGAATTTTGTACCTAGCTGGAGACACAACACTTCATTAAAAGATTAAAGGTTAGCAAATCAAGAAATCTGCAATATAAATGAACTGAGCTAACTAGGTGATTTACTACCTTCTAGTAGGTGCAAGTATGGTATTCTCAGATTATGACTGAGATTAGTGACAATGCAACACCTAACGAAGGATTTAATGCTAAAAGATGGATGAAAGATGTATGCAATTTAATCTATATTTTTGTATTTTCTATGCAATATGATGAAAATTTGATATGGATTTGATCTAAAATGATTGAAAATGAACTGCAATGCAAATCTAACAATGCTATGAATGCTACAAATGCTATGAAAAACAATGAATTGAGACTAAAAATCTCACAATCGCATGTTCGCAAGAGCTTGATTCTCCAAGGATACAAAAACCAAAAGCTTGAAGGACCTTTTGTGAAGGGTTGAGCCTTGATTATATAGAAATACAGGGCTTTGAGGATGCATTGAGAAAGCCATAAATCACTCTTGATAAACTCAACTTGATTTTTGATTTATCAAGAAATCAGAAACAGTTAACTCACAAAATCATGCAAAAGCAACTTTTTGACTCAAAATAGAGTTCAGATCACTTTTTCAACTCAAAATCACATGTTGAGTTTAAATTGAAATTGATAATTGACTTAAAGTTGACCTTTTTTTTATGATTGTGCATTATTTAATATGAATTAATTTAATAATTAAAGTGATTTATTCTCAACTTAACTGATTTTGAATTAAAATAATTGATTTATGGGTTAATCAATTATTAAATCAAACTTTTATTCCAAACTATATCATTAAATATTGACAATTGGATTTAATTAATTAAGTAAGAATTTAATTAATTATTCATAGGATTTTTGATTTATTGTCAAAATTAAATAATATAAATTAGGAATAAATATAATTAAATGATTAAGTGGCAAAATTAAATCTAATTAATCAAATATTCAAAATATTCAATTAATCAAATTTTAGGATAAATATGATTTATCACCAAATAATATTCAATTAGGATAATTAGAATAATTGGGAATATTCCCCGATGTAGAATTAAGATAAATCAATTAGGGTTTTGATAAACTAATGTGCAAATGTGCCTTAGGTTAGGACTTTGATGTCAATTTCAATCAATTTGTTGATGTAGGAGATCAATGGACCTATAGCCCAATTTTGGGGTATTACACACATGATTATGGACCTCCAGTGAGTGCTCTGATCCTTGTTTCCAATTTTGTTGATTTTTTGTAAAAAAATTAAATTTTAAGCATTTTCCTATTTTGATTTTGCAAATTTAATGAAATAGAACGCATGAAACAATTAAATAGTGTGTAGTAAAGTCTTTTAGTGTGTCCACATTGTAAAGTAAAGAGAACACGTGATAAAATAGTGCTTACAAAGCTATGATCTAGGTATGATTTGGCACATCTAATAGATAGAATAGTGTGTATGATTAGGATAATGCAAAATATTAGTTTTGAAATGCGTAGGTTAGTTTAGAATAGTGCATGTAATATGAAATAATGCATATAGTTTATTTTAGCACTTATGATGATTTTTTTAGTGCTTACAAGAAACATAATAGTGCTTATGCATTTTGACATATATGACATGCTAAAATGACACATAGCTAAGTTTTTATGAATTTTCACTTGATTGATTGGCTTGTCTAATTTGATTGATTTCTACGATTGATCAATTGATGAAATATGTTAGACTTGTGATGAAAAAAAATGTTGTGATGTTGGTTTGATCATGTTTAATGAATGTTGATTATCAATCCTGATTGATTAGTATGATTGATTTCATGTTTTTTCCATCTTCTCACATTAGAATTAGGAAAAAAAAATGATGTTGTGCTCTAGGTGAGCAATATGATGATAGGTTTCTTAGATTAATTTTTAATAATTCATTTTAGATGATTTTTTACTAATTTGATATCATTTGACTCAACAGGTTCACCTTTAGAAGTTATATGTCTAGGATTTATATCTGTGGCCACTAGATATAAATCCTAGACATATATTTAGATGATTTTTTACTAATTTGATATCATTTGACTCAACAGGTTCACCTTTAGAAGTTATATGTCTAGGATTTATATCTGTGGCCACTAGATATGATTGAGCATCTAAGTGCTCAGGAGTGACGATTGATTGGTCATTGTGGTTTGTTTTTCCTATTAGACATGCCTTGATTTCACATGAATCAAGGTCTTCTCACAACTATGGCAGAGAATTGGAACTCTGACCATAATACCTTTCATTTTCCGATGGGTGAGATGACTATTACTCCCTATGATGTGTATAGATTGTTGTAGATTCCTACTCGGGGTGAGTTGGTTTACTCTGATCAGGTTTAAGATGGATCAACTTGTCAATAGGTTTTTAGAGATGCTACCATTGGTGATGAGATCTTCACATGGGCTCAATTCATCTCTTTTCCTATTCTTCCAGATTTTCTAGGTGTATTGATAGATGGGTTCTTGCTACCAGATCAGAGGGGTCACATATTTTCCATTAGCTGGAGAAAGATCCTAGAGGATATAATCACACAACCATGTTAGTTTGAATGAGGTTCTTTCATCCTCACACAGTTATACCATGAGTTAAATCATATAGTGTATCGTCATGGGGTGACATTATCTGCAAGTGCTATTTTATTATAGCTCTAGACTTGAGAGAATATTCCTATTATTAGGCTGATTGTAGCTCAAGATAGTGATCTTGGATGGCTATATGCATATATATATGAGGGAGTAGTTATCTAGCCTCATCTAGGAAAACTATATTATTGGCTCCATATGTTAGATGACATCGATCAGGTCATATGGAGACCTTACCTTGGATGCAAGCCATGGTGAGAGGATGATGTAGAGCTTCCATTTATGTTCATGCCTTGATGGATGATTATTTTTACACCTTTAGTTATTGAGATATTTTTCTTACATAAGGTACTCCGTCAGTTTGGGAAAGTATAGGGTATGCCTCAGGGTTTAGCCTGGTATGCATATGTATAGGTTGAGAAATCCATGTGGGGTCCACTAATAGACTATCATGTTTCTCACAATGAGATTCTTGGTTTACCACACTTATCTTGGGATATGCACCCACATATTGTTGATGTAGGCATGATAGGTGATTATGCTCAGTGGTTCACCCAACATCCTTTACCTCATTTCAAAGATATGGTTGAGCTTATTCTTGATATTGATGATAGGACTGATGGTGATGATAATGATTATGGGAGAGGTGGGAGAGCACCAGCCAAAGATGGTCAAGTTTCCATAAAGGTTGTAGCTCATATACCTATTAAAGGTGGTGGTGTGAGGATGAGAGGTGGATGTATTGGTAGAGTGAGGATGAGAGGTAGATGTGTGAGGATGAGGGATGGTGGATCGGTGATACTTGATCAAATGGTTATTGTAGGTTGGGGTTGATAGAGGCCTCATATATTTAGGTAGGTACTACTTTAATAGGTTCTGATTCCATAAGGTGCACTAGCTTCCCCGGTTACACTCTTTCCACCAAAAGAGGCAGTGCCAACTTCACAAGCATTGAATACACTTGTACACGGTGTGCAATCATTACAAGATGGTATGATAGAGATTAGGGGTCAGATATCTTAGTTTAATGCTATGATGCATAACTTTATGGATACTATGGCTCAATAGAGTTCTCAACCTAGTTCTAGTAGGGATTGCAGTATAGGTGGGCTAGATGATACATGTGCAGGTGGTACTAGTTGAGAGTAGTGATTACCTCACTTTTTTAATTTGATGGACATTACTTTGATTATCCTTTGGATAGAAACTCCTCTTTTATGATGTCATTATATGTTGGACTTTTGAGTTTTTGATGATATATACAACTCTACATGTCTTATCTATCTTATTTATTTATTTATTTTGATGCAAAATGTGTTATGAATGCCTTTAATCTTATATACGTTGGATGGATGTCTTATAAATGACATAGCTTATATGGATATAAATGTTATGAAATGCCTTTAATGATTCTATTCTTCCTTTAATGATTAATGATTAATAATGCACCTATGATATGTACATGATTTTATATGTTTTTATGATGCAATTATGAAAATTAATAAACCTAAATGATATGCAATGCAATGATAATGAAATGATTAACTATGCACATTAATAAAATGAACTAAATGAATGCAAACTAACTAATGATGCAACTTAACATGAAATTTAATTATTCACTCCTATCTTTTTTATTTAGTCGAACATATTCAATCGATTAAAGAAGTAATGATGAATTGATTGATTTGTACTTGACTCTACCTATTTGATTGTTTTATTTTGAGAAAAGGATCCATATGAAAACTAACATGCAAATTTAATCTAAATAAATGCAACTAGATGTCTCTTTCAATAAAAAGGATGCTTCTTTTCATCATTGAGCCTTTTGGAAAATGAAATTGGTACAATCATCACTGGTTCAACCATGATGATCTAAATACCAATTTCTCTTCAATATGCATGCATAAAATTGGTACAACTCTTACTAGTTTGATTTTCAACCATGATAGGATGAATACTATTTTCGTTAGATTCAATATTGCAAGTGGATTTTGGAATTAAGATATGTGAAAGATCAAAATGTCCAAGGTATCCTATTACATAAGTAGAAAAAGATATGAGTCTCTTCATATGTACATGTCCTCGATGATTCTTTGATGATCATGTCAATAGATGAATATTAAATACTTTGAAGCCTCAACCTTAAGATAGTCATGCAAAAATCAAGAAAAATATCATGCTTTTATCATCGCTCCTCTAGTCAAAATACTTCATCAATTTTATAAAAGGACATGACTTCACAAATCAAGTAACACTTTTGAATTTTTTTTTCCATTTTTTTCAAATCCATATTTCAAGTAGAACTCCATTCATTTCAATATTTTTTTATTTTTAATCCTGATAAAGATAAGGTCATGTGTAAATCAAGCATCAAAGTGTCAATCATTTTTTGAGATCAAAGTTTGGATTAGGCTTTGATATGAATTGAAGGTCCCAATGCTAGGTTTGTGGTTTGATGCATTGGTTTGTGTCAATTGGTGTATGTTTGATGAATCAGGATAAGATGCCCCCGGTTTGATTCCATAGTAATGTTGGACTTAGGAAATTTTTCAAACCATGATGAAAGCCTTGGGTATTTACAAATGCAGCTCTAGGATTTTATTTTTGAATATGTACAAATGATGGTTAATGCAATATGTACAAGTATGACAATGGAATGTAGATGGAAGATGAGACTTGACTTGACTTAAGGGTCAAATGGCACATGTTTACTAGGTTTTCACCACTTGAATTTATTTCTTTGTTATTTTCTCTTTTATTTTCTTTTTCTTTTCTAGCAAGGTGCCTATTGCTAGGTTTTCACCATGATACCTTTTTTTTTGGTATTACCAAGGCACCTGTTTACCAGGTTTTCACCAAGATAATCATTTTTTCTAGATCTATATTTGAATGTTTTTGACTTTCTTCATGATCAATTTTTCACTATTTTTGAATTTTTTCGAGAACTCTTTTCACTATTTTTGGATTTTTTCAAGAAAACTTTTCATTGTACATGGTTGATGTTGTGTCATCTAATACTCTTTCATCTAATATTATTTCAACTAACTTAGGTATAAAATCTCTTTAGATGTATTCTATTTATAGGTTCTTGTAACTTTTCTCCATCACAATCAGATAATCTATATGTTCCTATCCTAAAGACAGATGTGATAATGAATGGTCCTAGCCAGTTTTCTTTCCATTTTCCCTTCTTTTATCTTTTTGATTGGTTCTTTGGATTCTCTCTTAATACTAGATCACCCACTTGAAATTCCCTTGGCTTGATATGTTTGTTATAGTTCCTTGACATCCTATTTTGATACATCTTGAGATGATCATATTATTTTTGTTGACGTTCATCAAGTAAATCTAGTTCTTGGAGTCTTTCCACTCTATAATCCTCTTCTATTAACAATCCATGCAATGAATACTTAAATATGGGATCTCCACCTCTAAAGGTAATACTACTTTTTCTCTATAGACTAGTGAGAAAGGTGTGTCTCTAGTTGGTGTTCTTATACTTGTGTGGTATGTCCATAAGGTTGGATTTAATTGTATGTAACAATCTCTTCTTGACTTATCAAATATTAATTTTAAGATCTTAAGGATATTTCTGTTTGTTGCTTATGCTTGACCATTTCCTTGAGCATAATAGATGGAGGATGAAATATGAATCATATGGAATTTCTCACACGGTTCATTTATATCCTTGTTCTTGGAGCATTTTTAATTCTCTATTATTATGGTATGATGAATACCATATCTACAAATTATGTGATTCAAAATGAACATTCCAATTTCTTTTCCCGTTGCAGTGGATAAAGGCATGACTTGTACCCATTTAGTGAAATATTATGTTGCTATCATTATGAATTTATGACCATTGGATGATGGTGGATAAATAATCCCAATTAATCTAACCCCCATTGATAAAAGGGCCAAGGTGTGGTCATTGGGTATAATTCTTGTGCCGACACATGAATCAAATTACCATGGTATTGAAATTTTTGGCAAATTATAGCAAAATGACATGCATCTTTTTCCATGGTTGGCCAATAGTACCCCATTCTAATAATTTTCTTAGCTAAGGTCAAACCAATTGAATGTTATCCATATATTCCTTGATGAATATCTTGTAAGGCTATTTTTTATTCCGCTTCCTCTAGACACCTAAGAAGCATTACATCAAGACTTTACAATACAATGTATCTAATACAAGGGTATAGCAAGAGGATTATCTTATAAAACTTATTTTTAGGTTTCTAGTTTGATCCAAGGGAAAGGTTTTTCCTTTTAAGTAAGTGTGAATAGGTCCATATGAAGGAGAATCATGTCCAATTAATAGGAAAATATCTTGGGAATTAGGAAGGTCAAATGCGGATTATTCCAACTCTTCTACCAAGAACTCATATCGTGCACTTTGATCTGACATTTGTAGGAGAGAAGCTAATGTTTCCATGGAATCTGCTACTTTTTTCTTTTCTCTTCATATTTTCTAAAATGTTATGAAAGAAAACTATTTCTTCAAATCATCTATCATCTTTTTTTAAGGCATCAACTTATCATCTCTTGTTTGATATTCATCATTGATTTGATTTATGACAAGTTGTGAATCCCCATATAATTGTAATTCTAAAACTTTCCATTCTATAGCCATTTTCATGCCTATGGCACATGCTTCACACTCAACAATATTATTAGTATATGGAAAGAGAAGTTTGTAAGATTTTGGAATAGTAGAGCCTTGAGGTGTGATCAACGAGATACCTGCTCCTGAACCATGGTGCATAAAACAACCATCAAAATAGAGTTTCTATGTCCTGGCCTCAATATTTATAATTTCTACATCCATGAATTCTACTTGAATAGAATATTCTTCCATTAGAGGTGCTTCTTCCAGTTGATCTATTATAACTTGACCTTTTATTGATTTCCTATCCACATATTTAATATCAAATTCACTCAAGACTATGACCCACTTTGCCAATCTTCCTATTAGGGTTGTTTTTCTCAATAGGTACTTAAAAGGATCAGTTTTAGCTATGAGTTAGATTTTGTGTGCCAATATACAATTTCATATTTTTTGTGAAGAAAAAACTACCACTAAGCATGCTCTTTCAATGAAGCTATAGTTCAACTCATATTTGACCAAAGTCCTGCTAATGTAATAGATTGCTTTTTCCTTGCCATTTTAATCTTCTTAAGCTAGTAATGCACCTATGGAATGATCTATTTCTAAAATATACAATTTTAAAGGAGTTAATCTTATTGGTGGCATCAATATAGGTGGATTCATAATATATTTGTTGAGGAGTACAAAAGATTCTTCACATTGATCATCCCATTTAAATACTATGTCTTTATGAAGGAGTTGAGTAAATGAATGACATATCCTAACAAAATTGGGAAATGAATCTTCTAATAGATTGTAACCATCCTTGAAGGGATCTCATTTTTCTTATGTTTCTTGGTGCCCCTATTTTCATTATTGCTTTAACTTTTTCAGGGTCTACCTTAATACCTTTTTCCAACACTATGTATCCAAGTAACTTGACAGATTGTACCCCAAATGCACACTTTTTTGGATTCAATCTTACTTTGAATTGTTCAAGCCTTGTAATTTTTTTTTTCAGAATTGATAAGTGTTATTCTCTTGAATGTGATTTGGATAAGATGTCATCCACATAATCCTCTAAGAATTTGTGCATCATGTCATGAAATATGGTGGTCATAGCTCTTTGGTGGGTTGCTCCGGTGTTTTTAAGATCAAAGGGAATTACATTCCAAGAAAATGTTCCCCAAACACATGTAAAAGAAATATTATCTTGATCTTCGAGAGTAATTTTTATTTTATTATATCTGCTAAATCCATCCATGAGAGAAAATATAGATTGAATTGTTGTCAAATATACTATTGCATCAATCCTTGGTAATAGAAAGTCATCTTTAGGGAATGCTAGATTGAGATCTCTAAAATTAGTGCATATTATAATTGATTTATCTAGTTTTGAAATTGGGACAATGTTGGAAATCCACTCAGCATAATCAATGGATCTAATGAAACCCACCTTCAATAGTTTCTCCAATTTAGCTTTGACAAGTAATGCAATATGTGGGTGCATTTTCCTTAACGTCTTCTTGACTAGTTTGATTCCTGGCTTGATGTTTAAATGGTGCATAATAAGAATTGGATCCAATCCTATCATATCATCATAAGACCAAGAAAAAATCACATTCCTTTCTTTGAAAAATTTAATAAATTCTTCTCTTTCTTCTTTTGACAAGGAAGCTGCTATATGTATAACCTTGGGTTCTGATTATGTACCAATGTTGACCTTTTTTGTGGGTTCAATCAAAATGGATGATCTTTCCTCATAATTATCAAGTAAATTATCCAATCTCTCTTCTTTAGGTTCCATAATTGGGTTTTCACCTTTAGAAATGTCTTTTATTTTTACTTTTTCTTGGTCTAGCATTGCCACATTGTGGTTTTCACCACTAGACTCTTTTATCTTTTCTTTATTCTTTTATTTTCTTTCATGAATAATAAATTTAACACTTTAAACTATTTCACTTTGATAGATTTCATTGGTAGAAGAGGGTATAATTGCATTTAGGTATAGGGCCAATGAATTATCATTTGGGAATATGTTCATGTCATTTGGCTCTATAGAATTCCAATCAATTAATTCAAGAAATACGAGGGATAAAGTATGATTGGATAGGTTCAATTTTTTAGGGTTTAGTGACATGACTTTGTTTGAGGGTTCATACATTGTGCTTTATCTAGGTGTTCCATAGAACTTGGATCAAATTTTTCCTCACTCGAGTCCTCTTGGGTTTCTTGAGGATAAAAGTATTATGGGTTAAACCTATCACTAGATTCTTCCATCACTAATAACCATTAAGGTACATAAGGTTCCCCTATCCATTGAGATCTTTCTATTTATTAACACGAAGTAGGCTCTTGAGTAGGAATTAACCCTTGATTTGAGCTTGAATCTTGACTTGAGATTAACTCTTGATTTGAATCTTGTATTTTATTTGAATTATATGTAGGAGCATAAGTATGGATAACATCCACCTCTTTTTCTTGAAAAGATCCATCAGATAAAGAATCCCATTCCCATTCATTAGAATCCTCACCACTTTGGGAATTTAATTGTAAATTTTTTTCATAAAATTGGGGATTATTCTTTTTAGTGTATCCTAGGTCAAGGTATCCTAACCCTATTTTTTCTTTGATATCTCTCCAAGCCATTTCTATGGGTTCCACCAATCCTTTAATTTTATTTTCCAAGGGTCCTTTTCCTTTGTATCCCTTTCCATATTGGTGTGTTGGAATGCTACTATTTTGAATCCTTTCTTCATTTTTTATCTAATTTGAACTTTATGATTCTTTATCTTTATAGAACCATTTTAATATTTCATTATCATCTTCTTCAATGGGTGAAGAAGTACTAGCTCATACAAAATGTTCATTGTACTTTGTAGGAAGATTGGAAATAGATGGTTTTCTATGAGATCTAGGGGAGATACATAAATCCATCATTGATAAGGAATATTACCCTACTGCATTTTTCTTTTGATCTTTCCTTATTTTTCAAAATTATTCATCATTGTGTCCATCTTTTGATAATGGATTTCTTTGGCCTTAATTTGAGAAGATTTTGAATTTTCCTCTTCTTCTTTTTCCTTGGAATCCATCCAACTAACTTTCACCTTTCCTTTAGTTAATGTAGATAAGTTAGTTTGGTCTTGATTATCCTTACCAAGGGTATCTTATTATTCCATACTAATTTCTTTTCCTTTTGCTAGCACTAGTACATTAGACCCACTTTTTAGACCAACATTTCTGACCAAGCATTAAAATGGTTTTCCTTGGTCGGTTTATAGAAGGAAAAATTAGATTTTTTTAAAATCCAGTCCTGTGTTGGTCGATATTTTGACAACCATACAGGTTGTCAAAATTCTGATGAACATGAGAATATAAATTTATTAAAAAAAATAGGGATTTCATTTTATATTCGGCGCACAACAAAGAAGAGGTGAAAGAAAAGGCCTCGACTCCACCTATAAGAACCACTCTTCAATAATTCCATTGTTGTGAAATCGATTATGTAGTGGCAAAAAATGTTAGTATCCAGGAATATGTGTTAATGTACCCACAATTTTGTGGAGTTTGTGTGTCTTAGTTTGTTTGATATCTATATCTCTATCAAGGAAGGAAGTCACTATTGACTGTCAAAATTGGTCATGTAACTTCATTGATAGATTTAAGTTGTTTTAGTTTTGTTAATTTTCAAAGCAAAGTAAATTTCTGACAAACCAAAACAAGACTATTGTTCTTGGCCTATCATGAAGTTACGGCCCTAACTTGTATGTTCTCCACGGAATACTTAAGACCGATGGATGAAAGTCAAGTTAGGGTAGAATATTTCAATAAGCTCAATGCTTAGATTTGCAGGGGATGTTAAACTGCTTTAGGGCCGATGCCCTAAACCAAATGCATTACATGTATTTAGTTAACATAATAAATAATGTTGTAATAGTGAGTGAATGGAATGACTATTGAACCTGTTGATTCTGGGGTCTGGATTCATCGAAGACAGTAAGCATCAATACCAACCTCCCATAACCACCCTCAAATTATTCCAGTCAAAGTTGACCTAGCTTGATCAACTAGGTTAAATGTTCCTGAGACCATTTAGAGGTGTCGAGGAAGATTGTTGTTGTTGTTTGTGGATTCAAACAAGAAATAGAGGAAACAAGAGTTCAATGCTTAATAACTATGCCCAAATCTATTAATAAACTCTCGGGAAAGAACTCTATTACAATCAAACCGAGAAGTGGAAGAATTGGAGGTACCCTGCTGATTAGTGGAGTTTAGTCTGTGACTAAAGTGAGTAGACTGTTTATAAACCTTTACATACATTGAAAATATTTTATGTTAATTTGAGAGTGAGGGTTGTGTCCAACCCTATTCAATACATGCTTTAAGTATTTAATTTATTCTATTCTAAACCCTAGTCAAGGTTTGTCGGTATTGAGTAAGGTATCTTTATTTTGGTTTGTATATGCACTATTTTTTATCCTTAACTAGTGTCAAAGTCTTGTTGCAAAGATTGTTTAGTTTGAAGAAAAGTTGTTTGTACTTGTTTGAAGATCAGGACATATAGTTGGTTTGTGATTAATGATTTACTTACTCTGATTTATTATGAGAAAATTAGAGACAAACCTACACATTTCTTAAAAGTTTTCTTAAGGAAAATGATAATCATATTTTTTTGTATAATCAGACACATGGACAAAGATAGTTTGAATAACTTGCAAATCATTTCTACAAGGTAGTTGTATTTCAGTTGGACCATGAAGAATATTATATAAACATGTTAGTGGGGACATTATCAGTGTACAAAAAAAGGTTTTGTTTATTGAATAAACATTCATTGTTCATTATGCATGTTAGTATGATTTAGAACAATAGAGAGGGGGGGGGGGGGGGGTGAATCAGTTGTTCTCAGGTCCTGATGTATAAAACAAACTTAAAAACTTTTCTTTAAATCAGATCCAATAACCAAAACAAACTCGGTCATCACTAATTCAACAATAGAAACATATAACAATGCACTCCACTACCCAGCTGTAACTTAACTTGTAAAACATAGAAATGTTCAAACCAAAACATTCACACAAGTATTAACACTAGGATTTATAGTGGAAACCCAATTTGGGAAAAACCACTTTGTAACATGCTACTATTATTTTCACTCTTCTGAAGTGAGCTCGGTTAAAAGCCAACCCTGTCAAAGGTTACAATACACACTATTAGGTGTGACCCGGTTAAAGGATTTCAATCACCCCGTTAAAAGTGAGCCTTGTCATAGGACTTACATACACTCCATTAGAATGCAACCTTATTCAAAGGATTTAACATATGACTATTAGGTCAACCTCTGTTAAAAGGATTTTGACTATTACAATGGTTAGAAAGTAGCAGCAATATTTATCTAAAAAATATACAACTCACTTTGCAAATATCAAATCCGATTCTATACACTAATGCTAGTTTATTGACTTTGAAACTTTGTCATCTCCATTTCTGATCTGCTCGAAACTTTTCTTCAAATATTTACCACAATTATCCTTCAACCTTTTCTACTTATACAATCAATAAAACTTTACTGATCTTCCATCATTCTTTGTTTAGCCATGAACTTACATATCCAAATGCTCAAGTTCCCTAAATACTTTCCTTAATTAGGTTAACTCATCTTATGCCACTCAATCTCATTCATAGATCTTAGGGTTAGGTCAGATTCATTGAATCTACCCACTTCATGTTCTTCAGCTCCTTTTCTAGAATCATCTCAAATCTCTTAAAAAGATTTACAATAAAACATTTTACAGTGCATTTAATGCTTTCAAACAATCAATAAATAAAGTCAACACATTTTACATAATCCACGAATTCAACAATGTCGGCTCCAAAATTAAATTCTCTTCAAATATAAAATTTTTGATGCTTGGTCAATACTATGATCAACTACTCAGTGTTCATGTAGAAAGCGCAGTCATTACTAAAAATGTTTCCTCAGCTTACACTATCTTCCTCGGCAATTAGCTGTTGTTCGGTCGACACTAGAATTTTGCTCGGCATATACTAACTCGGTCGACACTAACATTACTTGGCTTAAACATGATTTCTCCATTCTTTTCTCAGTCAAGCCTACCAATTTAGTCTTTAGTCTTACTAAGATAAACAATACATTGTCTCATCATTTTACAACATAGTCAAGTACACTTTGTAGTATCAAGATAACTCAACCTTTCCTTAGGTGCTATTGTTACCAATCTTGCCTAGCCCCTTAGCAACACTCAAATAGATATACTACTTTCCTAAGTAGCAACAATCTTACTAGTTAAGGTTTGACATCAATGACAATACAACAATTATTTCAATTACAGTTTCCAACAATCTCCCTCTTTGGCATTGATGGCAACACCATATGATATCACCTGAATAACACATGGATTACCAACCAATCCAAAAAATTATCTATTCATCAGAGAATTATTTATAATATCGTTAGCTTCATTCTAATTTAGAATCCTATAACCCTCACTTCTGTGACCATCAGAAGTATTCAAATCTCCCTCTATCCTGATCCTTCATTTCAGTTCATCACCCTTACTTTTCAGTTTCATGTGTTGTGATATCAGTTCATCTCTCTCTTTGACAAAAATGCCAAAGTAGAAACTAAAACATACATCCATCAGATGTAGATAATATCTATGTAGCTCAATGTTTTCTCCCTCTGTCATCTTGCTTATGACTGATTCCTTGTCTTTTCTCCTTCTCACAACTCTAGGCTAGCCCTAAAGTGTGACAATATTCTACATCAATTTGTCAAATATTCAGTTGTAGCACATTTGATATAGTGCTCCTAGCTTGTCTAGGAAGCCTCAGTTAGGGGAAGAACCCCTAATTGACTTCTCAAATACTCATGAGCTTCTCTGCATAAAGCTATAGTGAATATGTCTGCTAATTGTTCTTTTGTATTCACATATTCCATTCGGACTTCTTTATCTTGTACTAATTCTCTCAAGTAGTGATACTTGATTGCAATGTGCTTGGTCTTAGTGTGCATCACTGGATTCTTAAAAGTATTGATAGCACTTGTCTTGTCACAGAAAATAACAATAGGTTCAGTGATTTCTTCTTTCATGCCTATCAACAATTGTTTTATCCATACCAAATTTGAACAGTTTACTGCACCAGCAACATACTCGGCCTCAACAGTAGATTGGGAAATGCAATATTGTTTCTTGCTCATCTAGGAGACTAATCTCTGTCCAAGAAAGAAAGCTCCACCACTAGTACTCTTTCTATCATCTACATTTCCTACCCAATCAGCATCAGTATAAACTCTGAGTTCAAATTTGTCATGCTTCTTATAATATAGACCATAGTCAGTAGTTCCTTTCAAGTATCTCATAATTATTTTCATAGCCATCATGTGTGTTTCCTTAGGATTGCTAGAGAATCTTGCCACAATCCCAATAGCTAATGCAATATCTGGTCTACTATGTACAACATACTGTAATTTTCCAATCATGGATCTATACAAAGTCTGATTCACTTCTGCAACATCATCATTCTTAGATAACTTTTGTCCAGTAACCATAGGAGTATTCACTAGTTTAGCATCTTCCATCCCAAAAGTTTTTAGTATTTCATTAACATACTTAGACTATGTAATGAAAATTCCATTCTTCCTCTGATATACTTGTAAACCAACAAAGAATTTGATCTCACCAAACATACTAATTTCAAATTCATTTTTCATTTCATTTGAGAATATTTTACACAATGCATCTTTTCCACCAAAAATAATGTCATCCACAAAATTTTTTGCCAATAGGATACCTTTACCTTCTTCATCCTTCATGTACAGATTACTTATGTCATTTGTTCTTGAAAATCCAATCTATATCAAGTAGTTGTGCAACCTCTCATACCATGCTCTAGGAGCTTGTTTCAATCCATATAGAGCTTTGTTCAGTTTGCACACCATGTGTTTTCTATTTGGATCAGTAAAACCTTATGGATTTTCTATGTAAACTTCTTCTTCTAGTATATGATTCAAAAATGTAGACTTGACATCCATTTGATACACCTTGAAATCTTTATAAGCAGCATATGCAAGTAGAGTTCTTACTCCTTCCAATCTAGCTACAGGGGAAAATGTCTCCCCATAATCTATTCCTTCTTCTTGTGTGTAGCCTTTGCATACCAGCCTAGCTTTATTCCTAGTGATTTCACAATTTTCATTCATCTTATTACGAAACACCTACTTTTTTCCTATAACATTTTTGTTTTTAGGTCTCAGCACCAGAGTCCAAGTATCATTCTTCTCAATCTGGTTAATCTCTTCATTCATTTCTTGTATCCATTCTTCATTCTCTAATGCCTCTCTAGTTGACTTGGTTTCAAATTCACACAGTAGACATGTTGGATCCTTAGTCTTACTTCTGGTTTGAATTCTAGTATTTTTGTCTCCAATTATCTGTTCAGGTTTGTGATGTCTTCTTACATATTTTGCCAAAACAAGTTCAGCTGTTCTCTCCTCTATTTCATCATGTTCCCCAACAAGATTATCAGATTCAACTTTTGATTGCTCGGCAACCTCATCCTGATACTCGGTAGTATTTTCTTGTAGCTTGACATGTTCTTGTTCTCTCTCGACATTGTTTTACTTGCCTCTTCTTTTTCCTCAATGTACACAAAAGATCTATAAATCTTCTAGTTCTCTTTTGTTGTCAGCTTCATTTCTTTCTGCATACTCATCAATTTTGACATTCACACTTTCCAAAATTTTCTTAGTGTTAGAGTTGAAACACTTATAAGCTTTACTTTTTGTGGAATATCCTAGGAATACACCTTCATCACTCTTAGCATCAAACTTTCCATTCCTAGTGTCTTTTAATATATAACACTTACTTCCAAAGATTTTAAAGTATTTAACACTTGGTGCATGCCCATGCCATAATTCATAAGGTGTCAGATTTGTACCTTTCTTGATCTATACCTGGTTAAGAGTGTAGACAGCAGTGCTTATAGCTTCTTTCCAATATTTTTGTGCCACATTCTTTTCAATCAAAAATGTCCTTGCACAATCCAAGATAGATCTATTTCTCCTTTCTGCTATACCATTCTATGGAGGTGTTCTAGGTGTAGACATCTGTCTTTTAATTCCTCTATCATTGCAAAATAGATTAAATTCATTTAATGTAAATTCTCCACCTCAGTTAGATCTAAGACATTTCAAGTTCCTACATGTCTACTTCTCAACCTTAGCCAAATACCACTTAAAAGATTGAAAAGCTTCAGATTTTTCTTTTAGAAACATTACATGCATCATCCTAGTATGATCACCAACAAATAAGATAAAGTATCTAGCACCATAGTAACTTTGTACACCCATAGGTCCACAAAGGTTAGTATGAACCAAATCTAAAATGTTTTTAGAAGTAAAGGATTTGCTCTTAAAACTTGACTTTGTCATTTTTCTTAACTGGCATTCCTTGCACATCACATTCTTAGGTTTCTTCAATCTAGGTAGACCTCTTACCTTTTTCTTCTTACTTATCTCTACTAGATTGTCAAAGTTAACATGACACAGCCTTTTATGCCATAACCAAATATCATCAAGTTGTGCAATTAAACATGTTACTTCAGATAGGTCAAGATAGAACAAATTACCTCTAGTCTAATCTCCACTTCCAATTAGTTCTCCAGTAGCATTAAATATTTTAGCTCGCTTGTGATGAAATTGCAATTGGTAACTAGCTTTGTTAAGATGAGAAACACTTAACAAATTATAATTAAGACCTTCAACGCAATATGCATTTTCACAAGATATCTTATTAGTCAGTTTAATCAAACCTTTTCTTCTAATAGGACATGGTGCATCATTACCAAATTTTACACTTTTACCTCTGTAATGATGTAAGGTCTCAAACTTATTTTTGTCACCAGTCAAGTGATGTGAACAACCACTATCAATAATCCATTTATCATTTTTGTTCACATAGGATATCAATGTAGTTTTCTCATCCTCATCAGATTCATCTTTCATTGCAACATAGACTACCTCAATTTCAAAATCATCACTATCAGTGTCAGTTTCTTTTTCAACAATGTAACAAGATTTCTTACCTTTTCCCTTGTAGTCTTTGTTCCATCGGTAGCTTTTGTCATCTCTTCTATCTTTGTGTTTTATTTTCCTTTCATCATCTTTATCCTTCCTGTCAGGACATCTAGTAGCTATATGACCAACTTTATTACCTGCAAAACATATAATAGGGAGTTTACCTTTATACTTTCCTTTTCCCCTTCTCAGTCTTCTAGCCATAAGAGCTTCTAGATCTTCCAGTTCTTCATCAGAAGTGCCATTGTCACTTTCACTTTCACTTTCACTTTCACTTATGCATCTTTATTTTTCTTTCTTTGGCTTGTTCAAAACTAGTTGTGACTTAAAAGAAGATTCAACATTACCAATGCTTCCAATAGTGAAATTATCATAGTTAGAGAGTTCAAAAGTAGTCAGCTTACCAACCAAACTTTCCAAAGTAAGCACATTAGTAGAGTTACATCTAGATTCCTGAATAGCTGAGATCTTAATAGCATATATAGGATTCAAGGTTCTTAGTACTTTCCCAATTATAGTTTCATCATCAATAACCTCATTTTTTCCTCTAATAGCATTCACACATTCTTTTATTCTACCACAATATTGTGCAATGTTTTCACCTTCTTGCATTCTCATTTCATCAAACTTACCTCTAAGACTCTCATCCTTTGCTTTTAGCACATTCAAGTCACCACCATAGATCCTTGCAAGAGTGTCCCACATATCCGTAGCATTTATGCAATCCTTAATGTCCTCAAATTCTAGACAGCTTAGGGTAGATGCAATTTCTAGCATTTCTTGATTATGTTCTTTCTTAGCTCTCATTTCTTCGGCAGTCAAAGGTGCGATAGGGGAGACATAGCTGTTCTCAATGTAGTACTTTGTAGAGTCACCAATACTGGCCAAATGCAGCTTCATCAAGCTTTGCCATGCAGGGAAGTTTTCCTTATTCAGCTTCAGTACCTCCTTCTTATACATCCTGAACATTTGCTTCAAGCCCCTTTAAACTTGATTTCTATCAACACTAATAATAAGAAACTTTGCTTTGATACCAATTGTTAATATGATTTAGAAAAACAGAGAGGGGGGGGGTGAATCAATTGTTCTTAGGTCCTGATGTATAAAACAAACTTAAAAACTTTTCTTTAAATCAGATCCAATAACTAAAACAAACTCGGTCATCACTAATTCAACAATAGAAACATATAACAATGCAGTCCACTACCCAGCTATAACTTAACTTGTAAAACACAGAAATGTTCAAACTAAAAAATTCACACAAGTATTAACACTAGGATTTATAGTGGAAACCCAATTTGGGAAAAACCACTTTATAACATGCCACTATTAATTTCCCTCTTCTGAAGTGACCTCAGTTAAAAGCCAACCCTATCAAATGTTACAATACACACTATCAGGTGTGACCCGGTTAAAGGATTTCAATCACCCTATTAAAAGTGAGCCTTGTCATAGGACTTACATACACTCCATTAGAATGCAACCTTGTTCAAAGGATTTAACATATGACTGTTAGGTCAACATCTGTTAAAAGGATTTTGACTGTTACAATGGTTAGAAAGTAGCAGCAATATTTATCTGAAAAATATACAACTGACTTTGCAAATATCAGATTCGATTCCGTACACTAATTCTAGTTTACTAACTTTGAAAATTTTTCATCTCCATCTCTGATCTACTTAGAACTTTTCTTCAAGCAATCACCACAATTCTCCTTCAGCCTTTTCTACTTATACAGTCAATAAAACTTTACTGATCTTTTAGAATTCTATGTTCACCCATGCATTTACATATCCAAATGCTCAGGTTCCCTAAATACTTTCCTCAATTAGGTTAACTCATCTTATGGCACTCAATCTCATTCGTAGATCTTAGGGTTAGGTCAGATTCATTGAATCTACCTGCTTCATGTTCTTCAGATCCTTTTCTAGAATCATCTCAAATCTCTTAAAGATTTACAATAAAATGTTTAACAGTGCATTTAATGCTTTCAAACAATCAATAAATAAAGTCAACACATTTTACATAATCTAAGAATTCAACAATGTCGGCTCCAAAATTAAATTCTCTTCAAATATAAAATTGATGATGCTCAGTCAATACTGTGATCAACTACTCGGTATTCATGTAGAAAGCTCGGTCATTACTAAAAATGTTTCCTCAGCTTACACTATCTTCCTCGACAATTAACTGTTGTTTGGTCGACACTAGAATTTTTCTCAAAATATACTAACTTAGTTGACACTAACATTACTCAGCTTAAACATAATTTCTCCATTCTTTTCTCAGTCAAGCCTACTAGTTTAGTCTTCAGTCTTACTAAGATAAACAATACATTGTCTCATCATTGTACAACATAGTCAAGTACACTTTGTAGTATCAAGATAACTCAACCTTTCCTTAGGTGCTATTGTTACCAACCTTTTCTAGCCCCTTAGCAACACTCAAATAGATATAGTACTTTCCTAAGTAGCAATAGTCTTACCAGTTAAGGTGTGACATCAATGACAATACAACAATTGTTTCAATTGTAGTTTCCAACAGTGCACACTAGTTTTCAAAATCATAAATATTTGGTTGAGAATATTGTAGTCCTAATTTACTATGATACACTATTTGGTACATAAGTATCACATGTACCCAAGAATGTATTATATTGGATTATGATTACCATTTCTCTTAGATATTTTGACTTTGTATAAAAATTAAAGGTAAAGAGAGAAAAAGCCAGTGAGACATTGAAAAGTCTATCAATGAGATATTATTGTTAGTGGGACCTATGTCAAGCTAGTGAGGCATTGTAAAAGGATATCTCACATAAGCCACTGAGGAAATTCAAGTAGTTTTATTCTCTAGAGGGTTTCTACTCAAGACAAAATCCATGTTATATTCTTTGTGTGTCTTATCTATTTTGTTATCCATTTTTATTTTTGTTATATAATACTTCAGGTTTTGTCTAAGTGATAAATGACTTGTAAATTGTTATATCACTAATTCATGCCCACTCTCCCCTCTTAGTGATATTGAACTCCAATAACACTCTTGTTACTCATCACATTGATATTTCCATCAAGTGTCCCATTGAGATCATCCTTGAATATATCCTACATCAATTAGAATCCTTGTAAAATAAGCTAAATGCTAATCCTATACCACCTCCCCTCTCCACTTCTACGAAGACATCATCACTATGGACCTTGAGCATAATTTCCTCTTAGGATATTCTCTTTTACATGCTTTCCCTATGTGTTTTGTGACTCCCAATTTAAAATATATAATTGTAAGGGGGTTCCCATGACCCATATTCACTCCTTTAATGCCACTTTCCTTGAGTTCCTCTATGATGGCTACTTGCTTGCTAAAATTTTCCCTTGCACTCCAAAATATTATGCTTTGGAATACTTTTACACACTCCTTCATAGCTCTAACGATCTTTATATTAAGCTAGATAGTTACTTTATCTAACACTTTTGATGAAATATCATCTTGAAATTTCCCTTCCAGCATAGTCCAATGCAAACAATAAAATATTCTAATGCCTCAAGTTTTTACCCAAGACATTATTGGTAAAAAATATGATGACCAATTTATGATACAAGAATAATGTGTAATGCAAGTCATAATGCATTCTTTCATGCACCAGATCATCAAACCAAATAATGAAACACTTGGCATATACACCAATACAAAATGCAAGATGAGAGAAGCAAAATGCTTAGAATACCATAGGACAAAATAACATGATCAACTCAAACATTGAGATATGGAGGAGAGTCAGATTATTAGGGCTAACTTATAAACCTTGACAACTTGCCTACCAAGGTGTGCACTTTTGGCATCTTGGAAAATGGAACCAACAAGACAATCTTACACTAGCTTGGGCTTCAAGGTCTAAATTGTAAGAAGTTTAGACTGTAGAGACAAATTTACATGGCTTAAACTTTGTGGTTTAAGAGCATTTTTTATGCAAGGGCATCCTTAGGGCTCATCACAAAATTGCATTGTACTTAGGAAGTTAAGAACATGTGGTAAATTATACTCTTGATAGTTGGTAAATAATTTGTGATGAGTAAAGTTGAAGCATTTTATTGTATCGTGTTATTGGGTGATGCAATTTCAAGAGTAGTTAATTTATATATGATCGATTGGTCTAGTATTAAAATGTGAGGTTAATTTTATTGGTTCAAGTTTTTGTTTTAGTGAATGGATGTCTATAAGTTGATAGTGGTGTTTGGTTGGAATTGTTTAATTTGTGAAAGGTTATTTTGAATCTAAAGTCAATGTATTTTTTCCCAATTAATTAACCTTCTTGCACATGTGACTTGAATTGTCTCTTGTCCCATAAGTAGTGAAAACTATAGAAAGACAATAAATAAAGATAGGTATAATATTTCATACACTCAAACATAAAGCTTTGAAAGACAATATGACACCTCTCGTTACATACACTATGGCTCTGTAGCCGACTGTCATATTAGTGGGTAAGATTAAAATCTTTTAATTTGACCATTTTTTCATCATGTAGTCATTATGAAAGTAGTTAATATCATCCCTCAAGCATTGAATAACATTGTTTTGAGGCACTCTTCTTGAACATGAATCTTTTCTTTCACAACACCGTCATTCTATTTTGTAGAAACACTAACAATAGTCTCTTTATGGCATTGTTGATCACCGCACCTTCACATTCATGAAAATATATTAATGCTTGCAAACATCTTAAGACTGTGAGGGACTCATATAGAAGGAGTCTCGTCCAGAACCCAAAGTATGAGCATCCTCCCTTTATTCTAATGAGGGATTGGAATGAGTTCATTTTGGATGCAAAGGAGAAAGGGGATGCTCAAAGAGGAATTACACTAGCAAATGTGAGAAGAAGGTATGCAATAGTATTAACTACTAGTACAATGTAATAATGCACTAATTAGTGATCTTTATATCTATATCATCTAACATATTTCAAAAATTTCATAGGTTGCAGGACACATCAAAGGCAATGAAGGACAGGCTGCAAAAGATTGGGCAGCACAGACTTGGCTCTGGTGGATATTCCAAAATTAAAGCACGAATTGTAAGTAGTAGTAAATGAATTATAGAGAAAAATTATTTATAAAATGCAAATAATTTTGTTTAATCAAAAAATGCAGGGCTCTAAATTTAATTTAGAGGCCATGACAGGACACAAAAATATTGCCTTCAAGGAAGGCTATCAAGCTGTGGTTGAATGCCTATGCCAAGCTTCCTCTGGCCCAACCCAAGAGTCTCCTGCATCATGTGAATAGGTAAATATGCAAAAAAATATATTAGAAATTGAATACTTGAGCAACAATCTATTTGATAATAATGTGCATGGCATTGCAATGCAGCCTCTTAATCATAACACAGATCATACACCGCATGATAAAGCCCCTGATGTGCATCGGAGTGTCAATGGAGGTGCTCATTTTCTATTTAAAATTAATTATGTAATTATTAATACAATTTAACATCTTAAATTGAAATTGGTATAACCTTTTTTGTGTATATTTTAGAGGATACAGAATGTCATGCTGAACGAGTGTGGGAGGATGTTCAGAGTGATCACCATGTAGATCATGTGGCACATTCAGGTAAATAAAATCTATGTTTTGTTCTTTTAAATTGATTATGTGTGAATTTAACTCATGACGTAGTTGTTATTGGAGTGGACCCCCCTTTGGCACATCAACCTTCTGTTCTTGAACAGATGAGGAGGAGACATGCGTTGCCATTAGAATTAGTAGAGGAGGGGAATGACGAGGACATTGATCATCCTCTTAGAAATTACATGAAAAAAATAGCAAGAAACCCAAAAAGAAATGATTATAATTAACATTTTTTGGTAATGAAAGAACGTTGTCTTAATGGATGTAATTTTGTACCAGTAATGTTGATGAATGATGTGTTAATGAATTTTATGTGTTAATGAATATTATCATGTGATTATAATGATTGAATGTTATATTTCAAAAATGGATGAATGAATGAACAAATGAATTAATGTTATTAGATGTTAATGGGGAATTTAGAGTGATGTTAGGGGGGGGGTGTTGGTAGTCTTTCCAGTTTTGGTGTTGTTTTTCAAAATTTTGGATTTTTAGACTTTGTCCCTCCTTTTTGTGGTTTTATATTCAAGTTTTTTATGGCCACAAATGCTTTAGGTTTCATTTTTGGTGAAAACCCTAGGTTTCAGGTCTCATTGCCTTGGAAAAATCCAAAGAAGCCCTAAAATTGTTCATCCAAGTCTATTTGGTCGTTACCTTTTTCAATCACTTAAAAGATCTTTTTAAGCATGTGTGCTTTTGTCTTCTCGTTTAGTCATTCAACCTCCAGATTGATTTGGAATATTCCTTTTTTGTTAGCAATTACCCAAAACCTCTTGTCGCATGATCTCCTTGGATTGAAATAATATTCCTTGTTCTTAAACGACTTAACGATTCCCTTTAGTCGCTAAGTCTCTGAATTATCATTGTACAATCTAGTGACTATTAAGATAAATATTTGCAAAAGTTACTATAGTCTCTAGATCTCCAGATCAAAATGCCTTCAGTCGGGTGATCTCTGAAAGAAGTATGAAATTGATATAATATTCAGTGATGTTGTAGTCTACAGTTGTTCGCTGAATCTCCAAATGCGAGGTGGCAGTTTGTTATGCTGGTCGCTAGATCTCATGGTTTGTTGGTAGTTCTTTCTTCCTACGAATTGGTGATTTCATTAGTAGCACGTTCTCTTCATCTTGGTGGTTAGGAATTCAGCGACACGGTTATCTCTGGATCTCCCAATGAAGTGGTTAAGTTACAAAAGCTACAGTAATTTAGCGATGACTGTTGGATCAATTTCTAATTAGTGGTTAATATTCATTCTCATTACTTGACCAAGGTTAAGTGATTTCTCTGGTGACTTGGAGAGTAATTGTGTTCGTGAAATCTCTAGTTCTAACCACAATTGGAAAGGGTATTCAGCGACAAGGAGATGTATGCAGTCACGCATTCACTGGATGTATATGAGTTAAAAGGAAGGTTTTCTGGTAGCTTTTCTTGATCATTGATTTTTTTTTGATCGAGTGGTGGTTGTGCGATCTCAGAATTAAACCATGGGTTAAAGAATGATCTAACGACCTTGAGGATTGCATTGTCACCTGATCTTAGGGATAAACTCCAGTTAAGGAAGCTATTTGGTGATTAAGAGATTTTCTTCAGTCTTGTGATCACTAAAAAATCTAGAGTTAGGTTTTGACCAAAGTCAAAGGATTGAAGAAAATATGAGTTTCCATTTGCTAGATTTTGTGACATGTCCCTTTGGGATTGGTTGACAAAACATGGAAAATATAAATAGAAAGGCGAGTATGGCTATAGTCACTAGATCTATGGATAAGATAAATTGAAGTTCTCATATCTACAGTCACTGAATCTCTGAATAGTTTAATCAGAGGGTCTTAGGAAGAAGTTTAAAAATTCAATTAGCTGCAACGACTAAGAGACTTTTTGTAGTCGAATCTCATGATGGCAATTTATCACTAGGTCTCGAGATAAATTCAAAGAAGAAATATTTTGCAGTGACTAAAGTGGTGACTATAGTCGCCAAATCTCTAGATTATGGAAAAATTAAAAATCAAAGGGTCGCTTGATCTCCAGATGATTTCAAAAAGTCTTAATTCTTTCAGCGACTATGATTTTCTTCTTTAGTTTCCAGATCTCCAGATAAAGTGAAAGTTGTTATATAACTAAAATTTATCATAGTTGCCAGATCTCCATAACTATTCAAAAGGCATTAGATTTTTCAGCAATTGCCAGAAAGTCTCATAGTCGCTAGATCGCTAGAAAATTAAATTTGATTACCTATCATTTTCTTGCGCATGACTAGTGAATTGAAGTCCTGAGCATGCCAAGTAATGGTGGAGGTGACATGGTTACAAATTTTTGATTTCTTATGGATTTTTGCATTCAATTCTATGAAATATATACATTTTATCATCATTCTTTCAAATTACCAAACATTTGCAGAGCCCAGGCAAGAGAATTTTTATGGTCTTTTAGAGAAATTTTGAATTTTTAGTGCATCTAGAATTCATAGAAAGGTTTCAATTTGGAGCTAGGATGAGTCGATAGATGGGAGGTGCCTTCAACTAGTAAAGGTACTAAGGAGAAGGCTAAGGAGAGCTTCCCAGATGAATTCCTCACCTTGTTGCTGGGCTCATCACAAAACAAAAAGGTTATGATGAATGTTTTGCTGATGAACTTGCTCAATGTAGAGATGCTAGGACACTAGATGTTACTGGAATGTGCCTGTTCAAATATTTTTATAAAAATGCTGAGTCCAGATCCTATTTCAAACCCTTGGACATCAGGGTTAGCAAAATTGATAGTTCCCAAAGTTTATTTAGACATAGATGTCCTAATTGTTTTATCCCACAACTATGATCCCTTATCTAGAACAATTAGGAAAGTTGACAGGTCTCCTCTGGTCACCCTTGATATAAGTTCATTCATGAGGGCTTTCGGTATTCAGGTCCCTATGGCTACTGAAATCAATTTATAGGTCTTGACCAATAGATATATTAGAGAGACTACTGTGGTTACAAAAGAGGTTCAAACTCATATTCCTCAGGAGAGAAGGAAATACATTACACCCGTAGCTAGATCAAACCCATATTATTTCAAAGATTTAAAATTTTGCATAAAGTACATTGCATACGAATTGTGTAAGGTATTGGAAATTGATGGTGGAGAAAGAATCACTCCAAAATTTTTAATTATAGTGCTGGATTCCCAGAGTCTTCATGTGACAAAGAGGTATGATTACATAGGGTTTGTAATCAACAAGATGCATGAGGGTTTGCAGGCCCTAAAAGCTTTTCCATCTGGTCCCGCACCATGATTTATGCATTATTCTCTATTGATGCATTTGATTTTATATTTCAATTATACCATTATGAACATGGATCATCTAGAGCCATAGATGATGTATAGACGGTAGCAAAACCCGATACAGTTTTGGATAAGGGCTTGGAGTCCTTCTACTTCAAGGGGTGAGTTCTGTGTTTTTGAAAACTGGATAGTTTGGCCTATCCTCCAAAGTATGGGAATTGAAATATCAAGATTGTCTACTAAATTTTTGTAGCTGGTGAGGCCCCTATAGTTTGTCGATAAATGGAATAAGGGCCATAATTGGGGAGATATATACTATGAAAAAGAATACACTTTGATTAGACTGTATGGATGCCCCCAGCCCCCTCACATGCTACCATTCTTTGTCCCACCAAGGGTGGAATTTTTGGAGTTCATTTGGAAATTAATGTTGACTGAAAGGGAGCATTTGGCTTCACATAGGAAGGGAACTCATACTCCAAGGCACTTTAGAGTGCATAGTATCACAATGGGAAAGAATGCCTTGAGAAAAGTTGATGAATGGTTGGGACAATTTAGAATGCATGTTGCTTCCCATAGGTATGTAGATACAGAAGGGTTTATGGTTGCTGCCAGGAAATACTACATGCCCACCATTCCTTTTAATAGAAGACATGAGGAGTTTCCCGAAGAGGATGTAACAAGGAATATAATAGAGGATGATGAAGTGGCGAGGAGAGCCTCCCAGATAAATGAATTGTATTCAATGGAGAAGAGATTGAGATAGAAGGGACTAGCATTTAGTGGTTTCTTCCCTAAATTTCCCTATCTTCAAAGGCCTGAGCAAATGATGTCTTAGTTCAGCACCGTGAAGATTAGATTGATGAAACATACAAGAAGAAGAAGGTCTATTTTGATTCTAAATGTGATGAAGATAGTGAAGGAAGTTATTCTATGCATAGCATTCTCCCTCTAGAAACAATAATGGCAGAGAGGCATCAGGTTGAAGAAAATACTGTTGATCTTGCAGAACTTCATGATTCTCAGGATATAAGTGAGCCACCTCCAAAGAAGAAAAAATTATTGGTTGGTGAGTCTTCTCAGGTGAAGAAAATAGATAGGGTAGGGGCCCTTTTACCTAGAACTAGTATTCATCATCACCAGTTAAGGAAGAAAATAAGAGAAGAACAGAGAAAATAGAAGCTTGAAAGTGAAGTTGTTGAGTTGCCCTTGGCTCTATGCCAAGATGAGAGAATGATTGAGCAAGATGCTTTTTTGAAGGATGACAATTTCATAGAGTTAGAAGAATTCAAAAGTTTCTTGATTTGGCATAAACAACAAGAAGTTGCATCTAGTGTGAAGTGTTGGAAATATAGATGCAGTAACTAAGAGGGGGGGGTGAATCAGTTAACCACAAAAATATTACCACTGATCCCTTAAATATCTTAACAAATTATTTACTGTGCCACTCAGTAAATATCTAGAGAAATGCTGAAAACTTGATCCTTGAAGTGTGTAATAATTAAACTGTTCTTAAGCATTCATCACTGATTAACTTACATGAATAAAGAAAATAACATGAACACAAGAGACACTAGATTTACCGTGGAAACCCAATATGGGAAAAACCACCAATGTAACTAGTTACTATTTTTCACTCTTCTGAAGTGATGCCCGGTTAGAAGCCAACCCGGTAAAAAGTTACAAAACACACTGTTAGGTGTGACCTTGTTAGAGGATTTAATCACCCTGCTAGGAGTGGCCTTGTAAGAGGTCTTGAAACAATTCAATAGAACTATTACCTTGTTAGAGGATTTACAAAATGGTTGTTAAACCAACTCAGTTAAGAGATTTTGATATCACTGCTACAATTGCTAGAGAGTAACAATGAAATGACCTGCAACTAAATTGCTGAATATAGATCTCTATTCTATTTCACTAGATCCTTACTGATCAATTAAATCTTTGCTGCTCCTCAAGGATATCTAACCATCCTTCAAAATTCGCACACACCTTTCTTCGAAATGATTTCTGCATGCTGTATATCTTTTATTCACCACTTAACCTTCTATATATATATGCCATTTCATAATCATTTAGATTTTCAAGTCGACACTAATAATTATTATAACAGTTGGCTGGGATAAACAAACTATAATAAAAAAATTCTTTAAAAGGGCCGACCTTGCTCAGTAAACATTAATCCTGAAAAGATTTCCTTCGGTGACTAAGAGAACTCGGTAACCACAGTGAATTCTGCAACATCCTTTGGAGACCGAGAGAGCTCGGTAACCACTAATTTTCCTTTGATAACCGAGGAGGCTCGGTTAACACTATTACCCTGTCATGTTTCCTTTAGACACCTGAGAGAACTCGATAGACACTAAAAACTGCCTAGCTGACCGACTGAGCTTGGTAGATACTGAGAACTGCTTAGCTGATTGACTGAACTCGGTAGATACTGAGAACTGCTTAGCTGACCGACTGAACTCGGTAGATACTAAGAGCGATAATTGATATGACATTTGTGTGACATCAAAGACAACACATAGCTAATCCAACAATGTCCTTCAGACAATTGTATCCAATAATCTCCCTCTTTGGCATTGATGGCAACACAACATGTCATAGCACAATGAAATTTCACAGAGAAACCAAGAGTAAGAAACATATCCTTAGCTTCATTCTGATTCCCATCATCTTCAAACTTCTTTCTCTAACTAAGAACTCTCCCTCTTAACTTCTCAAAGTATTCTTCTTAGAAATTTCTTGAAATGATAACAAACTCTCCCTCTTTGACAACACATGCCAAAGACAACTTACATAGTTTCGGTAAATATCAATGTACCTTATGTACTGATTCATATGCAATGATTCCCTGACTATGCTGCATCAACTGATTGATCTTCAATATGTTCTGGTTGATGCATCACTAAAAATTTATTTAGTGAACTTCGGACAGGGGAGTGACCCCTAACTTGCCTCTTAGATACAAGAATGCATCCTTAGGTAGTGGCTTGGTGAAGATATCTGCAATTTGTTCTTTTGTATGAATATATTCCAATTTGATTTCCTTGTCCTACACCAATTCTCTGACAAAGTGATATTTAATTGCAATGTGCTTGGTTTTGGAATGCATTACTAGAATCTTTGAAATATTTATTGCACTTGTATTATCACAAAACATAACAACTGGTTCTTTGATCTCAACCTTCATGCCTTCCAAAAGCTATTTAAACCATATAATATTAGAGTAGTTTACTGCTGCAGCAACATATTCTACTTCTGCTGTGGATTGGGATGTGCGGTTTTGCTTTTTACTAGTCCAAGATACTAGCCTCTTGCTAAGAAAGAATGCTCCACCACTTGTACTCTTTCTGTCATTAATAGTTCCTGCCCAATCAGCATCAGTAAACACTTTTAAATCTAGATTGCCTCCAAATTTATACCACAAGCCATAATCTTCAGTTCCCCTTAAATACCTCAAGATTCTTTTGATTGCCATCATGTGATTTTCTCTGGGTTTAGCCGAGAATCTTGCCACTATTCCAACTGCTAAGGCAATATCAGGCCTTGTGTGTACTACATACTGTAATTTTCCAATCATTGATCTGTATAACGTCTGATCTACTTCTTTTGAATCATCATCTTTGGTAAGCTTCAGTCTAGTACACATGGGTGTACCAACTGGTTTTGAATCTTCCATACCAAATTTCTTAAGTATTTCCCTGATATATTTAGACTGAGTAATGTAGATACCATTTTTGTTCTGCTGAATCTAAAGTCCAACAAAGAATTTTATCTAACCAAACATAGACATTTCAAATTCTTTGCACTGATCTTCATTTCCTGTAAACACAGTATCATCCACAAATATTTCTTCCAAAACAATTTTGTTATCTGATCCTTCTTTGATGTATAAATTGTTGTTGTCATTAGCCCTTTTGAAATCAATCTAAGTAAGATAGTTATGTAATCTTTCATACCATGCTCTAGGAGCATGTTTCAGACCATACAATGCTTTGTGTAATTTGCAGACCATATCCCTTTTGTCTGGATCAATAAAACCTTCAGGTTGCTCAATGTAGACTTCTTCCTCAAGAATACCATTGAGAAAAGCAGATTTGATATCCATCTGATATACCTTAAATCCTTTATGTGCTGCATATGCAAGTAAAGTCCTCACACCTTCTAATCTTGCAATAGGAGCAAAAGTCTCTCCATAATCTATTCCTTCTTCTTGAGAATATCCTTTACATACCAATCTTGCTTTGTTTCTTGATACTTGACCATCTTCATTCAACTTATTTCTGAATACCCATTTTGTCCCAATTACATTTTTATCTTTAGGCCTAGGTACAAGAGTCCATGTCTTATTTTTCTCTATTTTCTCTATTTCTTCATTCATAGCCTCAATCCAAATTTCATTTTCTAATGCATCTTTGACATTTTTAGGTTCAAAATTAGAAAATAAACATGTACCTTTTAGTTTACTTCTTGTCATAGTACCATCTAATTTGTTTCCAATAATATGATCTAGTTTATGATGCTTTCTGACGTACTTGGCTAATACAGGTTCCTTGCTTCCTGAATGAGTTACATTTTCATCTTCTTCATCTTCAAGTTCATATTGCTCGGGCTCGGTAGATACTTGCTCAGTAGCTTCAGACTGAGACTCGGTACTTTGTGACTCGGTCTGAACTTCTTCTTGTGACTTGGTTACTGTACTGGGCTCGGTAGATGTAGTCTCCTTACATGTGTCTGGCAATGTATCAGGTTCAATGTAAACAAATTTTTTGTAGTACTCTGGTTCCTTTTTGCTTTCTTCTTCAATCTTTTCTGCAAACTCATCAATTCTCACATGTCCACTTTCTATGATTTTGTTAGTAGACAAATTTAGACATCTATATGCCTTACTTTTGCAAGAATATCCCAAAAATATTCCTTCATCACTTTTTACATCAAATTTTCCTTTTCTAGATTCTTTTAAGATGTAACATTTACTACCAAATAATTTTAGGTAACTTACATTTGGTTTGTAGCCATACCATAGCTCATATGGAGTCTTGAATGTGTCCTTTCTCAGCTGTACTCAGTTCAAGGTATGAACTGTAGTGCTGATAGCTTCCTTCCAGTATTTCATAGCAATGTTCTTTTCAATCATTAGAGTCCTTGCACAGTCCATGATAGATCTATTCCTTCTTTTGGCTATTCCATTCTGCTCAGGAGTTCTCAGGGCTGATACCTATCTTTTGATTCCTCTTTCAATGCAAAAATTATTGAATTCATGGGAGATGAATTCACCACCTCTGTCTGATCTCAAGCATTTTATTCTTTTTCCTATTTCCTTTTCTAATCTTGCTAAATACCATTTGAACTTCTCAAATGCTTCAGACTTTTCTCTTAAATACATAACAGTCATCATTCTAGAATAATCATCAACAAAGAGAATAAAGAATTTTTCTCTGGTATAGCTCTCAATTCCAATAGGTCCACATAAATCAATATGCACAATTTCCAAAATATCTTCAGACTGATAGTTTTTACTTTTGAAACTAGACTTTCCCATTTTACGAATTTGACAATTCTTGCATAGACCAACATCAGGTTTCTTCAAAGTAGGAATACCTCTTACTTTCTTGAATTTGCTTATTTTCATCATGTTGTCAAAATTTACATGACATAACCTTTTGTGCCATAACCAACTTTCTTCAATTTGAGCAATAAAACATGAGTAATCACCAAGATCAAGATAAAATAGGTTACCTTTGGTTTGTTTGCCTGATCCTATCAGTTTTCCTTTGTCATCCGGCAGTCTTGCTTTGCCATTCATGAATTCAACCTTGAATCCAATGTTGATTAGCTATGCTACACTTAGAAGATTATGCTTTAGTCCTTCGACCCAATATGCATTATCACATATAAGTTCTTTGGTTAATGAAATTCATCCCTTTCCTTTTATACAATAGGGTTCATTGTTTCCAAATCTTACATTACCACCATCAAAGTTTTCAAAGTGTTCAAACTTGGTCCTGTCACTAGTCATATGATGTGAACATCCACTATCTATAATCCATGTATCATTCTTGCTTATATGAGAGATAAGTGCCATCTCATCTTCATCATTATCAGATTCATCTTTTACAACAATGAAAACAATTTCTTCTTCACTATCATCCGAATCTTTAGCTAAAAAACATGTTTTCTTACCTTTATCCTTGAATGATTTGAAATTTTTCTTGCCATTGTACTTGTAATTTTTCTTCTCATCTTTGCTTTGCTTGTTTGGACACCTAGCTGCAATATGACCAATTTCTTCACATGAAAAATAGATTAAGGGAGTTTTACTTTTGTATTTTCCTCTGCCTCTTGAATACTTCTTTGCAAGTAATGCTTCAATAACTTCAAGATCACTATCAGAACTTTCCTCTAATTCTTCTTCACTTTCTGATTGGATTTTCTTCTCTTTCTTGAGTGAAAGTTTGGCCTCAAAAGCTGATTCAATATTTTTAGAAGTTGGAACATAGTTGTCATATTTATCCAGTTCAAAGGCTATCAATCTTCCAACTAAGGCATCCAAAGTTATATTGTGATTTTCTTCACATCTTCTTTCTTGAATAGCAGAAACTCTTATTGCATAAATAGGGAGTAATTTTCTAAGAACCTTACTTATAACTGTTTCATCATCAATTTTTCCTCCAGAAGCTCTGATTGCACTAACACTTGTCTTGATCCTTTCAACATATTTTGCACTGTTTTCTTCTTCTCTCATTTTCATTTGATCAAACTATCCTCTTAGGCTCTCTGCTTTGGCTTTCTTCACATTGTCATCACCGCCATAGATTTTCTTCAGCTTGTTCCACATTTGATGAGTAGTTGTGGAGTCTTTGATTTCATCAAATTCTTCATAGCTAAGAGCTAATGCAATGTCTATCATCATAGTGTTATGGTTCTTCTTCTCTGCAATGTCTTCAACAGTTAATGTGCCAGTAGGAATTGTATATTCTTGTTCAATATATTTGCATCCTGAATCACCAATGGAAGCCAGATGTAGTCTTATGAGACCTTGCCATGCTGAAAAGTTATTTCTGTTAAGCCTTGGAATTTCTCTTTTGTAAGACATCCTGATCTTTAGCTTAGGTCCTTGAAACCCTTCCTACAAGCACCAAAAGCTCTGGTACCAATTGTTGGAAATATAGATGCAGTAACTGAGAGGGGGGGTGAATCAGTTAACCACAAAAATATTACCACTGATCCCTTAAATATCTTCACAAATTATTTACTGTGCCACTTGGTAAATATGCAAAGAAATGATGAAAACTTGATCCTTGAAGTGTGTAATAATTAAACTATTCTTAAGCATTCATCACTGATTAACTTACATGAATAAAGAAAATAACATGACCATAAGACACACCAGATTTACTGTGGAAACCCAATATGGGGAAAACCACCAATGTAACTAGTTACTATTTTTCACTCTTCTAAAGTGATGCCCGGTTAGAAGCCAACCTGGTAAAAGGTTATAAAACACACTGTTAGGTGTGACCTTGTTAGAGGATTTAATCACCCTGCTAGGAGTGGCCTTGTAAGAGGTCTTGAAACAATTCAATAGAACTGTGACCTTGTTAGAGGATTTACAAAATGGTTGTTAAACCAACTCGGTTAAGAGATTTTGATATCACTGCTACAATTGCTAGAGAGTAACAATGAAATGACCTGCAACTAAATTGTTGAATATAGATCTCTGTTCTGTTTCACTAGATCCTTACTGATCAATTAAATCTTTTCTGCTCCTTAAGGATATCTGACCATCCTTCAAAATTTGCACACACCTTTCTTCAAAATGATTTCTGCATGCTGTATATCTTTTATTCACCACTTGACCTTCTATATATATATGCCATTTCATAATCATTTAGATTGTCAAGTCAGCACTAATAATTATTATAACAGTCAGCTAGGATAAACAAACTGTAATAAAAAAATTCTTTGAAACGGCCAACCTTGCTTGGTAAACATTAATCCTGAAAAGATTTCCTTTGGTGACTGAGAGAACTCGGTAACCATAGCGAATTCTGCAACATCCTTTGGAGACCGAGAGAGCTCGGTAACCACTAATTTTCCTTTGATAACTAAGGAGGCTCGGTTAACACTGTTACCCTATCAGGTTTCCTTTAGACACCCAAGAGAACTCAGTAGACACTAAAAACTGCCTAGCTGACCGACTGAGCTCGGTAGATACTAAGAACCACTTAGTTGACTGATTGAACTCGGTAGATATTGAGAACCGCTTAGCTGACCGACTGAACTCGGTAGATACTAAGAGTGATAATTGATATGAAATTTGTGTGACAACAAAGACAACACATAGCTAATCCAACAATTTCCTTCAGACAATTGTATCCAACATGAAGATCACTAAGGAGGGCCAAGTGCCAGAGGAGGCAGTACAACAATTGAAAGAGTATGACCCCAAGACTAAGAGTTTCACCCTAGATGAGGCCAGACAACTGGTGAGGAAGAGAAACATGCTACTTGTGCCTAGGTGGAACTTATATTACGGTTTCATTATTGATCAAATTAAGAGGCAGGAAAACATAACTCTATCTTTAGAAACCCAAGTAGGGGACATTGTTAGAGGCTTTGGATATAGCCCAAGAAATTAGCCATTAGCCTTGTGGAGTCTTTATCCCAAAGACAAAAATCCTTCAATTTTGAATGTAAAAGAGCAGATGGAAGGAGATAAGATTGTGTGGTCCATCCACAATATAGGGGATCTTGAGATTTCTCAAGTATTGACTCATTTTGCCAAGTTGAATGAAGATAAAACAAAGCAGCTTTCAAAAAGGTATGGCTCCATTTTGGAGGACTGTAGTGCATTATTGAGGGATAGGGATATCTAAATAATAAAGGAGAAAGCACTACAAAAATCTCAGGATGATTTAGAATGTCAAGTTATGAATACTCCTGTAGTGGCTCTTGTACCTCCTGAGCAACCTATAGTAAATGAGGCACAAGGAATGATAGAAGAAGAGGTTGCTGCAGAATTAGAAAAAATAAATATGGAGAAGAATGAGGCTATCTTGGAGGCCTTATTAAAAAAATTTCAGCATAGAATTGATATGATCAAAGATAGATTTGATTTGGTTTTTAATGCTTACAACAAGTTTCTTGAGTTGCAGTTGGAGGTTGATAATTATGTTCAAATTTTGAATGGATACTATGCAACCTGGTTTGTTAGAGCACCACTTTTTGAGAGATTGGCATTTGCTCATTCTTTGAGAAATGATTTTCTAGAAATAGTTCTGCGAGTTGGTGAGGAGATAGATAGAATTAAAGCTATATTACCACTTTTTAAGGGTAAGGAAAATCTAATTGAGGCTAAGATAGCCATGCTTAGCTCCAATTCCAACAAATGTATTCCTTCTATCAAGAATGTAGATGGAGCCATAAAGAGCCTTGATCAATGGAGATTAGACTTTGATCTTATTCTGCCTAGAAAGGAGGCCTTTTGAAATGAAAGCAATGGGGTTGATATGGAAAGGTTCAAAAAAACTCTGGATGAGGCTTTTAAGGCAAAAATAGAGCTCACCAAATTTTCAATAGATGTCAAAACAATCATAGATGCCAGGTGGGGAAGATAGAAGGCACAATTACAACTTGTTTAGGATTTTAAATGGCCAACAGAGGAAGAAGTAGCTGTGTGGGATGAGTTAACAAAGCCCAACAAAATCAAATCCACCGCAGTTGACTTAGATATCTTGGATGAAGAATGAGGAGGACATCTGGAGCATCTGACACCTGATCTTAGAGCACGGGGATGATAAGCTATCATTTAAGAATGGTGTAGGTTAGCCTGAAATGGTGGTCACCATATCTCATTAAAATTTATGAAGCTATCATGAATACTTGCAAAAAAAGGTGTCAGTTATCAGTGATCTAGGATGCAGAATAGGCCAAGATAGTTTTTTCTTTGCACCACTTGAGGGTTGATTGTATTTTTTCTTTTATTGCTTTATCTTTTGATGCTCTTTAGGGTTAGGGTTTTCAACCATCTGAACCTTGTTGCATTTCCAAAAATAAGGGAATTCCAAGATGGTTGAGAATATATATATGAGCTGTAATCTCATTTTTAATGGGGATGGAAGATAATAGAAAAACAATTACAATTGCTACAAAATAGACTTTTGAGCTTTGTGTCTGAATTTTTGAGCACAAGTTTTCTTGTGTAAATTGCAAATCTTCTCTAATATAAATATACTGCAATTCTTGTCTCTTTTTCTTACTATCTCTCCATTTTTGTACTTACTTTTGTATGTTTTATATGTAAGGCATTTAAAATATACTAGTTGTTAAGAAATTTCTGTGATTGGTTATGAGTTTCTCTCAAGGAGAGAATTAAAATCTTGTTGTCAATTTCAAAGAGTAAGCACATCTGTTGGGAGATTGATAGTAATAATATTAGATAGATAGAATAGTTTTCAAGGTATCCTATTTGGATTGCACGTTGTATGTAAGGCAT
Organism: Chamaecyparis obtusa; assembly: GCA_027943335.1. Taxonomy (NCBI): domain Eukaryota; kingdom Viridiplantae; phylum Streptophyta; class Pinopsida; order Cupressales; family Cupressaceae; genus Chamaecyparis; species Chamaecyparis obtusa. The sequence goes on from BSBK01007049.1 coordinate 108,880, forward strand.
ACTATCATATTTCATTAAAAGGATTTGTGGATTTGCATTAAGGACTCTTTTTCCCTTAGGATTTAGGCACTGGTTTGGAGTGTATTTTTCTTGATTGTTATCTTTTGCAATCCTTAGAAGAATCAAAATTCATTTCATTACCAGTACTTTTACTTTCAATAATTTTGTTGATGCTTTGATAGAACTATATCCAAGTGGTATAAGTTCATATTTAGTGATTCCTTAAAAAAAAATCAAAAGTTTACCCTTCCTTGAGTTATACTCATAAAAATAAAAAGGATGAATGTCCTTATACCACTGCTCCATGATTTTACACTTATGGTCTCCATCATTATCTCTGTATCAGGATATTATGGGCTGTCTGCAGAGTGATAATGTTCTATTGAATTAACTTGAAGAATTAAAAGCATAGCAGTGAAGAATTAGTCCACCAAACCTAAAAGCTTACTTGAAATATAGTAACCTATCATAGGCAATACCTACCTGAGTCCTATGGAGCTCAAAGCAGAAGGGGGATCTTATCCAATCCTCATCAATTAGGCTTTTCTTGCAAACTTGGAGTCCTTTTTAACTAAGAATCAAGCCCAAATATTGCCAAGTTTGACCTTGCAAGCTAAATCCCTAACAAATTGGTGACTCTGTTGGGGATTAGTTAAAATCTTCTACAAAGTTAATAATGATGTAGGTTTCAAGTTGAGTTTGACTTCTGGCATGCTCATTCCATACTAGTTAGTCACCATTGAAGATCAAAGTTATCCCTTCATCTTCCTATATATTTTCCATTTAAGAGCTTTGCCTATATTTTCTTTCAAGAATAAGTTTCTCCAAATTCTCAAACTAAATTGGGTGGTGACTCTTTACAACATCTCTGTACCAGTGTTCCATAAGGAAATTCCCTATTTCATAATGACCCATAAGAATACAAGATCTTGGAGAAAAGAACATCCAGAAGAAAATTTAGAGGGAGAACTTCCAACCACCTCAAGATGAAATCAAATGAGGAAGGAAAGAAATAGTAATGAGATGTCTTTTACATGGAAACAAAAAGGAAATATAAGGACACAAGATCTAGTTCAAACAAACCAAGAAGGAAATACATCAGAGTATGAAGAAGCATTTGATTTGGGTTTAAATCAGTATGAAGATTACTATTCACCCTCTGAGAAGGATGGTGGGAGAGCACAACCTCATAGGAAAGGAATCCCTGGAAATAATAGAAGATCAGGAAGTCATAGTAGGAATAGGCAAGGCTTCATTCCTCCTTTTCCCCTTGATTCCTCTCTACAAGGTCACCAAGTACTCAATGATCATCAAGAATAAATTCTTCCCCAAAATTCTTCATCGGAAACAACCCTCCATGATTTTGAAGAAATTTTTGAAGAAGTGTTTGAACTAGAAAGAAAGATCTAAGAGCAAGCTGCAATAAGGCAAAAAAGAGAAAGAAAAGGAAGAAAAGATTAGACATGCTATGATAAGAGCTGAAGAATTAAAGATGCAATTGTTGGATTTTGAAGCCATAAATTATGTTCCTATAATAGAACAAATAGAGGAACAACTTGTTGTCCAAGAGACACATGAAATAAGAAAATCTAGGGTTAAGGGTAAACAAAAGGTTGTAGGAATTTCAATTAATGAACCAAATCCTATATCAAGAAACCTTTAGATCAAGTAGCAAGATTAGATGCTGATCTTGAGAAGGCCAAAAGGGAACAAGAATTATTGGCTATAGAATTAGAAAAGGTAGAGCTAGAGGCTATTGTAGCTAAGATGAAAAGAAAGATTGAGTTCCTTAGACAATCTTCAAGACCTACCAATACAGTATCCACTTCGTTAGGACAAGGTGAAAATGTTTCAAATGCTGCCAAGACTATAGGTATGCCCAAAAATTCCACTATTTCAAATATTCAAACATCCAGATCTCTAGGTCCTGGCCCATCTCAAATAGGATCCATCCATGAGACACATAAACAATTGGTTTTTATTGGAATCCCTAGGTATCCTAATCCTATCCCTGATGAGATTAGGAAGAAGCTTAAAAAATTTACTAGAAGTAATGTAGTCACCTATGAGGAGCACTTAAAAAGATTCATTGATGTGATAGATGACTACAACATTGAGCTTGATGATGTAATTATGAAGCTTTTTATTCAATCATTGACTAAAGATGTTAGGGATTGGTTTAGAAATCTACCTCATGCTAGTATAGGTTCATGGGAGCAGGTCAAGCATTTTTTCAAAGAACAATATGGTGATAAGACCAATGAAGGTTTCATGCTCAATGAGTTCAATAACATTAAGAAAAATTAGAATGAAGGTGTTGTTGAGTTTAATATTAGATTTCAAAAGGCCATGCATAAATTGTTGCAAGTCATTAGATTGGATGATAAGATATGTTTTGTTACTTACCTAAATGCTTTTGATTAAAAAATGGGGTATCTTTTGAGAGACAAAAACCCTAGGACCTTGCAGAGGCTTATAAATTGGCCATTAACATAGAAAGCAATAGAAGAATATCAAGGAAGTTGGGAAGAAGGGATGATTATAAACCTCAAGTTCCAAATAGGAAAGAATTAGGGAAATCTGATACAAAACCAAAAGATGATAATAGTTTGAAATAGATCTTAAAAGCAATAAAAGATTTGAAGCCTGGTGAAAGTAGAAACAATAGAGTGAAAGGAAATGATAGGCCATCCTTCAATAACTTTAACAAGTTACCAAGAATGCAAAACTATCCTTACAACACTCAGTGGAAGGATGGAAAACCAGTGCTTTCTGAAAGAAGGGATAAACTAAATGATAAAACTCCTGACCCATTACACAAAAGCTCAGTAAACATGAATGATGATGTCCCATGGTGTATTGTTTTTCAATCACCTCATGACCCTTATTACTATGTAATTTTTTAGAATATCTCTAAAGATGGAGAACAAGAAAGTAATGATGAAGAGTCTTATGATAACCAAGGATGCACCATGACCTCTTCATATATGTATGATGAGATGGACTCCACAGAGGAGGAATAGGGTCAAGATGTATCTAGCTCACAATCCAGGAATGAGGTCTACCATCAATAAGTTTTTTCTGATGAAGAAGATAGTCAGTTGGATAGAGTCCAGTGTAACACTTTAAGAGATGATGGATAAGTTGTGTTGAGAAGACCCTTTGATGAGTAAATTGCACAAATCATAACAAACATGGATACCCAAGCCAAGAGTAACTATAATTTAAAAAATAGGGTAGTGGGTGATTCAAGTCAGAAGCCATCCGATATATTCATCAAGAAGTCAGATAGGGATGTAAAAAAGGCTCAAGATAAACATAAGGCTGCAGAAGTTGTTAGCAAGACTAAGATAAAAAAGAATGTCACCTTTGATACTCCCAATATGACTTATAGAGTAAAGGCTAAACCTCTTGAGGAAACTATCACTTCTTCCCAAAAGGAAGTCAAAAACCAAAACAAAGATCAGCCTGGCTTTACAGAACATGAAGAAAACAAGGTGGTTGCTATCATAAAGCAATATATAGTTGACCCCAAGTATATCTTGATTGACATGGGTAAGTTATTATCACAAATCACTGTCAAAGTCTCTTTTTTAGAAATTATGAGGATTGAGGAGCATAAAGACAAAGCTTTAAGTTGGGTAAATGGAGTTGCTCCTAATGATGCCCAAAGTGACACTAAGGTTGATAAGTTAGTTGCTTTTGTAAACAACTCAAGTGAAAGTCAGAATGGGGAAATTATCTCTGAAATTCCTCAAACTTATTTGGATAAAAATGTAGTTAGTATAGTATCTGGGATATTTGATCCATTTTTCCTATCTTTAATTGTAAATGGGAAGCAATTAAAAAATTGCATGATTGATTCAGGTGTTTCTAATACTATTATGCTTGCAGAAGTAATGAAATCTTTGGGATTAAAAGTGGATATGCCCCATGGAAGATGTTAGGAAATGGATTCAAGAGAAGTACCAATTTTTGGTACTATCAAGGCACTGCCTTATAGGTTGGCAGCTTACCCAAATCGGTTGTTAACCATGAGTGTCTTGGTGGTTGATATCCCACCATAGTATGGGATGCTGTTATCTAGAAAATGGACTGCCCAAATGGGAGGAAGTATCCAATGTGACTTATCTTTTCCTACTTTTAACATTGATGGAAATAATGTTAAAGTGTCTAGAGAAAGCAGGACCCCTCATATGATTGAAGTAGATGATACTAATGATTTAAATTGCTGTGTGGATGTTGACATGGAGAATTTTAGAGTGGAAAAACTTGTTCCACAAGATGAAGATGTAGACCCATTTCTTAAAGAGTTAGAGAAAGAACAGAATGGGCTATGGAAGATGTACTTTGATGGGGCTTGTTCAAAGGAGGGCTCAGAAGCTAGAGTCCTATTCATATCTCCATCAGGTACCACTTTCAAATACTCTTTCGTACTCACTTTCTAGTGTACAAATAATACTGCTAAGTATGAGGCATTGTCTTTAGGATTGAGTATTTCTATAAAACATGGTATAAAGTGTTTAAAGGTTTATGGAGACTCCGAGCTTGTGGTAGCACAAGTTAGGTCCAAGTATGCTATTAATAATGATAGGTTAAAATTGTATAAATATGCTATTTGGGACCAAATTGAATTTTTTGATGCTTTTAATATCTGCTGGGTAGAAAGATCTAAAAACATAATGGCTGATTTTTTAGCTAATGTTGCCTTAAAAGGAGATGATATAACTTTGACTAGGATGTCTATAGTAGAATTCAAGAGTAGGATAGTTATCCCAAACAATATTTACAACTAGAAATTCTTTGAGGATGATCAAGACATCCTAAAATTTATTCAGTGCCTTTTCACATATGAAGATCAACTCATAGACTGTAACACTTTGGTTGAGGAAATTGATGGTAAAGATATGGTCCTGGGCAATGAAATGATCCATTTAAGTACAAACCATATTCCCATAGGTTTAACTGAACTAAAAGCATTATATGGGAGTCAAAATGATCATATGCTAAAAACTAGTAATGCTAGAGTTGAAGATCTAGAAGAGGTGAACTTGGGATCACAAAATATCCCACAAATGGTTTACATTGGAAAAGGGCTAGATCCTCAAATAAGAAATAATTTGATCAAATTATTAAGAAAACATAAGCATGTGTTTACATGGTCATATGATGACCTCAAAACTTATAGAGAGGACTTATTCCAACATGAGATCCCATTGAAGTATGATGTTAAACCTTTTAGATAGAAACAGAGACCTATTAATCCATTGTTGGCTCCTAAAATGCAATAGGAATTAGTCAAGTTAAGTGATGCAGGGATCATTCAACCCATAAGGCACTCAACTTGGGTGTCTAACTTAGTTCCTGTTAGAAAGAAAAATGGTGATATTAGGCTCTGTGTGGATTTTAGAAACCTAAATGTTGCATCATTAAAAGATAACTATTCTCTACCCAATATGGAAGCAATGTTGCACAAAGTCACTAGATGTGAATTACTATCTATGATGGATGGTTTCTTTGGGTATAACCAAGTGTTGGTTAAAGAATCTAAGCAATTCAAAACAACATTCGCAACACCTTGGGCAACTTATGTGTATGCTAGGATGCCATTTGGGCTTAGGAATGCTAGAGAAACTTTCCAAAGAGCCATGGATGTTGTTGTACACTCAAGATGTGCACTTCTCTAAGTCATTACTTCCAAGAGAATCCATGAATTGGAAACCTTGAAAAAATGACCTAGAGCTCCCTAGGCATGGAGTGCAAGGGTATTAAGAATGCTCTCAGCTAGAGCTATTAAGCCTATAACCTTGCTAGTAAACCATGCAATGAGAGATTCAAAGAGATAAGGACAAGAATCAAAATGGAAATGCAATGCAACTATGCTAGAAATGAAGATGCAAGAATGAAACTAAGCTATGGAAATGAAAGTGTCACAAGCCTTTGCTAATTAAACTAGGTGAGTTAAAATAGAGCATGAAAAGGAAACTAAGCTAGATTGCTATGAGAATTTAGGCTACAATGCAAAGATAAAGACTAGAATGCAATAAGATCTTCAAAAACTCCAAGAAACTTGCAACATAACATTAGCATAAAGAATTGGGATCCTAGAATGAGAAGAGATCTCTTCTTTTATAGAAAATGAGAATCAATGGATGATGGAGATTAAGAGGCAAAAGAGTTGATAAAGGGTGGGGTTTGAAAGAGGGATCAATCCATGTGCACAAGTCTCCTCCAATGAGAAAGAAGTGTTGAATTTTGTGCCCCATGTGAGACAAAAAGGCCTTTATAAAATAGGAATAATGCTTTATTTGTGCAACTTAGGATAAGAGGTAAGTGGGGGCTTTTTATTTAATAAAAGGGGAGGGAATTCCTTTTAATTAAATAAAGACTTAGGATAAAATGGTTAATCCATAGAATATAATCGAATAAATGATAGAATTAGGATTTGATCAAGAATAAGGAATTGATGAATTTAGCAAATAATGCTAGCAAGGGGATAATAGTCTAGGTGACCATTTTTGGGTGATTACATTTGCCCCTCTTTGACTAATGTGTGATCAATATGGGAACACATTACATCAAAGAATAGATTAGCCAAGAAGGCAATAGATAGAGATCTGACTCCAAAGTATGAAATGTAGAGAGATAGAAAATCCTACATGGCCAACCTGGTAGCGACAGTATTGAACACTTAGGATAGAAATGGATAGTATCAGGACTCGAGATGAGAACTAACATGTCAAGTGCCAATAGACAGATAGATCCATCAAAGAAAATAGAATGGTCAAGAATATGCTTTGGAAAATAGTTGATAGAGTATGATGTGTTTGCCCCCTTGGGATTGAAATCGAAATGAGGTAGAGGGAATGTAGAAGCAAGAGAAACATGATCAAATCACCAAAAATCATAATCAAAGATGAAATATAATAGAATAGCCACCAAGCAATGAAAAAAATGCCCCAGTTAAGACCTCAGAGAGATGAAATAAATGAAATGGCTGAAAGACTAGAAGGGTGAGAAAGATGGAGATGAAGAAGTGAAGATGCCCCACTGAAGATCGAAGGATTAGGCCTCAAATAGTCAGCCAACTGCGCAGAAGAAGGGGAAATTTGAAATGTGATTTTGACTATCAAGATGAACTCATATTTTGATTTCAACCTCAAAAATGAATCCAAGACGTCAAAATTAGCCAGGGGTGCAATTTTCACGCAATTATGAGATGTTTTGAAAATTAGGTCAAAAAGTCAAAATGCTATATAAGGGGCAAAAAGGGTCATTTTCAAAATCATTTGTCTTGTTGTGATTTTGAGAAATTTGAGAGCTCAGAGAGAGATTATGGCTCAACAAGTAGTGATTCCATTCCACACACATCGATTCGAGCATAGTCGGTTGCACAACTGGCCTCCTCACTATGGTGCCCCGATAAGTTTTTAGAAAAACTAGCCTTTTGAGTCATTTATAGCATTTAAAACATCTATTTTATTATTTTTGAATATTTCAAATTATATTCTTGTGAAACTTCATATGATACTTTAACAATATCTTACACTTATTAGAGATTGTATCCTGCGATAGTTCATAGGCAAAGAAAATATCGCACGAGTGTTCGAGAAAGCATCGCATGATGTTGGATGAAATGTCATGTGATATAGGGTGAACTATCACATTGAGAAATAGTATCACACCACTATGCAACAAACTATTGCATGATACAATTTCAACAAAAAGTATCACAAGAGTATAATAGGAATTATCGCATGCTCTGAATTTGAACAATATAACATGGGTCTAGATAATTTTTGCATTTGATATCACTTGTAATATTTTTAATCATCCACCATGATATGTTCTGACATCTGGTTTGGGGTTTATGGCTTGCAGGAGGATTTTTAGGTGCTCATTATCAGAGCACCAAGAGTCATTGGGTTACATTGTGTCAGGGATTAAGATACTCCCGGCAGAGATGATCTGATCTAATCATGATAGTTAGGATCAACAAAATATACCCACAGGCAGAAAACAAATAAAACATGTCTCGTGCCCCCAGTCTTCTAGTCATGCATCATCAAAAAATATTAGAGCCCATTTGGTGCATGGAATATGGGCTCTAATTTTGGAATAGCATTTTTGAATTATTGAATTCCATGTTTGTGTCCACCCAAATAAGTAGGAATTGGAATTTTGAAATTCCAATTTTGCCCACAAAATGAGCATTTCATCTTCCATTTGAAAAGGTGGAATTAGAAATTCTCATTCTAATTCCACTTTTCAAATGCCCATTTAATATATCATCGGGTCCACTTGCTATTTATAATATCTGACGTCCATTCATTTTCTACCGAAACTATTTCATTTTCCACTGAAACCGTTCACCATTATTTTCATTCTCACCGTTCAAATCGGCACCTACTCTATGCCAAGCTGGGTCTCCTCTTTTCAAATTTCATTTCTTTGCTATGTTTCAAATTTCTCTCCTTACCATGTTTCATTTCTTTCTCTTTACCATGTTTTAGTTAGGTTTTAAGCTAAATAAGAATGATTAAATGAAGGGGTGGAATAGCATTGTGCAGCGAACCATAGACACTTCCATGATTCCATGTAGTGGTAGTAGATTTTTCTGAGCATTAGCCTTAGAAGAAATTTATGATTATTGAATGTGTATTGAACATGCAAGGGTATAGTTATTTTTCAGAAGAACTCTTTCACCTCTATTAACACCGAGCAACTCATACAAGTTCTGTATTCAAGGACAAAATACTTAGCCTCAAAAATTGATGTGGGTTGTTGGCTTTGTGCTTTGATGTTAAAATGTTTTCTTTGCCTCTATCTATAGAATAGTTTTCCAATGGAAGATGATATGAATCAACTCTCCAATATCTATGCATTGTATCAATTTAAGACCAAACATCTTTTCCTTTGGTTTGATTTAGTACAAATTGTTTATATTTAAAGAAAACAATAAAACAAATTCTTATTCTCAGCATATTCCAATTCTATATTGTGGCACCCAAACATAGAAAATTCATCTTCTGGGTGAACCAAACAGTTCCAACACATTCCAGATATCATTTTGAGGATATGTATCTTCCAGAATTGACTATATCCTGCATTCCATATTCCATGCACCAAATGGGTCCTTAGGGATAGAACACTCAACAAAGAAATCATCATAGATAGCACACAAAGAAAAAAAGTCAAGCAAGTCTCAAGAAATTTTTAAGTGCATGTGTGTAGGTCATAGAGTCAAACTTTGAGTATCACATCTGCCAATGAGAAATATTGCATCATTCTAGATGGCAGGTAAGATATCTGATAAGTGTTTAGAAACACTCAACACTAGGGAAGTGTTGAAAAACATAGTTAGGGAGGTGTTGAAAAAAACCATTGGAACCAAGTTTCCCAAGAAACCCTGATGCACAAAGAGACCCAAGATAAGCTAGAACAACGTATTCCCCCTAGACTAAGATAAGAGTCAATTCTAGGCTAGGAGAGGCAAAGCAAGAAGTGGAGCGAATGAGTGCCACACAAGACTAATAAACATAGGTGCAAGGGTCTCAAGCAACACCTATTTCTAGGTTTTCACCACTTGACAAATTTTATTTTTTTTTTCAATTTTTTTGTATTTTTTCTACCAAGGTGTCTATTTCCAGGTTTTCACCAAGGCACTTTTGCTATTTTTTTTGAATTTTTTGCAATTTTTTATTTTTTTGTATTGTTTCAAGACTTTTTATGTTTTTAAGGATTTTTTCAGCATCATATATGATTTTTTTTGAATTTTTTTAGGATCAATAAAATATGTACAAAGAGCGCAAGAACCTTAGGCATATAATTTATTCAAATGTAGAACATTGATAGGCTCGGTAAGCTCTTCTCCCTTAGGTGTAGATAGTTGATAGGCCCCGGACCCAAATGCTACTATAATGATATAAGGTCCTAACCAATTTGGCTCAAACTTGGCTTTCTACTCCCTATTCAATTGATTTTTAGGATTTTCTCTTAGAACTAGTTCACCCACTTGGAGCTCTCTAGGATGAACTTTCTTATTGTAAGTAGTAGACATTCTCTTCTAATAGGTGCGCATGTGATCAAAGGTGGCCTTGTGACATTCTTCCAAAGTAGTGAGCTCATGCACTCTCATGGCCCTCCAGTCTTCATCAGTAATCAAACCATGGAGAGAGACTCTCAGTGAAGGTATTTCAACCTCTAATGGTAAGATAGTCTCAGAACCATAGACCAAGGAAAAAGGTGTTGCTCCTGTAGGGGTGCGAATAGAAGTTCTGTAAGCCCAAAGCATAGGATTGATCTATAGATGCCAATCTTTTCTTGATTTTTGCATTGTTCTATGGATAATTTTCAGCAATGTTTTGTTTGAGGCCTTAGCTTGGCCGTTCCGTTGAGGCTAGTAAACAGAAGACCAATGTTGTTTAATTTTGAACTTTTTGCACAAGTGCTTCAGGTCTTTATTTTTGAATTGGTTTCCATTATTCATGACTATAGAAGAAGGAATACCATAGCGAAAAATGATGTGATTCAAAATAAATAGGGAAACATGTTTGCTCGTAGCGGCAGATAGTGGGACAACTTCAACCCATTTAGTGAAATATTCAGTAGCTGTAATGATGATCTTATGCCCACTCAAAGAACTAGGATAAATTTTTCCTACCAAGTCAAAGGCCCGTTGCTGAAATGGCCAGTAGGTAACAGAGGGAATGAGCTTGCATCCAGGAGCATGAATGAGATTCCCATGTAGTTGACATTTCTTGCAGGACTTGGCATATTGAACAACATCAATTTGCATAGTAGGCCAATAGTATCTAGCCCTAAGAAATTTTTGAGCTAGCACAAGATCGTTAGAGTGTGAACCACATATACCATCATGGACTTCAGCTAGTGCTTTTTATGACTCCTCTATTTCTAGACACCTAAGGAGACTTCCATCTAGACCTTTCCTATACAAGTCACCAAAGATGAGGGTAAAGTGTGAGGCATTGTGGATGATTTGGTGCTTCTCATTGTGCGTTAGATTTTCAGGGATAACTTGATCTTAGAGATAGGAAAAGATGGTGGCATAGTGGGATGAGTTATGACCAACCAAAGTGTAAATGACATAGTCACTAGGGGAATTATAGGCAAGATAACACAATTCTTCCACTAGGAACTCAAAGCATGATTCATGCTCTTCCAGTTGCAAAATGGATGCCAAAGTAGCCATGGCATTAGCAGCCTTATTCTCAGCTCTAGGAGTTTTTTGGAATGTGACAGATGTGAAATAATTCCTTAGCGAGTCTACCATCTTCTTGTTGGGAATCAACTTGTCATCCTTTGTTTGGTAATCATCATTTACTTGGTTTATGACAAGCTGAGAATCTCCAAAGATATGCAACTCAGTGATCCTCCATTCAAGGGCAACCTTAACACCATTTAGAAGGGCTTCATATTTAGCTATGTTATTGGTGCATGGAAAGAGAAGCTTATAGGATTTAGGAATGGTGTATCCATGAGGGGTAACAAACAAGATTCTAGCACCAACCCCATTCTGTGTATAAGAACCATCAAAGAACATTTTCCATGCACACCCTGTGATATGCATGACTGTAGCATTTGGGAAGTCTATCTGAAGAGGAGAATTATCAGTCATGGGGAACTTAGCCAATTAATCCAATATTGCTTTCCCTTTAATATCTTTCCTTTTGACATATTGAATGTCAAATTCTAAGAGAATCAACATCCATTTAGCAAGCCATCTAGTAAGCGCAACTTTACTTAAGAGGTACTTTAAAGGATCAATTTTGGTGACCAGCTACGTAGTATGTCCAAGCATGTAATGTATGAGTTTTTGAGATGCAAACACCATTGCTAGACAAGCCTTTTCAATGTTGGTGTAATTCAGTTCATAAGAAACTAGAGTGTGACTGATATAGTAGATAGCTCATTCTTTGCCCATATCATCTTGTTGTGCAAGGAGAGCTCCTAAGGAATTTTCTGTAGAAAAAATGTACAGTATCAAAGGTTTCCCTTGGATAGGTGGCATAAGAATAGGAGGTCATGCTAGGTAACCTTTGATCTAGTCCAAGTTCTTTTGACACTCCTCATTCCATATGCAAGTAGAACATTTATGCAAATTCTTATTGAAGGGTTGAGCTCTGTCAACTAACTGAGAAATGAATCACTTGATAGATTGGAGATGGCCCTGGAGACCCCTTAATTGTTTGATGTTGCGAGGAGGTGGCATCTCCATGATAGCTTGCACCTTTTCTAGGTCTACCTCTATTCCCTTCGCTGATATGATATACCCTAGAAGTTTCTCAAAAGTGACACCAAAAGAACATTTTTTAGGATTTAATCTGAGTTGAAATCATTCTATCTAGTCCAATATCAAACTCAAATCAGATAGATGAGTGCTCCTTTGTTGAGATTTAGCAAGGGTGTCATCAACATAGTCTTCCATGTTCTTATGCATCATATCATGGAATATAGTGGTCATAGCCCTTTGATAGGTTGCACCAGCATTCTTAAGACCGAAGGGCATGAAATTCCAACAAAAGGTACCCCATGCATAGGTGAATTTTGTCTTCTCTTACTCTTTAGGGGAAATTTTGATCTGATTATATCTGGAGAAGCCATCCATAAGGGAGTACATTTTGTAGCCTGCCATCATGTCCACTATCATGTCGATGTTTGGAAGTGGAAAATCATCCTTAGGGCATGCTTTATTCAAGTCCCTGAAATCAGTGCATATGTGAATGGACTTGTCATGTTTGGTATCAAGGAAAATTTTATAAATCCACTCAATGTAGTCAATAGCTTTGATGAAGTTAGATTTTAGAAGCTTCTCAAGTTCAGCCTTAACCAGTAATGCCACGTGGGGATGCATCTTTCTGAGCTTCTGCTTGATAGGTTTTACCCCTAGAGCAATGGAGAGATGGTGCATGATAAGCTTAGTATCCAAACCAGGCATGTCAGAATATGTCCATGCAAAGTTGATCTTTTTTTCTTGAAATAATGTGGCAAATTGTTCTTTCTCCTCTATTGAGAGGGACTGAGCTACAGGGATGATCTTAGGAGAGTCTTCTATCCCTAAGTTGATGGGCTATGTAGGTTTGATCAAAACTGAAGATATTTCTTGAAAATAGCTGGGTAGACTACCAAGTACGTCATCCTCGGGTGCCTCAGAGAGGTTTTCACCCTTGGATATGTCTTTATTTTTACTATTTTTAGGTTCAGATACTGCCACAATGTGGTTTTCACCATCTGACCATTTCTTTTTTCTTTTGATTTTATGAATGAGGTACTTAATATCTAATTGAGTCATGTTTGTTGCTGGTTCACTGGTGGAAGAGGTAACAAGTTCAATGGCATTGAGGTAGCAGGTGATCTCATAGTCATTTTGGAAAGAAGGAAATGTGGGTCTTTGATCTTGGGTAGACCAATCTATGAGATCTAAGTGTATGAGAGGAAGTGAAGTGATAGGTTCAAGGGAATTTATGTGATATGTGTCATCTCTGGTGATGAGAGAGGTTGAGCCAATAGAGTAGGCTCCAAAAGTGTCAAGATTTAGATTTGACATAGAAGGACCAGCATGGTCCACTAAAGTTATATGCGGATGGAACTCATCAGACCCTACGTGAGACTCATCAATTATGTCAGGTTGGGCACTATAAGTATGAACCACATCAACCTCCATATCCATCATGGAAGATCTCTATGAGAGAGTGTCCCATTCATACTCATTTGAATCTATTGTTGAGCTTCTACTGGGATGTCTGCACCAAGAAGGCTTAGGACATCGAGAAGTAGAGGCACCCATGTCATTATGTGTGAGATCTCCTCTTTCTACCAACTACAAGATATTTTTGTGTTGTCTACCTCTAGGTGTAGAGGCTTCAATTGTGTCCTCATCATTTATGCATTCTTCTCCCCGAAGGAGTGAAGTAGAAGGGAGACTATCTACTATTTGAGCCATAGTGTGAAATGGTGACTCATCTGTATCTGTGTCTAAATCATTGATCATGGGAGCATTTTTGGAATAGTTAGGGAGGTCATCTTTGGTATCATATCCTAGACCTGTGGTATCCTTAGAGGGTCAGCCATTGGTATGACTCAAAGACTCAACTAGGGCGTGTCCATTATCATTTATAGGTCCTTGACCTTGATAGCCCATTTTTTGCAAAAATTTATAGCCTTTACCATAGCACTTAGGGGAGATAGGAGTAGCAATTGTCGTATTGCTCTCTTCCTCTCTATAGATCCACTCCCTAACAACTTGTTCTTCTTTTTTTGCCTCTAGGGGTATGAATGAATGAACAAAGGTACCAAAGACTGTCATGGTGGAAGCGGAGGGCTTTGTCTTGTCAAAGGGTATCCCATATGATTTAGGAGAAGTAGGCATAGAAATAATGGAATCCAGTGTGTATTCACCCATACCAATACTCATCATCTTTAATTTTTTCTCAGCCACAATCAGGGATGCACTAGGATCATGAGAAGGTTTGTTGTGAGGAACAAACATCTCAGCAGTAGTGAGAGTACTGATAGCTATAGCATTATCCCTAGGAATCACAACTTCAATTCCATTGTATGAGAACTTGACACACTGATGGTAGGTGGAAGGGACAACTTGCATGTCATGGATCCATGGATGACCCAGAAGAATGTTGTATATGAGTAGGATGTCCAACACTTGGAACACAATATATTTCATGACAGGGCCCACTCGAACAGGCAGCACAACAAGACCCTTGGAAGATCTTTCCACTTCATTGTATGCTTTTATAGTAATCTTCCACTTAGGATCTACAACAAATTTTGACAAACCCAACTATTGCACCACATAGAAAGAAACAATATTTAACCCTACACCATTGTCTATCAGGACTCAATGGACTTGAGTATGCTAGACTTGGACTTCGATGTGTAAAGAAAGATTATGGGGGTGGCTAAGAGATGTGTCATCTTTTGTAGAAAAGGAGAGGTAGTGTGGAGATGAGATATGGTTGACCATAGCCTAGAACCTATCTGGATCAATGTCATTGGGGACATTTGTTGTATGCAGAGCCTTCTCAAGGATCTCTTTGTGCAAAGGGGATAACTCAAGCAACTCAAAAATGGATTTTTGGGTGGGTGTTCATTGCAATTGGTGCACAAGATCATAGCTAGATAAGACTGAAGGAGCCACTTGTTTGGAAGAAGAGGCTTGCTTGGGATCATGCACAAATTTAAGGATAATTTTGGCTTTCCCCCTAGTAATAGCATTTAGTGTCTCACTTCAGGAAGACAAACCATCCAGTGTTTGCAAGACCAACTTTGGCATACCATGATTGGCATCATTATCATCTTGAGATCTCATCATAAGAACACTCTCAACAGGCTCTACCATGTTGATCATAGGTCTATCATGAGAATATGTATAATTGATCTTGGCATCATGATTCTTCTTATTTTCTTGAGAGGACTCCCCCTTTTTGTTCTCAGGTAGAGGGGTCTTGAAAGCCTTGTGATCAGAATTTTTAACTAAGCCATCTGTGAGAATGGTGCCTCCATCAATGAGATCTTGGATAGCATCTTTAAGCTTGAAAAAATCATCTATCTTGTGTCCCTTACTTCTATGATAGTTGTAGAAATGATCATCTCTCCACCAATCAGGCTTAACTGGTGGATTGAAGGGACAAGAATTGTCAGGAAGCATAAGATACTTGTTGGCAACCAAAGTGTTAAGAATCACATCGTATGGTTCAGCCAACTTGGTGTAGACCCATTGTTGGTATTGCTTCTTTGGCTTGTTTGCATACTATGGCTTAGGCCCACTTTGAGCATTGGAAGCCTCTTGTTGTTTCACTGCATAAATAGCATTGGAGATGTTGAAAGTGGGCTCTTTAGCTTTTGGGACATCCACAACCCCATCATTGACAACATACTTATTTCTATTCCATGGTTTCCTCTTGTCCTTGCCATTGCCTTTGGTATCTTTATCAATAACAATATCCCCCTTTCTTATGGCCACATCCTCAATCTAATATGCACTTTCAACCATGTCATTGAAAGAGGAGAACAATTTTTTCCATAGATCAAAATACAACTCAGGCACAAGAGTATTGATGAAGATGTCAATCTTTTCCCTCTTAGGTAGATGACAAAGATATCAAGAATACAATGACCTCCAACATTGCAAGTAAGTGGTGAATGACTCACCTTGATTTTGCTTTAGAGCACTTAGATCTATCATGGTGATAGCTTGTTGAATGTTGTATGAATAATGTTGGGTGAAGCACCTAGCCAACTCATCAAATGTCTTGAGAGGTGGTGTCAACTTTGCAAACCATTCCAAAGTTTGTCTTCTTAAACTTCTAGGGAAAAGTCGTAGAAGAAATGTGTCTTCCTGAAAGAAGTCCATGCCAAGAGCATAAAAGTGATGCACATGGTCATGGGGGTCACCATTTCCATCATACTTGTCATATTTGGGAACCTCAATATCCCTAGGAAATGGGACCATGTATAGATTCCTATCAAAGGGAAGAGCACAAATAGATTCTACAAAAGAGACCTTTGGAGGCTCCCATTCTATTAGCATTTGGGCAAGATGTTGATTTGTCCATTATAATTCCTCTCTAAGGATTTCCAATTCTGTTGGTACTCTTTCTTGGATAGTTTGTTAGACATCATAACTGGGAGGAAGCTTGTATCCTCTAGAAGTCATGTATTGAAAATATTGGTCTCCATTACGCTCCAAAAGCTTATGCATCATTCATTGGGAGACCTCGTCTTGTTAAATCTCATAAGGTCCTCACTAGAAATATCATCAATGGCCTCTTCCTCATGATGAGAGGGGGGAGGTCTAGGGGGTGAAGAAGGTACAAAAAAATTTCATCTTGGAGGGGACCTTCGTGGCGTGTTATTACCATAATTGCCATTAGTACCAAAAAGTGGCCTATGCTCATAACCACTAGTCTCTGGTTGATCCTGAGACATTCCTCTCATAGTCATGTGCCTAGCAGCATCCATTTTGTCTAAGCACGCTTGGTTGTCCTTATGCTCAAAGTGTTCTTGCAAATGGAAAATTTTTTCTTGTTCAGTCAGGGTGAGTGAGACACTATCTGTGCTTTTGGAGGTCTTGAATGTGGAAAAAAGGAAGCCTCCTTTATACCATGGGGTGACCTTGGAATCCTTAGATTGGTCAGGACCAGAACTGTCATTGCTAATTGTTGCTTGTGAGTGTCTGGTTGGAGAAGATAACTATGTATAATTGAACAGATCGTGACTCCCTTGTTCAAATTGAGACTGAGTTGTAACCAGCATGAAAAGAAATGTTGTTTGACTAATAGAATGAGACAAAGTTTCTTAGATATTGAGATAAGCAAAGCTAATAAAGATCACTTGTCAAGATAAAACAATAGAGATGGCTCATCAAAGGTGTTCAAGAACTTACAACAATCAATTGACTCAAGCTGAGATATGAGCATGAAGCTTGATTAGCAAGTAGCTAGAGAGGTAACCATGGTGTGACAAGTGATCAAAAGTAGCATTTTTTAGGCTCAAACCCAATAGTTTTAACTTATTTTTTCAGTCTAGAACAAACCTAAGCATGCAGATAAAAAACTAGCTTCAGGTAAGAACCAAAAAAGACACTCTATGATAGGTTAAAATTAAAGTTTAGTAGCTCTGGATTGCAACAGTAGCAGGACAACAAAATAACTTAGGATGATATTTCTCAAAACAACAAGGTGATACAATTTATCAGGATGATATTTCACATGAGGCAGTACAATAGAATCCAGGCAGGTGATGCAATGCAATGTATAGTATGCAAGTGATAAAAAATCAGGAACGATGTATCGCACGACAATTCTCAGAAGGGTGTGTGATGATTGTTTAGTATTGTATGACTCTTGACTAATGAATGTGAAAAAACTCAATTTTAAAGGTAATTTGGTCGATGTTGTAGGTTGACAAGTGCAATTTCTTAGTTTCAAACACAGTGATATCAAAAAATAGATAGGTTTGCAAATAGTAGGTGATCAAACATGTCATAAAATACTTGCGCAAGGGCAAAAGAAATGTTGTCAAGACAAGCACTTTGGATATCAAAACAAAAAAAAGTCCTTTGAATACTACCATGATGTTTAATGTTTGAAAATGTTTGCACGGGTAGATCATAGTGAGAACACTTCAAGCACTTACTAGCCTAGAAGGACAAAGGTTCAATACTTAAAAACTTGGCCCACACTTGATGTCCCATCACCTCACACAAAGTGGTTGCCCAGAATAGATGTTGGCTTTGTCATGGAAGTGGCAATGACACAACCAAAGGAACACAGATGGTGAGTAGTCTTGGGGTGATCTGGGTTAGTCCACTAGGATCAATCCTTACACCAAGATGTTAAGCAAAAAAATTGGGTAGCTTCTATCTATCGTTAATAGTAAGGGCTTCCATTTTTAATACCCCTCTTGCTCCCCAAAGGGACTCCTTACCTCATGGCAAGTAACAGATCTCATGGCCACAAGAGTACCTTAAGCATTCTTGCCTAGCATTTTCCTCATGGTCACAATCCCACAAGTACTCACACCAAGCAAAGACAAGTACTACATCTACCAAGGTTTTGTGTCCTTGATAGCCTTGATTTTATAGTGGGTTGGAATAGCTCAGTATTAGCTTGTCCCCACTTGGGTCATTCCTCTTGATCACTCAAGAGCAGGCCCACTAAAGGATTCTAAACTAAACAAGAAATGGATTAACCTTTCAGGGTCAGGATTTCTGGTTCACCACAAGGGTGAAGAGCATACTCTCCTATCTCAAAAATATTTCCCAAACACACCAAGAAAATGTTCAATTACCCTCTTTCTTTCAAAATCTAGAAGTGGGTCAAGATTTTTGGTTCACCATGAGGGTGAATAGCATACTCTCCTAGCACCAAAAGACTCCTACAACAAGATATTAAGTGCCTAATAAAGGAAAGAAATAGTATATGCCACACTTAAAATGAAAGCAATGAACAAGCACTTGATTGTTTTTATGCTTTGGGCAGCCCTGCAAAAATGATTAGTAGCCCTTGCGCATTTGAAGCTTTGACATGCGTTCTTTTGGAAAATATTCAAGCAATGAGGGCACACCTTCAAGCACAACTTGTTAGTCCCACAAAGAGTTAGCACAATAAAAAACCAAGTAAAATCTGCAAGTAAACCTCTATTCTACCATAGAAAATTAGAAATCTAAAACAACCAAATCAAATCTTGAAAACAAATGACTAAAACCAATCACTGCTAGGCTTGTGCAACAGTTTAGTCACCAGAAGTTTCGCATGATACTTTATAGTATAGTGGTGTGATATTTTCTTTTTGGATGATACTTTGTACTATGTGCAGGTGATAGAGTTATGTATTACCACACAATAGAATACTATATGAGCATATAATAATTTTACTAGAAAAGTGTCGCATGGCTATATAAAAATTGTCATATGATACTGGAAGACTGTCGTACAAAACTCTGTCAAAAAGTATGGAAAAATAGTCAAAACAGTAAGCAAATATTGATGAAAAATGTGTAGAAATGCATGAAAAGGACAAAACAGAGCTATTCTGCCCCACGGTGGGCACCAAAAATGTACACTCAAGATGTGCACTTCTCTAAGTCATTACTTCCAAGAGAATCCATGAATTGGAAACCTTGAGAAAGTGACCTAGAGCTCCCTAGGCATGGAGTGCAAGGGTATTAAGAATACTCTCAACCAGAGATATTAAGCCTATAACCTTGCTAGTAAACCATGGAATGAGAGATTCAAAGAGATAAGGACAAGAATGCCAATATCCTCAAGAATCAAAATGGAAATGCAATGCAACTGTGCTAGAAATGAAGATGCAAGAATGAAACTAGGCTATGGAAATGAAAGTGTTACAAGGCTTTGCTAATTAAACTAGGTGAGTTAAACTACAACATGAAAAGGAAAATAAGCTAGAATGCTATGAGAATTTAGGCTACAATGCAAAGATAAAGACTAGAATGAAATAAGATCATCAAAAACTCCAAGAAACCTGCAGCATAACATTAGCATAAAGAGTTGGGATCCTAGAATGAGAAGAGAGCTCTTCTTTTATAGAAAATGAGAATCAACAGATGATGGAGATTAAGAGGCAAAAGAGTTGATAAAGGGTGGGGTTTGAAAGAGGGATCAATCCATGTGCACAAGTCTCCTCCAATGAGAAAGAAGTGTTGACTTTTCTACCCCATGTGAGACAAAAAGGCCTTTTATAAAATAGGAATAATGCTTTATTTGTGCAACTTAGGATAAGAGGTAAGTGGGGGCTTTTTATTTAATAAAAGGGGAGGGAATTCCTTTTAATTAAATAAAGACTTAGGATAAAATGGTTAATCCATAGAATATAATTGAATAAATGATAGAATTAGGATTTGATCAAGAATAAGCAATTGATGAATTTAGCAAATAATGCTAGCAAGGGGCTAATAGTCTAGGTGACCATTTTTGGGTGATTATAGTTGCTTTCAAAGAATATATTGCTTTATTTATGGTTGTGTACCAAGATGACATGACTACCTATTCCAAAAGAGCTGAGGATCATTGTCCACATCTGGAAAATATTTTCAATAAAGCTTTAGAATATGGTGTCTTCTTGAATCCAAAAAAGTTTAATTTTGCAGTCAAAGAAGGAAAATTATTGTGACACATTTTATCAAAAGAAGGAATAAGGATTGATCCAGAGAGAGTGGAAGCAATCAAGAAGGTCACTACACCCAAAAATCTCAAGGGTGTGCAATCCTTTTTGGGAAAAATCAATTTTGTTAGGAGGTTCATTGCCAACTTTGCTGAAATCATAAAACCAATAGTTAAGTTACTTAAAAAGGATGTTAAATTCCAATGGACCGCTGAAGCTCAAAATGCCTTTGACAAAATCAAAAAAGTTGTTCAAGAAGCACCTATATTGAAATCTCCTGATTACAACAAGTCTTTCTCACTATTTTCTTTTGCGTCATTTCACACTATTGTTGTTGTACTATTACAGAAGGATGAAGAAAATTTTGAGCATCCAATTGCATTTTTTGGTAAGTCTTTGCAGGTTGCTAAATTAAATTATGAAATGATGGAAAAGAAGGCATATGCACTAGTAAAAGCTGTAAAATCTTTTAGACCTTATCTAGTCTGTGCTAAGGTTATTGCATATGTTCCACATGCAGCAGTCAAAGATGTCCTTACATAGTTAGAGGTTACTAGTAAAAGATGCAAATGGATCACCAGGATTCAAGAATTCAATTTGGAAATCCATATCACCAAGTTAGTGAGAGGACTAGGTTTGGAAAAACTAATGACTGAAGAGAACATGGATTGGATCCAAATTAACAATGAACACGCATCAGACATGACAATAATAAGTATTGAGATGCGGCCATATTATGTTGATATTGTATATTTCATTAAGAATGCCAAATGTCCACAGCATATGACTGATAATCAAAAGAGAGAATTAAGACTACAAGCTTAGAAGTACACATTCATACAAGGAGATTTGTATTGGAAAAATAGAGATGGATTTTATCTATTTTACCTTGACAAATATCAGGCAGGAAAGATCTTGAATGAAATGCATGCTGGTATTTGTGGGGGGCACTTTTCAGCAAAAACTACTGCTCGCAAGATTTTAAGAGCTGGCTATTTTTGGCCTAAACTATTTAAAGATTCTTTCCAGTTTGTTAAGAAATGTGAGGCTTGTTAGAATTTTTCCTCCAAATTAAAGTATTTAGGATCATTATTGTTAAATCTAATAACTGTAGAAGCACCTTTTTCCATTTGGGGAATGGATTTCATAGGTGAGTTTTCTGAGAAATCTAGTGGCAGACACAGTTGGATCCTTGTTGCTATAGATTACTTCACAAAGTGGATAGAAGCTATCCCTACCAAGAAGGCAACAAGTAAAATAGTGATTGATTTCTTACTAGACAATATTTTGACTAGATTTGGTGTCCCCATGAAGTTGATCACTGATAATGCAATGTCTTTTAGGTCAGATGAATTCAAGGACTTTTGTAAAGATAATGGAATCATGACATCTTATTCATCTCCCTATCACCCCCAGGAAAATAGATAGGCTGAATCCAGTAACAAAAGCATTTCAACAATTCTGAAGAAGACATTCAAGAAAAATAAGAGAGCTTGGCATTCAAAGTTGAAGCTTTCCCTATGGGAAGATAGGATTATAGTAAAGAAAGCTACCGAGAAGTCTCCATTTAAACTTGTGTATGGTTTGCAGTCAAGGTTACCCATAAATAATTTGCTTCCTATTTATAATTTTATTCAGAATGAGGGAATGGATATATCAGAGCCAATGCAAGATAGAATCATGTAGCTAATTGAATTAGATGAAATAAGAAGGGAAAGTCAAAGGAGTAATATCAACTTGCAACAAAAAATGAAGTACCTTTTTGACAAGAGAGCAACTACCAAGAAATTTAAAATAGATGACCTAGTGCTTCAATGGAACATGAGAGCGGAGGATAAGGGAAAGCATGAAAAGTTTGAATCACTATGGCTTGGTCCCTACATAATTCATGATGGTTTTGGGAAAGATTCCTACCAGTTAAAGAATATGGATGGAGAGGTTTTTGAGTTTCCTGTGCATGGGCAATTCTTAAAGCCCCTTTTCAACTAAAGTTCTAATCTTTATGTACATGTAAGTTCCTTGTAAATTTGTACAATTTTGGTGTTTTCTTTCCTATTTTAGGTTAGACATTTTTTTTGGTCTGCTTTCCCAGAGATCTGTGGTTCTTGCTTAAACTTTCATTTAAACATCCTCAGATAGAGCCACTGTTGGTAGTCTTTCCAGTTTTGGTGTTGTTTTTCAAAATTTTGGATTTTTGGTCTTTGTCCCTCCTTTTTGTGGTTTGATCTTCAAGTTTTTTCTTGCCCTAGAGGCTTTAGGTTTCATTTTTGGTGAAAACCCTAGGTTTCAGCTCTCATTGCCTTGGAAAAATCCAAAGAAGCCCTAAAATTGTTCATCCAAGTCTATTTGGCTGTTCTCTTTTTCAATCACTTAGAAGATCTTTTTAAGCATGTACGCTTTTGTCTTCCCGTTTAGTCATTCACCCTCTAGATTGATTTGGAATATTATTTTTTTTGTTAGTGATTACCCAAAACCTCTTGTCACATGATCTCCTTAGATTGAAAGAATATTCCTTGTTCTTAAATGACTTAACAGTTCCCTTTAGTCGCTAAGTCTCTAAATTATCATTGTGCAATCTAGAAACTATTAAGATAAATATTTGCAGAAGTTACTAAAGTCTCTAGATCTCTAGATCAAAATGCCTTCAGTTAGGTGATCTCTTAAAGAAGTATGAAATTGATATAATATTCAGTGATGTTGTGGTCTGTAGTTGGTTGCTGAATCTCCAAATGCGAGGCAACGGTTTGTTATGTTGGTCACCAGATCTCATGGTTTGTTGGTAGTTAGTTCTTTTATCCTGTGACTTGGTGATTTCATTAGTTGTGTGTTCTCTTCATCCTGGTGGTTATGTCTTTGGCGGTCAGCGATTCAGTGACACGATTATCTTTGGATCTCCCAATGAAGTAGTTAAGTTACAAAAGCTACGATGATTTAGCGATGACCATTGGATCAATTTCTAATCAGCGGTTGATATTCATTCTTGTTACTTGACCAAGGTTAAGTGATTTCTCTAGTGACTTGAAGAGTAATGGTGTTCATGAAATCTCTAGTTCTAACCACAGTTGGAGAGGGTATTCAGCGACAAGGAGATGTATGCAGTTGCACATTTGCTCAATGTATATGAGTTAAAAGGAAGGTTTTCTGGTAGCTTTTCTTGACTGTTGATTTTTTTTTGATCTAGTGGTGGTCACATGATCTCATAATTAAATCGTGGGTTAAAGAATGATCTAGCAACCTTGAGGATTGCATTGTCACCTGATCTCTGAGATAAACTCCAGTTAAGGAAGCTATTTGGTGATTAACAGATTTTCTTCAGTTGCGTAATCACCAGAAAATCCAAAGTTAGGTTTTGACCAAAGTCAAAGGATTTAAGAAAATGTGAGTTTCCATTTGCCAGATTTTGTGACGTGTCCCTTTGGGATTGGTTGAAAAAACATGGAAAATATAAATAGAAAGGCGGGTATGGCTATATTCGCTAGATCTCTGGATAAGCTAAATTGAAGTTCTCATATCTACAGTCACTGAATCTCTGAATAGTTTAGTTGGAGGGTCTCAGGAAGAATTTTGAAAAGTCAACTAGCTTCAGTGACTAAGAGATTTGTCATTGTTGCAGGATCTCATGATGGTTCTTTGTCGCTAGGTCTCGAGATAAATTCAAAGAAGAAATATTTTGTAGTGACTAAAGTGGTGACTATGGTCACCAAATCTCTAGATTGTGGACAAATTAAAAAACAAAGAGTTTCTTGATCTCCAGATGATTTCAAAAAGTCTTAATTCTTTCAGCGACTATGATTTTCTTTTTCGGTCACCAGATCTCCAGATAAAGTGAAAGCTGTTATATAACTAAAATTTATCACAGTCACCAGATCTCCGTAACTATTCAAAAGGTGCCAAATTTTTCAGCGATTGCGAGAAAGTCTCATAGTCGTTAGATCGTGAAAAAATTAAATTTGATTACCTGTCATTTTCTCATGCATGTCTAGTGAATTGAAGTCCTAAGCATGCCAAGTAATGGTGGAGGTGACATGTTTACTATTATACACTAAGTTTGCACCCTTTTTTCAAGCTCTCATAGTCTTGATAACTTAGTATAACATGGGAATCATCTCCAGGTTGTGGGACCTATGCTAACGAAGATGAGACCTCTAGGTTCTAGGCTGGTTCCTCTTGGATAATCACCTTAATTTGCTTCTAGACATGAAAAGTAAAACTTGAGGGGAAAAGGGATAGAAGGAATGCTTGAAAGGGAAATGACTTGAAAGAAAACTACCTACTAGGTGATACACTAAAATGAAGGGTTTGAATCTCAGTATAGAGGATGAAAATAATGAACAACTCAAGTCTAAGAGATAACAACTCACTAAATAGGCCTGCATAAATATTTCATAGAAGGGTCTACAATAGAAAAGAGACTATTCAAGGAAAGAGAGAGAGCTTTCACAAACAATAGTATTCCTAAAAGTTTAGACACAATCTACAACCTGCAGACAAACATCCACCTCTGCAACTCAGCATAGGAATGAGACAAGATTGTTAAGGGGTTGAGGTATACCTACAAAAGCATTCACATCAAATCATCCACAATAACACACAATAATTGCAGAAAGAGAGAGGGATCAGGAACCCTGAGATATCACTCAAAACATACATATACTTCGATTCAATAAGAGATAATTCAGGCAAGGAAGCATAG
Source organism: Chamaecyparis obtusa (assembly GCA_027943335.1). NCBI lineage: Eukaryota > Viridiplantae > Streptophyta > Pinopsida > Cupressales > Cupressaceae > Chamaecyparis > Chamaecyparis obtusa. Next base: position 134,237 of record BSBK01007049.1, read on the forward strand.
GGACATGAAGAATTTTCACAAAAACACCTTCAATATCTGAATTATCAATGGGAGGTTATCGAATGTAGAAAACCAGAGGATAGAAAAAATGTCTCAGATAGCCTTCTAAGAAAAGATATTTTTTCTCTTTACAAAATGTGAACTCTCTACTCTAAAAGCTCTCAAAAAACAATATATACATCTCTTCTAATACAGGTAGGAGAAAAAGTCAATTAGGGTTACATAAATTTCCATATAATAATCACAACCCTAATTCTGTCAAGTTTGATCATAAATGTATCTCTAAAAATATCTCAACCGATCAGATATGTCTTTGCATGTCCATCCCTGTACTGAAATTTTGAGCAGACAAAAGACCTTGATCCAACCACTTCTTTGCAAGTCAGGTCTGCCATAACTATCAAATCTGGTACTCTTAGAAGGAGAATCCACCGAGAATGGCTGCCTAGATCTTTTCCTCACCTTTTCAATTGTAACCGCCCCTAAAAACATAAATTTGAGCTACCCGCGCTTGCAAACATTCCCTACAGAAACAACAAAAGGGAACCTGTGAAAGATACTGTTAGGATTAACAAGGCAGAAATAACAATTATGTGCAAATATAACTAATATCAGAAAATAATAAACCATACAGAATAGAACACAAGACACACAAATTTAACGTGGTTCACCCAATCCCTGGGCTACATCCACCAACAGCGAGTCCAATATTATTATTATCTAGTGATTACAACCTGATTACAATCCGTAATCCCTTACAGCCCAACTCTACCGCAAGTACTAAAATCATACCTCGTAAAAATCCCTAACCCTAAGCTATATAATACAATATTTTTCCACTTTAGGGTTAGAATGAGTTATAAGTAGTCAGCCCAAATAACCGAAAAAAGCAGTCGGCCTCAAAAAAAAATTTCCTCGGGGGCTGCGCCCTCGAACCCCTGCTCTTGGGGGCTACCGCCCCCAAACCCCCGCTCTTGGGGGCTGCTGCCCCCAAACCCCCGCTCGGGGCCCGGCCCGGCCCCGAACCCCGGCGAGGTCGGGAGGAAAAGTGTACAGTACTTTCCTGGATAGTACTTTCCTGATTAGTCACCACAAGCTAACAATCTCCCACTTGGTGACTGATCAGTATCCACACTATACTAAAAAACCTCCCACTTGGAGACTGATCTTGTAGCAATACCGCTACCCACATGAGGCTCCCACTGGATTGAACCACCTTGGACTTAGTTGTTCCTTTATTTTGTTTAGTCGAGAAGACCAACTGAAGCTGAACATGAGTTCAACTTCTCCCTTGTTACTACCTTTGTAAACATATCTGCTGGATTATCATCAGTATGAATCTTTTCCAGCCTTAACTGTCCATCATCCAAAACTGATCGAATGAAATGGTACCGCAACTGTATGTGTTTTGTCTTTGAGTGCAAAGCAGAATTCTTTGCAAGATGAATGGCACTTTGGCTATCTGTATGTAGAAAATTATCCTTTTGTGGATGTCCCAATTCTTCCATGAAGCATTGAAGCCATATCATCTCCTTGGCTGCCTCTGTAGCAGCAACATACTCTGCCTCTATAGTGGATAAAGCAACCACCTTTTGTAGTCGAGAAATCCAACTCACTGGTGTCCCACCAACAGTAAATATATAACCTGTAGTACTCCGCCTGCTATCTATATCTCCTGCCAAATCTGAGTCAACATAGCCTTGTATAGTAGTAGTAGAACCCCCAAAGTGTAAACACTTACTGGATGTGCCTCTCAAATATCTGAGAATCCATTTGACTGCATTCCAATGCTCAATACCAGGGTTACTCATATAACGGCTAACGACTCCCACTGCGTGTGCAATATCTGGCCTAGTACATACCATAGCATACATTAAGCTCCCTACAGCTGAAGAATAAGGTACCTTAGACATTTTAGTCTCTTCTTCTGGTGTCTTGGGACACATATCCTTAGTCAATTTCAAATGACCAGGCAAAGGTGTGCTGACAGCTTTGGCATTTTCCATACAGAAACGTTGCAACACCTTCTCAATATAATCAGCCTGAGATAGAGACAATTTCCTTTTTTTTTATCTCTACAAATTTTCATACCAAGGATTTGTTTTGCTGCCCCCAAATCCTTCATAGCAAAAGATTTTTCTAACTGTTGTTTCAACCCCTTAATGTGATCCATGTTAGACCCAGCTACAAGCATATCATCAACATATAAACAAAAAATAATGTAGCTGTCATCATCCAACCTCTTAAAATAAACACAATGGTCAGAATGACACCGACTATATCCATGCCCATTCATAAAAGTGTCAAATTTAATATACCATTGCCGAGGTGCTTGCTTCAAGCCATATAAACTTTTCTGCAATCTGCACACCAAATTCTCCTTACCCTTGACCTCAAATCCTTGTGGCTGAACCATATATATTTCTTCATCCAAATCACCATGAAGAAAGGCTGTTTTAACATCAAGCTGCTCTAAATGCAAATCTTCAGTAGCCACAATACTTAAAACAGTACGAATAGAAGTCATTTTAACAACTGGAGAAAATATCTCATCAAAATCAATACCATGTTTCTGTGCAAATCCTTTTACAACTAATCTGGCTTTAAATCTTTTCGTACCTCCATCCTCTTCTTTGATCCTGTAAACCCATTTATTCTGTAAAGCCCTTTTACTTGCAGGTAACTTACATAAATCCCATGTCTGATTTTTCAGCAAAGAGTCCATTTCATCTGTCATTGCAGACTCCCACTGAAGCTTTGTATCCACCTGCACAACTTCATTATAACATTCAGGTTCACCAGCATCCGTTAACAGAATAGAATACAAAGATGGAGAAAATCTTTCTGGAGGTCTACTTAGCCTTGTTGACCGTCTAACACTCACTGGGGTGTGTGGTATTTGTTGTTGCTGTTGTTGTGGAGCATAAGGAACTACTGGAACATGAACTTGTGGAGTATCATCCAATACTACATAGTCATTTTCTTTCTTCTCATGCTGCAGCAACAGATCTTTGTACAATACTTTCTCATTGAATATGACATCCCTGCTTCTTACAATTTTATGATTTTCAAAATCCCAAAGCCTATAACCAAATTCATCAATGCCATACCCAACAAATACACATTTCTTTGACTTAGCTTCCAGCTTGGTTCTATTTTCAGAATCTATAAGTGCAAAAGCTTCACAACCAAAGGTTTTGAGAAAAGAATAACTCACCTTCTAACCACTCCATGCTTCCTCTGGAATACCACAGTCCAAAGGAGTAGAGGGGCCTCTATTGATTAAATAAACAGCAGTGTTCACTGCCTCTGCCCACATATTTTTGGGCAGCCTAGCATGCAACCTCATACTCCTTGCACGCTCCATTATTGTCCTGTTCATGCGTTCAGCCACTCCATTTTCTTGTGGAGTCCTTGGTACAGTTTTCTGCCTACGAATACCATTAGAGGAACAATATTCTTCAAATTCTGTGCTGCAATACTCACCACGATTATCAGATCTGAGACATTTTAACTTTTTACCAGTCTCAGTCTCAACCAAGCATTTCCATTTCTTAAAAGTTTGAAATACATCAGATTTCTGTCTAAGGAAATAAATCCATACTTTTCTTGTTGCATCATCTATAAATGTAACATAATACAGAGAGCCACCAAGGGAAGATACCTGAGCTGGTCCCCATACATCTGTATGCACAAGCTCTAATCTCTCATTTTTCTTTTCCTTCCCACTCTTCACAAAACTAACTCTCTTTTGTTTTCCATAAACACAACTTTCACAGAAATCCATATTGACACATTTCAGACCAGGTAAAACTTTCTTTGAATGAAGTAATTTCATACCTTTTTCACTCATGTGCCCGAGTCTGTTGTGCCACAGTGCTGTGTCAAAATCTACAGCAACAGTTTGATGTTCTTCCTGCTCAACTGCAGCCACTGTTCCTGAGCATTCATTATCTTCTGAAACAATTAAAGTAGAAGGAACAGTATGACCTGTACAAAGATATAAGGTGCCTACTTTCACACCTTTTGCTACTACTAAGGAACCTTTTGAAACCTTCCAATTTTTATCATTAAAAGTAACTGTGCAACCCTCATCACCTAGTTGCCCTGCTGAAATTAAATTCCTACTCAGCCTTGGAACATGTCTTACCTCTTGTAGTAGCCAATGATTCCCATTCTGCAACTTAATCTTAATTTTTCCCTTTCCAACAATCTGACAGGGTTCATTATCTCCCAAATAAACTAGCCCAAAATCCCCTTGGACATAATCAACAAAATAACTTCTATGGGGTGTAGCATGAAATGAAGCCCCAGAATCTAAAACCCATGAATCATCAATACTTTCTAAGGACAAGAGCAAAGCATCCTCCTCAGATTTGTTACTTACCACATTTGCCTCCTTGTTTCCATCATTTTTGTCTCCTTGATCTTTCTTCTGAGACCAACAATCTTTCTTCTTATGACCTGGTTTTCCACAGTACCAGCAATCATTTGGCCCTTTAGATTCAGACCTCTTTCCCTTTGATTTTCCTCTTGATTTCCCACGATTTCCAGAGTTGTTTCCTCTATCTCTTGTTCTGCCTCTGCTTTCTGTGTTCAATACACTACCCGATGTGGATGCCCCTGAGCTTTTCCTACAAATTTCCTCACTCAATATAACACCAATAACATCATCATACTTTAGGGTATTAGAACCAGAAACAGAATTACTAACAGCCATTACCAAGCCATTCCAGCTTTCTGGCAAAGAACACAAAATCAAGAGAGCCCTAACCTCTTCATCAAAAGTAATTTTAACTGAGGTTAATTGACTTGTAACTGTATTAAACTCATTCAAATGATCAGTAACTGATCCACCTTCTACCATTTTCATATTAAATAAACGCTTCATAAGAAATACCTTGTTTGAAGCTGAAGGCTTTTCATACAACTTCGCTAGGGTTTCCATTAGATCTTTAGCTGTCTTTGCTTCAGTAATATTGAATGCCACCGATTGTGCCAGGCATAGACGAATACTCCCCAGTGCCTTCCTATCCAAAATATCCCAATCCTCCTGAGACATTGATTGCTCTTTCTTGGCTACTCCCTCTAATGGCCGCCATAGATCCTTCTGATAGAGATAATCCTCCATTTGCATCTTCCATAACTGGAAGTTCTGCCCATTAAACTTATCAACCTTCAGCCTACCCTCTTCTGCCATTTCTCCCACTTAACCGAGAGACTCTCCCACTAACTCGTGAGACCTGCTTCAGAGAATAGATGAAAGAACAAATGAAATAACCTCGCTCTGATACCACTTGTTAGGATTAACAAGGCAGAAATAACAATTATGTGCAAATATAACTAATATCAGAAAATAATAAACCACACAGAATAGAACACAAGACACACAAATTTAACGTGGTTCACCCAATCGCTGGGCTACATCCACCAACAGCGAGTCCAATATTATTATTATCCAGTGATTACAACCTGATTACAATCCGTAATCCCTTACAGCCCAACTCTACCGCAAGTACTAAAATCATACCTCGTAAAAATCCCTAACCCTAAGCTATATAATACAATATTTTTCCACTTTAGGGTTAGAATGAGTTATAAGTAGTCAGCCCAAATAACTAAAAAAAGTAGTCGGCCTCAAAAAAGTAGTCGGGAGGAAAAGTGTACAGTACTTTCCTGGATAGTACTTTCCTGATTAGTCACCACAAGCTAACAGATACTGCAACCCTTCTTTGAAAAAAGTCAAAGGCCACATCACTAGTCAAAACCAATGAGAAAATACCACCTTAGCATCATTGACACCTCATAAGTCAAAAGAATCTGGTCCTTGCATCAAATGGTGGTCACATGATCATATGGGATCTTCAGATCCCATGAGATCATGTGACCACCGTTGATCTTTGATTAACTGGGGCCTCTACAAATTTTCTGACCATCAGACCCATTGATAGCCCTATCATCACGTAGGTGTCCACTAAAATATGAACACATCACCACCCAAGGACCCATCACCAAAAACCTTACTATGAAGTGAAATCAACAATTGTCATATGATCCCAAGGAATATTCCTACCCCTTGCGATCATGCGACCACCATTGGATTAGAAGGAATGGAAACCCACTGGGCCTACCACTTACCTGCTTCCACATCACAGCCTCAACCAATCAAAAGCATATCCCTTAGACTATGTGGTAGTGGACCCACTGACATGAAGTGCTAATAGCTCAGAATGAAGAAAGGGCCTCCCCAGACAGGTGTCACCATGTCACATGATCGCATGGGCTCAGAAGATTCCATGGGAACATGCAACCACCATAAGTTAAAAAGGGGAGGTCGGGAGGAAATATTTGCTAGGAAGACCTAGGCTTTTGTAAGAAATATTAAAAGGGACCCCGCCCGACAACCTAGAGACTTTAACACATGAAGGTGGTCACTTTAAAAGGGCACGTGCGTTTAGATGGATTTAAGTGGCCCAAAAAGGTAATGGAAGATTAGAACAGGACCAAGGGTTTGCTAGGGTTTTTTTGGGGTAACAACTATATTTATGAATTTTTTGAACTACAGACCAGGAGATAGAAAGAATTGCAGAGGCCAGGAAACAAGACATAAATTCATGAAAATTTCAGGGATGCTCAGCAAGATAAAATTGCAGACTGTGGAATAGGATTTAGCCAAATTTGTATAAGATAGGAAAATTTGGGTAACATTTTAGCAATTTCTGCTGGATGTCAGCCTACTAGACATTGAAACCAGTGGCCTTAATGCAATCCATTGGGCATGGGGTCAACATTTGAGCACAAGAAACCTTCATAGAGAGACAAACCTAGAACTAGAGGGACATAACTGTGCACAGGAACTTATTGGAAAATAGGGGAACTTACCAAGAAATAGAAAATAGGGAAACTAACCTAAGCTAAACTAGCTAGTACTTAACACTGGTCAAACAAAACCATTTACTGTTTGTGAAAAATAACTTCCCATCCTTCTCAGATTATAATAATCCACATGTCTCTGGAAATCTATTAAAAGATAACTATAGGAGATATGCAGAATCACCTGCTTGACAAGGATTTGACTGATATGGATTTTACTCACTTGGTCAAGCTGATTGTAGGCACTATCATTCTAAGGAGAAACAACAAGTAGCAATAAGAACCTACTTACTTGGTCAATGGGGACAACAAGCTGATTTGTTTCATTCTCAGCCTCAGCTTCTGGTGGAATATCATATTGGGATGCTAGCATAGTTTTTACTCCTTTGATAACCTCCATCCTAGCCAAATGCTTGATAGGGTAGCCATGAGAGATGTTGGACCTAGAACTTTCCTTGATAAACTCAGGCTCCTAAGAGATTACTTCAGTCTGATTGTTTTCTTCATCATGCTAGCTAGAAATAATCTCCTCCTACAACTTGTAGGTACCTTTTGGGAGAGCAAGCTTGTCATCCAGATGTAGACAAAAATGTTCCATCTTGTCCCAAAATTGATCTTCTTCTTCTTCTTCTTCTAGATTCTCTTGGAGGAAAAGTATACCATTTTCAACACAATTATCATGATTTGCTAAAAAATCATTTATCTTGACTTATTCAGAGAGAATCTCCTTGAGATCAACAATCTTTTGCTCAATGATCTCCTTTTCTTCTTCGAGATGAGAACATTTCTCAATCTGTATCTAATAGCTTCTTTTATATGTTTCATCTATAGAAGCTAGGAATCTTATATTTTTCTTGAGATCCTACAGCTTTCTCTCATGAAACTCCTCATGAGCTCTCTTCTCCTTTTCTTTCTCAATCTGAAATTCATTACCTCTATCAAACATGGCCTCTATCAAAATCTTTTGGTCTTGAACCATATTTTCACAATTATTCTTATGAACTTCCAATTCTTCATTGACATCCCTCTGAGCTACTAATGTTCTTTGAAAATCCTCCTCTTTTTTAGCTATAGCAGCACTAACCTTAATCAAGTCTTCCTTGTAAACTTTGTTCAACGTTGCTAGATTACTTGCAAGGGCTGCTTGACTCTTTTGCTGTCCTACAATGATTTCTTCACATTGCTTACATCTAGCATCAAACTGCTCCTTTGCTTGTGTCCACATCTTCCTTTTCTATGTTTCCAACACCTCTTGATAAAACTTCTTTTGTGCTTCCAACCCTTCAGTGAGCTTGGCCTCATTTCTCTTGTATTGCTCTGCTAGATACCTCCTATAACCTCGATCCTGCTGAGTCAAAGCTTGTTGTTGTTGGATCTGGGCATGATAAGTATGCTCTTTCAAGGAAACCATCTCTTCTTGAGGTTTCTGATATGTGTATTGATGCTACCATGATACTGGAAGTTGGGTGGGTGGGGGATAAGCATGAGGTGTATGTTGCTCCATTGCTACAACTAGATAGTCTTGCATGAAATTAGAAGTATAACTACTTTGACAAAGCTGGCCTCCATGAAATGAAGGGATGTCCTCATGAAAAGAAGGATGGTAATCCATCTAAAGTACTGAATCTACTTACAACTAGTAAATGTGAATTCAGAGTCGCCAGATATGCAAAACAATGACCTCTCAAAGGTCTGCAACCTACTAGAAGCATATCAGAACCATCAAGAACTATGAAAACCATGACCTCTTGGTCCCACCGGGCATGCCAAAATTGTTATACACTAAGTTTGCACCCTTTTTTCAAGCTCTCATAGTCTTGATAACTTAGTATAACATGGGAATCATCTCCAGGTTGTGGGACCTATGCTAACTGAGATGAGACCTCCAGGTTCTAGGCTGGTTCCTCTTGGATAATCACCTTAATTGCTTCTAGACATGAAAAGTAAAACTTGAGGGGAAAAGGGATATAAAGAATTCTTGAAAGGGAAATGACTTGAAAGAAAACTACCTACTAGGTGATACACCGAAATGAAGGGTTTGAATCTCAGTATAGAGGATGAAAATAATGAACAACTCAAGTCTAGGAGATCACAACTCACTAAATAGGCCTACATAAATATTTCATAGAAGGGTCTGTAATAGAAAAGAGACTATTCAGGGAAAGAGAGAGAGCTTTTACAAACAATAGTATTCCTAAAAGTTTAGACACAATCTACAACCTGTAGACAAACATTCACCTCTGCAACTCAGCATAGGAATGAGACAAGATTGTTAAGGGGTTGAGGTATACCCAAAAAATCATTCACATCAAATCATCCACAATAACACACAATAATTGCAGAAAGAGAGAGGGATCAAGAACCCTAAGATATCACTCAAAACATACATATACTTCGATTCAATAAGAGATAATTCAGGCAAGGAAGCATAGGGACATGAAGAATTGTCACAAAAACACCTTCAATATCTAAATTATCAATGGGAGGTTACCAAATGTAGAAAACCAAAGGATAGAAAAAATGTCTTAGATAGCCTTCTAAGAAAAGATATTTTTTCTCTTTACAAAATGTGAACTCTCTACTCTAAAAGCTCTCAAAAAATAATATATACATCTCTTCTAATACAGGTAGGAGAAAAAGTCAATTAGGGTTACATAAATTTCCATATAATAATCACAACCCTAATTCTGTCAAGTTTGATCATCAATGTATCTCTAAAAATATCTCAACCTATCAGATATGTCTTTGCGTGTCCATCCTTGTACTGAAATTGCCAGCAGACAAAAGACCTTGATCCAACTACTTGTCTGCAAGTTGGGCCTTCCATAACTATCAAATCTGGTACTCTCAGAAGGAGAATCCACCGAGAACAGCTACCTAGATCTTTTCCTCACCTTTTAAACTACAACTGCCCCTAAAAACATAAATTTGAGCTACCTGCGCTTGCAAACATTCCCTATAGAAACAATAGAAGGGAACCCACGAAAGATACTACAACCCTTCTTTGAAAAAATTCAAAGGCCACATCACTAGTTTGAACCAATGAGAAAAGACCACCTTAGCATGACTGACACCGCAGAAGTCAAAAGAATCTGGTCCTTGCATCAGACGGTGGTTGCATGATCGCATGGGATCGGAAGATCCCATGAGATCATGTGACCACCGTTGATCTTGGATCAACTGGCACCTCTACAGATTCTTTGACCATCAGACCCATCGATAGCCCTATCATCACCTGGGTGGCCACTAAAATACAAACACGTCACCACCTAAGGACCCACCACCAGAAGCCTTACTATGAGGTGAAATTGACAGTTGTCGTATGATTGCAAGGAATATTCCTGCCCCTTGCAATGATATGACCACCATTGGATTAGAAGGAAGGGAAACCCAGTGGGCCCACCACTAACCTACTTCCACATCACAACCTTGACCAATCAGAAGCATATCCCTTGAACTATGTGGTAGTGGACCCATTGACATGAAGCACTGATAGCTGAGAATGAAGAAAGGGCCTCCCCAGACAGGTGTCACCATGGGCTCAGAGGATTCCATGCAAACATGCGACCACCACAAGTTAAAAAGGGGAGGTCGGGAGGAAATATTTGCTGGGAAGACCTAGGCTTTTGTAGGAAATATTAAAAGGGACCCTGCCCGACAACCTAGAGACTTTAACACATGAAGGGGGTCACTTTAAAAGGGCACATGCATTTAGAGGGATTTAAGTGGCCCAAGAAGGTAACAAAAGATTAAAACAGGACCAAGGGTTTTCTAGGGTTTTTTTGGGGTAACAGCTATATTTATGAATTTTTTGAACTGCAGACCAGGAGATAGAAAGAATTGCAGAGGCCAGGAAACAAGACATAAATTCATGAAAATTTCAGGGATGCTCGGCAAGATAAAATTACAAAATTTGGAATAGGATTTAGCCAAATTTGTATAAGACAGGAAAATTTGGGTAACATTTACAACTTTCTGATTTCTTACAGATTTTTGCATTCAATTCTGTGAGAGAATTTTTATGGTCTTTTAGAGCAATTCTGAAGTTTTAGTGCATCTAGAATTCATAGAAAGGTTTGAATTTGGAGCCAGGATGAGTCGAAAAATGGGAGGTGAACCTTCAACCAATAAAGGTACTAAGGAGAAGGCTAAGGAGAGCTTCTCAGATGAATTCCTCACCTTGTCACTGGGCTCATCACAAAAAAAAAAGTTTGGTGATGAATGTTTTGCTGATGAACTTTTTCAATGTAGAGATGCTAGGACACTAGACATTACTAGAATGTGCCTGTTCAAATATTTTTATAAAAATGTTGAGAGTCCAGTTCCTATTTTGAACCCTTGGACATCAAGGTTATAAAAATTGATAGTTCTTGAAGTTTATTTAGACATAGATGTCCCAATTGTTTTATCCCGCAACTATCATCCCTTATCTAGAACAATTAGGAAAGCTGACGGGTCTCCTTTGGTCACCCTTGATAGAAGTTCATTCATGAGGGCTTTCGGTATTTGGGTCCCTATGGCTACTAAAATATATTTACAGGCCTTGGCCAACATATATATTAGAGAGACTGTTGTGGTTACTAAAGAGGTTCAAACTCATATTCATTGAAAGAGAAGGAAATACATTGTACCCATAGCTGGATCAAACCCATATTATTTCAAAGATTTAAAATTCTACATAAAGTACATTGCATACAAAATGTGTAAGGTATTGGGATTTGATGGTGGAAGAAGAATCACTCCAAAAATTTTAATGATAGTGCTGGATTCCTAGAGTCTTCATGTGACAAAGGGGTATGATTACATAGGGTGTGTAATCAAAAAAATGCATGAGGGTTTGTAGGCCCTAAAATATTTTCCATCTGATCCCACACCATGATTTATGCATTATTCTTTGTTGATGCATTTGATTTTATAGTTCAATTATAACATTATGAACATGGATCATCTGGAGCCACAAATGATGTATAGAGGGCAGAATAATCTGGTACAATTTTGGATAAGGGCTTGGAGTCCTAATTCTAGGGGTGAGTTTTGTGCTTTTGAAAATTGGATAGTTCAGCCTATCCTATAAAGTATGGGAATTGAGATATCAAGATTGTCTACTAAATTTATGTAGCTGGTGAGGCCCCTACAGTTTGTCAATAAATGGAATAAGGGCCATAATTGGGGAGATATATACTATGAAAAAGAATACATTTTGATTAGAGTGTATGGATGCCCCGAGCCCCCTCACATGCTACCATTGTTTGTCCCACCAAGGGTGACATTTTTGGAGTTCATTTGGCAATTAATGTTGACTGAAAAGGAGCATTTGGTTTCACATAGGAAGGGAACTCTTACTCCAAGGCACTTTAGAGTGCATAGTATCACAATAGGAAAGAATGCCTTGAGAAAAGTTGATGAATGGTTGGGATAATTCAGAATACATGCTACTTCCCAGAGGTATGTAGATACAGAAGGGTTTATGGTGTTGGAAAAATGGTTAGTGCTCCCCTCGAGATTTGTGACATAGTTTAATAGCCTCCCGTGTCTTCTATAAGTCTAGTGGTTGTATCAAGAATTAACAAGTCGATCTTTTGGTGCAACAACAACCACTACTTGTAAAAAGTGGTATCAGAGCTTGGTCACAGGTTTGAATCCTTAAAAACCCTTGGGTAACACTGAGGGGGAAATTGTTGGAAAAATGGTCAGTGCTCCCCTCAAGATTTGTGACATGGTTTAATAGCCTCCTGTGTCTTCTATAGGTCTAGTGGTTGTATCGAGCATTAACAGGTCGATCTTCTGGTGCAATGGCAACCACTACTTGTAACATATTGTTTCTACCAGGAAATACTAGATGCCCACCATTCCTTTTAATAGAAGACATGAGGAGTTTCCCAAAGATGATGTAATAAGGAATATAATAGAGGATGATGAAGTGGTGAGGAGAGCCTCCTAGATAAATGAATTGTATAAAATGGAGAAGAGATTGAGATAGAAGGGACTAGAATTTAGTGGTTTCTTCCTTGAATTGCCTTATCTTCAAAGGCTTGAGAAAATGATGTCTCAGTTCAACACCTTGATGCGGACACTTGAAGATCAAATTGATGAAATAGACAAGAAGAAGGTCTGTTCTGATTCTGAATGTGATGAAGATGGTGAAGGTAGTTATTCTATGCATAGCATTCCCCCTCTAGAAACAATAATGGTAAAGAGGCATCAGGTTGAAGAAAATACCGTTGATCTTGCAAAACTTCATAGTTCTCAGGATATAAGTGAGCCACGTCCAAAGAAGCAAAAATTATTGGTTGATGAGTCTTCTCAGGTGAAGAAAATAGATAGGGTAGGTTCCTTTTCCCTAGAACTAGTATTCATCATCACCAGTTAAGGAAGAAAATAAGAGAAGAAAAGAGAAAACAAAAGCTTGAAACTGAAGTTGTTGAGTTTCCCTTGGCTCTATGCCAAGATGAGAGAATGATTGAGAAAGATGCTTTTTCGAAGGATGACAGTTTCATAGAGTCAGAAGAATTCAAAATTTTCTTGATTTGGCATAAACAAAAACAAGTTGCATCTAGTGTGCAGATCACTAAGGAGGGCCAAGTGCCAAAGGAGGCAGCACAACAATTGAGAGAGTATGACCTTGAGACTGAGAGTTTCACCCCAGATGAGGCTAGACAACTGGTGAAGAAGAGCAACATGCTACTTGTGCCTGGGTGGAATTTATATTCTAATTTCATTATTGATCAAATTAAGAGGCATGAAGACATAACTGAGTCTTTGGAAACCCAAGTAGGGGACATTATTAGAGGCTTTGGTTATAGCCCAAGAAATCAGGCATTATCCTTGTGTAGTCTTTATCCCAAAGAGAAAAAGCCTTCAATTTTGAATGTAAAAGAGAAGATGGAAGGAGATAAGATTGTGTGGTCTATCCACAAGATAGGGGTTCTTGGGATTTCTTAAGTATTGACTCATTTTTCCAAGCTGAATGAAGATAAAACAAAGAAGCTTTTAGAAAGGTATGGCTCCCTTTTGGAGGACTGTAGTGCATTATTGAGGGATAGGGATCTCTGAATAATAAAGGAGAAAGCACTACAAAAATCTCTGGATGATTTAGAACTTCAAGTTATGAATACTCCTATAGTGGCTCATGTACCTCCTGAAAAAGCTATAGTAAATGAGGCACAAGGAATGACAAAAGAAGAGGTTGCTGGAGAATTAGAAAAAATTAATATGGAGAAGAATGAGGCTATCTTGCAGGCCTTATTAAAAATTTTGCAGCATAGAATTGATGTGATCAAAGATAGATCTGATTTGGTTTTTAATGCTTATAGAAAGTTGCCTAAGTTGTAGTTGGAGGTTGATAATTATGTTCAAATTTTGAATGGATACTACACAACCTGGTCTGTTAGAGCACCACTTTTAGAGAGATTGGTGTTTTCTCAATCTTTGAGAAATGATATTCTAGAAATAGTTTTGTGAGTTGGTGAGGAGATAGATAGAATTAAAGCCATATTACCACTTTTTAAGGGTAAGGAAAATCTGATTGAGGCTAAGATAGCCATGCTCAGCTCCAATTCCAACATATTTATTCCTTCTATCAAGAATGCAGATGGAGCCATAAAGAGCCTTGATCAATGGAGATCAGACTTTGATCTTATTTTGCCTAGAAAGGAGGCCTTTTTAAATGAAAGCAATGAAGTTGATATGGGAAGGTTCAACAAAAATTTGGATGAGGCTATTAAGGTAGAAACAGAGCTCACCAAATTTTTAACAAATGTCAAAAAATTCATAGATGCCAGGTGGGGAAGACAGAAGGAACAGTTAAAACTTGTTCAAGATTTTAAATGGCCAATAGAGGAAGAAGTAGCTATGTGGGATGAGTTAACAAAGCCCAACAAAATCAAATCCATCATAGTTGACTTAGATATCTTGGATGAAGAATGAGGAGGACATCTGGAGCATCTGACACCTGATCTTAGAGCACAGGGATGATAAGCTATCATTTAAGAATGGTGTAGGTTAGCCTGAAATGGCGGTCACCATATCTCATTAAAATTTAAGAAGCTATCATGAATACTTGCAGACAAAGGTGTTAGTTATCAGTGATCCAGGATGCAGAATAGGCCAAGATAGTTTTGTCTTTCCATCACCCGAGGGCTGATTGTATTTTGTCTTTTATTGCTTTGTCTTTTTATGCTCTTTAGGGTTAGGGTTTTCAACCATAGAACCTTGTTGCATTCCCAAAAATAAGGGAATGCCAAGATGGTTGAGAATATATATATATATGAGCTGTAATCTCATTTTTAATGGGGATGGAAGATAATAGAAAAACAATTACAATTGCTACAGAATAGATTTTTGAGCTTTGTGTCTGAATTTCTAAGCACAAGTTTTCTTGTGTAAATTGAAAATCTTCTCTAATATAAATATACTGCAATTCTTGTCTCTTGTTGTTACTGTCTCTCCATTTTTTTACTTACTTTTGTATGTTTTATATGTAAGGTATTTAAAATATACTGGTTGTTAATCAATTTTTGTGATTGGTTATGAGTTTCTCTTAAGGAGAGAATTAAAATCTTGTTGTCAATTTTAGAGACTAAGTACATCTATTGGGATATTGATAGTAATAATATTAGATAGACATAATAGTTTGCAAGGTATCCTATTTGGATTGTAGGTTGTATGTAAGGCATACTATCATAGTTCATTAAAAGGATTTGTGGATTTGCATTAAGGACTCTTTTTCCCTTAGGATTTAGGCACTGGTTTGGAATGTGTTTTTCTTGATTGTTATATTTTGCAATCCTTAGAAGAATCAAAATTCATTTCATTATCAATACTTTTATTTTCAAGAATTTTGCTGATGCTTTGATAGAACTATATCCAAGTGGTATAAGTTCATATTTAGTGATTCCTTAAAAAAAGAATCAAAAGGTTACCCTTCCTTGAGTTATACTCATAAAAAGAAAAAGGATGAATGTCCTTATACCACTGCCACATGCTTTTACACTTATGGTCTCCATCATTATACTTTGTATCAGGATATTATGGGTTGTATGTAGAGTGATAATGTTCTATTGAATTAAATTGAAGAATTAAAAGCATAGCAGTGAAGAATTAGTCCACCAAATCTAAAAGCTTACTTGAAATATAGTAACCTATCATAGGCAATACCTACCTGAGTCCTATGGAGCTTGAAGTAGAAGGGGGATCTTATCCAATCCTCATCAATTAGGCTTTTCTTGCAAACTTGGGGTCCTTTTTAATTGAGAATCAAGACCAAATATTGCCAAGTTTGACCCTGCAAGAAAAATCCCTAACAGGGGGGAGGGGCCAAATGAGCTTACACCTTCACATGGTTGGCCTTGTTAAGTAGAGAATATTAAACTATTCTTGAAACCAAGTGAAGCTCAAACTTTAAAGATAAGATTAGAGTTAATAGTGACAGCCAATTAGCGAGTCGAAATGAAGTTCATCATTATAGGTATCTTGCATTTTCAATGTTTGGAGCATTATTAAAAGTACTATTATAAACATTTATTACTGTTATGACCTCTATGCATATCGACACTCTATCACTGGTTTTTTTCACACTTTACTAATCACTGTTATGTATTGCTAATGCATTATAGCAACATTGTCTTTAAGCCCACTTGACCATTATTTTTGCAATAAGGTTCTTGTGATTGTTAATTGATCTCCTTTTGGCCTCTAATTTTCCCCATATGATACTTTACTGCGTTCCTATTAGGTATCTTTTTTTTTCTCTTTATGAAAATCATTTAAAAAATCACCATGCTATATATTCATGATGACAAAATAATAAAATGATACCTCTATATTATGGTTCTTGTCATCCCTCTCTAAAATGTGACCCCTCTGTCAAAACAGAGACTCCATCTCTATTCTTGAAAACACACCTTCATCATTTCTTGGGATAGTGCTTTAACATAGTTCCTAGATAATTGTGACTAATTTTTTTTATGGCCTTTGACCGATCTTGTTGACTTTGCTACATCAAGAATGGTGAGCAACTCATCTTCCTCATGGATCCTGTCATTTCATTGTTTTGTATCAATGTTTGTTCACCATTGACATTGTATAGAAAAACCGTTGAACAATCACTATTTTTTCACTTCCATTACATCTTTGTCCTGCATTCGTTGTTATTGCAAATCTTTGTTCTTTGATTGTGAATACCACAATGTTATTTGACAGTGTACACATCACTATTTTTTGAAACCTCTTTGTTCATTGTCAATCCATCTATAAACACTAATTTGTTTGTATATGTCACTGTCCTTTAGACATTAAACCATGGGAATGATGAGGACATTGATGAGTTTCTTGTCCTTTTGACAATGACTATCAATTCTCAACTAATGAAAATTTAAATAGCTAATTAATGAATGGTCTCATATTATTACCTTTTTAGTTTTTAAAGCACAATGTCATGTTTTAATATTGTGTAGTTTTTTTCTTATGTCAAAGTATTCTTTTACTATTCTAACATTGCTATATGCTTTTGATTTGTTTATCTTGTTTCTTTGTAGTCCTTGCTGCACTTGGGGAAAAGTATGATGAGGCAATGAGAAGAAATGATGTGAGGGAAATTGTTGTTACTGGTATGTATGCCCTTTTAATATCAACACTCGGTTTCTTATTTTATATTTCCAAAGGTTCATTGCATTACATGATCTATCTTAAGTTTCCAATTCATTCTATTTGTGAAGTCTTGTCATGCTTGTATTTCAATGCCAAAAGCACAACTTGGGTATTTCATGCTTGTACTATGATATTGCCATATCAAGTAGAGCCTCATATTCATAATTGCATGGTTATATTGACATATCAAACACAACACTATATAACATCATTTCTATCATCAAAGGGAGGTTCATTGTATAGCTTATATTGATACTTCAGGAAGAGCAGAGATCTTTATGAATATCTACAAATTAGAATATCTTAACTTTGCATAATTCCTAAAGTCATCAAATACAACAGTGATTTAATATCATATCCACATTATTATTTGTAGATTATACATATTAATCTAGATAATCTTAGCATTACCTATATATAGACCTAATCACCTTGCATATATCCAATTGTCAAATTAGAGATAGCAATGATATTGTCATATATATCTTATCAATTGGATAAGCTTAACATTTATAAGTGGTATCATAGATCATAATTCATAGTGTTAATTGAGACATGGAGTGATGTTGAGCTTGATAATCAAAGGTGAATAAGCCCAATTAGACTTAATAATTTGAACTTTCATTCATCATAGGTTTTTTTGTGGCAGCCGAATGTATGGATGCTGAAAGATATTTATAATCTTGTGATATCTCAATGATGAGAACATCAACAACATCACCCCTTGCTGCAAACATGTGCTCATGGGTCCTCCTAGCTGTCACGATACCCAGTACATGTGTGAATACTTTGTTCTATAATTCTCGATCCTCTTGGTGATTAGAAACTCACCCCCTTCAATTTTAAGTAATTGATGTGTATTGTGGCACAATTCAGTTCTGTTGAACATGACTGTCACCACAAGTTTCTCAGATTCACATAGCATAAACAAGTTAGCCTCCTCTTTTCACTTCCAAATGCTAAGCACCAACACCAAAATCTATGGTAACATCTGAATCAGTAATCACAGAGGCTTGGTTACTCACGGTTCAAGAGAAATCTGCTATCTTCAATTGTGGGATCACTCTGTAACTCAATTCCTTCATTCGTAAGACTTGACACTTAGCTTTTTACAATCACTTTCTACTAGATAAGAAACCACCATCATTCCAATCAGGATTGTTACTGAAACTAAACATAAACCAGACAAAATTATTGAATCCTTTAATTCTTAACTCCAAAATAAACTGATTCACATGACTATTACATTCTTTCATTAAAACTCGATAATAAGAACCAGTTCATATCCAACTAAATAGAGATCTTTCAAAACTAAAAATAATGTAGAATTTGAATACAAAAAATTTGAGAATGGTGAACGTAAATGAGAAAGGATTAAGAACTAAAAAGATCTAAATATAAATTCGATCCTTCCTTTTATTATTTTGTTCCCATTACATTGTTTCCTCATTCACTGATTCTCAACCTTTGGTCCTCCATTTCATAACTGAGATCTTCTTTTAAAAGATCCAAAACAATAACCTCTAAAACTGACTCGCATAATGTCTAAACCAACTTCCTAAATGACCTAACTACTCTAACTATTCTTTGTGACCAAAGAGTGTAATTATCGATACTAATTATGTCATGGAGTTGACAACTAAGTTGTCAAATTCATGATGATTATAGCTTTTTATTATATTAAAACATTTGCCTATACCCGATTCATAACAACCATTAAAAATACTAAGAGTACCCAACCGATTACATCCAAATTGACACTAAATGGATTATCGATCCATATGACCATAGAAAATAACCACTTATAATCTAGAATCTTCAAAATATTATCAGATTCCCATGATTGCAAAAATTAATCAAGTGTAAGATTCCCATGATTTGTTAAGGGCTAAAGAGACTAATTTATTGTTATAACTTGCTCGTTGTGGGGAAACTTTAAACACTTATTGATGATAGAAATAATAGCTTTCATGCCATTGAGCCAAGGGTGTCCTAATTTCACACAAAATAAGTCCAAGGTAGGGATAATAGAAAGGGTAACATCTAAGGACTTAAAACCAACTTTGACAATAAGGGTGACCAAACCTAGGATGGGACAAGTGAAACCGTCATGCACCTTAATCACAACATTAGATTTATCATATGTATCATGATCAAATTTTTGTGTACAGAGATGTTCTTCAATAATAACTTTCACAATGCATGTTGGATCTATGAGCACTCCTTAAGAGATATTATCTTTAATCTTTAAAATATTGTATAATGGTCCATTAGGTGCATTAATGATCTATCCCTTGAGTCAAAATTAATACAGGATTCACACTTATGCTTAGTTTTCTCAATTAGATTAATAACATTATTGGAAACTTCATTAGTTATATCAAGGAAATTAATGAAACTTGAATCCTTCATTAAATGAAATTAATGAAATTGTTGACATGGAGTATGTTTTTCTTGTTTTTATCTTCTTTTATTTGTTTCTAGATTTAAAATAGAAAGAAGCATGTGGAACCAAAAGACCTATCCAAAAGGAAAGCTAGCAATGTCTAAGAGAATTTTAGACACGAGGAATAATTATTCATAGGTATGAACAATTTAATAATCCATCTTTGGTTAGTTTTTTGTGATATGAAATATTTTAAAAATTAAAAATTGAAAAATCTTCCATTCTATTGTAGGGTTTGACAAATGGATTGTATACTTAATATGCTTTGATATTTTATATGCATCTTTTCATAGACATACATGACAAAGATGATGATGAAATATTTGAGGATATTCCTTTTCTTTCTAACAATTATCACGAACCAAGTTCCTATCTAGAAGGAATGATAACAATATCTAGTAGAATTTTAGAGAGGGTGAATAAATAGTCACGAGGATGAACAATTTCATAATTTGTATTTGGTATAATACGACAATTTCATAATTTCAAAATGTTTTATGTGATAATATTGGTATGCTTAATTTGATTCTCAATTAGATTAATAACATTATTGGAAACTTCATTAGTTATATCAAGGAAATTAATGAAACTTGAATCCTTCGTTAAATGAAATTAATGAAATTATTGACATGGAGTATGTTTTTCTTGTTTTTATCTTCTTTTATTTGTTTCTAGATTTAAAATAGAAAGAAGCATGTGGAACCAAAAGACCTATCCAAAAGGAAAGCTAGCAATGTCTAAGAGAATTTTAGACACGAGGAATAATTATTCATAAGTATGAACAATTTAATAATCCATCTTTGGTTAGTTTTTTGTGATATGAAATATTTTAAAAATTAAAAATTGAAAAATCTTCCATTCTATTGTAGGGTTTGACAAATGGATTGTATACTTAATATGCTTTGATATTTTATATGCATCTTTTCATAGACATACATGACAAAGATGATGATGAAATATTTGAGGATATTCCTTTTCTTTCTAACGATTATCACGAACCAAGTTCCTATCTAGAAGGAATGATAACAATATCTAGTAGAATTTTAGAGAGGGTGAATAAATAGTCACGAGGATGAACAATTTCATAATTTGTATTTGGTATAATACGACAATTTCATAATGTTTTATGTGATAATATTGGTATGTTTAATTTGATTCTCAATTAGATTAATAACATTATTGGAAACTTCATTAGTTATATCAAGGAAATTAATGAAACTTGAATCCTTCATTAAATGAAATTAATGAAATTATTGACATGGAGTATGTTTTTCTTGTTTTTATCTTCTTTTATTTGTTTCTAGATTTAAAATAGAAAGAAGCATGTGGAACCAAAAGACCTATCGAAAAGGAAAGCTAGCAATGTCTAAGAGAATTTTAGACATGAGGAATAATTATTCATAGGTATGAACAATTTAATAATCCATCTTTGGTTAGTTTTTTGTGATATGAAATATTTTACAAATTAAAAATTGAAAAATCTTCCATTCTATTGTAGGGTTTGACAAATGGATTGTATACTTAATATGCTTTGATATTTTATATGCATCTTTTCATAGACATACATGACAAAGATGATGATGAAATATTTGAGGATATTCCTTTTCTTTCTAATGATTATCATGAACCAAGTTCCTATCTAGAAGGAATGATAACAATATCTAGTAGAATTTTAGAGAGGGTTAATAAATAGTCATGAGGATGAACAATTTCATAATTAGTATTTGGTATAATACGAAAATTTCATAATTTCATAATGTTTTATGTGATAATATTGGTATGCTTAATTTGATTTTATATATATATATTTAACCAAAAATTATTCTTGGTTGATTTTTTGACGTATAAATAATAGTTCTTTCAACAAGAATGTTATGTGTTCGACATCTATTCCGACCAAATGTCATTAAACTTTAGATGAACTCTCTTTGGAATTTTGATGAGGATGCTATGTATTCGATGTCTATTCTGACCACATGTCATCGAAAGTGTGACGGGATTTGGTCGCATAGATAAAAGGTATGATCTAGATTGAAGCAATCACTTCAACAATGATTCGGTCAATAATTCAACCACTATGGATGTCAGAATTTTGATGATGATTTTTCTTGTCATATAAGCGATGAAAAAAGTTTGACAACATTTTTGGTCATTTGGTCAACCAATTGGTATTGAAAATTTGACTAATCCTCATCAAAAAACAAGCTAAAATTTACTAGTGTAGAGAAACATCCTTTGAAATTTGACCTTGGATTATTTGTCTTGATGTAGTGCATTCACTATTGTAGGGATCCAATGATTCATTAAGGGTTTGATATTATTGAAATATTGGAATAGATTCAAATCTCCACTAATCATAATCTCTTAGCCCATATAAGGAAACTTTAGATATTAATTGTACATTGAAGGTACCACTTGCATCTCATGTATCCATGGTCTCCCCAACAAAATATTATAAGTAAATTTTAGGTCAAGTAATTGGAAAACTATTTCTTTTTTAATAGGACCAACTCGAATAGGAAGAACAACTATTCCTTTAGAGGATTTTTCTTCATCATCATAATTGTAGACACCGAAAAATCCTTCAGAAAATAAATTATTTTTGTTTTCTGAAAATCCTTGATGACATCATCATTTATTAATTAATTAATTATTTAATTAATTAATTTATTTTTATGGCATTAAATCCCTCTCTCTTAATTAAAAATCTTTAATTAAGGAATCTAGCCTAAAAATGTCATTTGGACATTATCCCTAATTTATTAATTATTTAATTAATAAATTGACCAAAAACTTCAAAAATAAATTAATTTATTTTTTATCCCAAAGTTGGCCAAAATTCTAAAGAGCACTAAACTCTTCTAGAAAGTCCTAAACCTTCCTCTAAATGGGTCAAATCCCTAAACTAGTCCCTTCAAACCCTAAGCCTAGATATTTAATATTTATTAAATTTACCTTTAATAAATATCTAAATCTCACCAAAAGCCACTTGCCCATCCCTTTCTCCTAATCCTAATCCTAATCCCCTTTCTAATCTTGTCACACTCCATTAGCAAAAGGTTTACCAAAACTTATGCTAACCTCCTCTTAGTCATCCTCCTTAGTCAACAAGGATTGCCACCTCTTGGCCACCTCTTGCAAATGCATTTAAGGATGCATTTAAGCCATCCTTATCTTTCTTACATGCATTCATTATGCATTTAAGACCTTCTTATCCCTTCCTTGCAACCTCTTAGCCTTGGGCACATTTACCAAATTGTGCACATGCCCTCAAACTTTCAACTCAATCCTCCCTTGACACTTGTCAGGACACTTGTCCTTGACTCAACCCTAACCTTAGCCCTAACTCTGACTCATCCTTTTAACCCAAGACCTTTCTTTTTCCTATAAATAGCCTTACTTCTTTGAGCAAACCATCCTCTCTCATCTTTCAACTCTCAAACTCAATAGCAAAGTTATAATGCCATTTTCATTCTAGCATAAGCATAAACTCATCATTTTAGATCATTTTCAAGCTTAAATCACATCTAAATTAGCTTAATTGGATTAACATAGATTCATTTCTTGTTTAATCAATCTTAGTTCATCTTTTAGCTTTGCATATTTGTGTGTTCTTGAGGCCTTTGAGGCAAAATAGGTTCCTCATACCTATTTTGTGTCATTTTGGGTCTTCTTGATCCTCAAATCATCCTAATTTGCATGCTCCAGTTGCTTGAGTTTGCACACCCACATCCATCTATATCTAAGCATATCAAACGGTGCATGGGCGCATCCGTTTTAGGCTTAAACTAAGGTGGCTTTGATTTTAGTTTGTTTACCATTAAATTTGATTTGATTATATGCTATGACGTTTGTTTGTCTTTGGCCTTCAAAACAGGTTTAGGTGCACACTCAAATCCCAGTCTACATTCTGGCACGCCCGGTGGGACGCAAACCACAATCAACTTGATCAAAACACACTTTTCATTCTTGCTGTCGTAGGAATTAAAAGAAATCATGCCTTCAAGCAAAGAAATCTTGCCTACAGCAATTAAATGTCACCTTCAACCAAAGAAATATCGCCTTCATGAAAAGAAATGTCACCTACAAACAATCCAGTCACGCCTTCTTGCAATGAAATCACACCTTTGAGGAAAGAAATGACACCTATGAGCTCTATTTTCACGCCTGCATAACTGAGATTTTCCTGTGATCGATAACTTCTGTTCCGTCCCAGAATTCTCTTCTGTCGCCTGCACGTAAAGAAATCACACCTGTAACGAAAGAAATCACGCCTCTGATTTTTTATCTGTCACCTTTTTAGGTACAGAATGTCACCTGTAAGAATTAAATGTTGCCTCTGAACTTTCCAGCGTCGCCTATAAGCTGGACAGTGTCACTTTTTGGTTTTTTGTCTTGAGGTTCTGGGGACTGGTTTTTGTTTATTTCTCTTATTACAGCAAAGGTCAAACTAAATCTCGAATGAAACTAAAGGAATGAACTTAGGTGCTAAGTGTCATTGTCAATTTGAAAATCAAACCAAATCTCAAATGCACTAAAGGAACATACAACTCTATTCCCTCATCTGTTTCAGATTTCAAAGCAAGAAAACAAATTCAATCTTGAGTGATCTAAGGGATAAAACAAAGCTTTTTCAAAGTTCTTAAATCAACTCGCTAATCAAATCTTGAATGCACAAAAGGAAAGAACTTGCAAACGTTCAATTCATTTACATTTTGGAGAAAAGAACAAATCAAAATCTAATCACGAGTGTCTTCATTTCAAAGTTCAAACATCACTTAATCAAATTTGGGAAAATGAACAAAATCTGCTTGATGTGCATGTAGGAGTTTTTCAATTCTTGCATAATCCTTGTTAGAGTAAGCAATGTGGAACATTTGAACTTGGACAAGTTCACCTGTTTTTCTTTTAGCGAGGCCTGTCCAAGGAGAAGCGCTTCCTCCTCGGAGAATGACCTCAAACCGGTATCCCCTCTGGCTGGTATACAAATAAGTGAAGTCCAAAAGAATCACTTATATCTCCTAATCACCGGGCGTTCGTGCCAAACACATGTCTGGGGATGGTAAACATTCCTCTCCCCCAGCATTATTGGCAAGGCTCTTAAGTGAGTCATGAGCGGTCAGCATAACCGGGTATGGAGACTCCACGAAACTATTAAAAACCTGATAAACTAGAAGCTACCCTATCTACATCTGAAAGTATCAAAATCCTTGTGCAAGGACCGATTCCAAGGGGTTTACCGGGTCGCCTCAAGATTACTCACCATTTGTATTCCCTTCTAGGGGATACCAAGCTGTGGGCAAGCGATTTTGATACTCACCTTCCTTAGGTAGATCTGTTTGAAGTGCTTGACAGTCAAAGACTCCGTGAAAACACTTGTTGAAACATACACTTTTTCGAAAGCATTTATCAGAGTCTTTTATCTTGTTTGTATCTCACAAAGTTGCTTTGTCCTTTGTGAAGATTGCTTTTATCAAATCCTTTGCCAATGGAAAAACATCAAGCAGATCTATAACTTGGTTCGAAGGACAATCAGAGCAGCCATCCCAAAACTTGGTCATCTCCCATCCCTTTGTCTGTCTTCTTCTGGAAAACCATCTTCTTCCAATCTTGAGCTAAATCCAATCCTAGTCTGCTTCTGTCAGTCATCCCAATCTGAGTCTTAGTCTTCCAAACCATCTTCATCCTTCCTCCTTATCCAACTCATTCGCAAAGTCAGCATGTCTCAAATCTATAATGAGTTTGGTTATGATATCTCTCCTCTCCGTCCAATCGATCCTAATGATGATGAAGGTCTTGTAGACCATGATGCCTATGTCAGCCAGTTTTCTCCAAGCAACCCCCAACATTCCATCATTCCTCCAATCTAGCCAACCATGCCTTCGCACTTATCTCCTAGCACTTCTTTTCATGTCCTCGGCAAAGCAAACCCAGTATCTTATCCATCCCCAGCATACCCTTGTCTTCAACCCAAACCTCTTCCATATGCTCCTTTCAGGCCTCCACCTTCTACTATGGTCATATCCCAGTCACCATCATCCCTTAGAAGTGCTTCACATTACTTTCCTTATCTAAGGCCTCCATCTACCCATCCTCCAAAACATTCTGAAAACCAAGATTCTAGTCTTCCTATCCTTTTCCCCAATCCTCCATCCTATCCCAAACCACCATCCTCTCTTCCAAACCACATTACCAAAAGTCTCTTCCCTCAAGAAAAATGCTCCCCTCAACCCGCTTCATATCCTGTACCTCAAACCATCACCCCCATCTTTTCAGCACCATCATCCCTTCAAACCACTGCAGCTACATCATCCCCTCAAGCAAAACCCAAAGCTCCCTTTTCAAAGTCATCTTTTTCATGGGTGTTCCCTTCTTTCTCTCCTCCTTCGTGAGCATCTACCCAGGCATGATCCCCACCTTCATGTAGGGATCATCCAAGCTCCCCATCTCCTCCACCTTCCAATTCTTCTTCACCGCAAAAGTCTCCAAGGAAACTAATAACAGAACCCAAGGAAGAGCCAATAACAAATCCCACACCAGAAGTTGAAGAACCAAGCAAAAAAGAGCTGAGCAAATCTTCATATGAAGCCATCATTGATGTGGCCTATGCAACGCTCCCATCTATTATCTGTCCTCCATCTATCCTAATCGATGATCTTCTTCCATCCCCCAGCATTGTTGAGACCCCTCCATCTAAAGTCTCTATCCAATTAGCACTGCCTCCTTCTGGCATTACCCAAAGCATATCTGAAGAACCTCATGAGTTCACCCTTCTTCCTACCATTGCAGCTGAAATATCTTCCATCCTTTTATCCATACCATCTAAAGAGTTCTTCCTTCTTCCAGACACCCCAGCAGCAGAGTTCCCAATCCTTCTATCCACTCCCTCTGAAGAGTCCATCCATACATCCCCCAATCCTCTATCTACATAAATCCTATCCTATCAAGATCTTGGCCAAAAGTATGATGAACTACTCACAGAAGAAAATCAAGATCCAATCCCTTCTCTTCTCCCATCACCTCCTATCCAAAATCCTACAATCCCAAGTCTTCCGATCCAAAATCCTACAATCCCAATTCCTCCAATCCAAGATCCTATCATCCTAGTTTCTCCAACTGAAGCTCCTTTACCATCCCCCAATCCTAGTCAAAATCCCAGCATCCTATCCTCTCCTCTTGAGGATCCGCCAGTCCAAACTAAACAGCTGCCATCACTCTATCCACTTGGAAAACTAACATTTGTCAAAGGCAAACCACTTGAAGAAGAAGAAATCAGCTTCCTATCTTCCATCAGAGAACCAGAAAATGGCTATTTGTCATTCACCCCATGTCAGAAATATCCTTGTCTGGATAAAATGTTGAAAAGATGGAACTATCAAGGCAAAGGCCTTGGCACTCACGAACAGGGAAATATACAGCCCATTCAAGGGAAGAAACATCCAAAAGGCTATGGAATTGGTTGCACACTCCCTCCACATCAGCAAAAGGTACTTCATCCAGAAATGTTGGTACAGCTAAGACAAAGTTCAAACATCCATTCAAAACCAACAAAAAATCTTTCAGAGCCCACAATGCAATTCCTCCCCCTCCATCGTTACAACCGAGGAAAACCTATCATATTCCTCCTTCATCCTCCCCATCCATTTTGGGTCCCTATGTCCCAAAGTCTTTCAGCGCATCTCCGTTACCCAGAAAATCCATTTTGGGACCTTATATCCCAAAATATCATCCCCCATCTTATCCTACTCAGCCTTTCATCCAACATCCAAGCATCCCTAGTCAAGATCAACAACGGCACATGTCCACATATCCTATCTACCAATCTCCTTCCATCTCTCCATCCAAATTTCCTCCATCCCAGACAACTCCTCATATTCCTCCCAATGCTCCTCGCAATTTGGATGCCATATCGCGCATGAATAAAGGGAAAAATCCACAAATATCCCAGGATTGTTATGTCCAGTCTAATCGACATGCACAATCAAAGCAAAATCTGATCAAGCAAGCCAAAGCAAACCACTGGCCACAAAGGCCCATCAAAGCAAATGCCAAATCTAATGCATCCCAATGGCTGCAAAGGCCCAATGACGATTACCATGTCCAGTCTAATCGACATGGTCAATTAATGCAAGCTCCAATCAAGCAATCAAATGCACCACAAAGGCCCAGCAAAGAGCCAATCAGGCATGCTAAAGCACCCCAATGGCTCCGAAAACCTAGCAAAGTCCAAGCAAAATCTATCACATGGCCACAAAGGCCTAGCAAAGAAAAAGCACAATCTGATGCCCACCAATGGCCGCAAAGGCACACTAAAGCTAAAACAAAAATGATGTGGATCCCAAAGCAAAAAGATGTAATCCATCTAACAAAAACATCCACAATGGCATCCAACGTTGCCCATCTCCCAGCTCCTCAATCTTCCCCTCCATCTCCTCCATCCTCTAGCATAAATCCTCCATCACATCTATCTCTATCTTCCACATCCAATCATCCATCTTCCTCGCAACATGTGCCAATGTTGATCCTGACAACATCCCCCTATCTTGATCACTTTCCATCCTTCCATCCAAACACTTTCTACCACCATCTTTCCCATCTCCCCCATCTAATCCATGACTTTACATGATCCCCCCCATCCTGCTACAGTTGTACCAACATCCATGCACACAATCAGAAGAAATCAGTGAGGAAAGTCAGCAAAGATCAGTCAACACATCTAAAACAGCAAAGGGAAATCAATGACAAATCAGAGAAATCAGCAAAGTCAACAGGCAATCAGGCTTTAGCATCAACATATGCCTATCAGCTTAAAACAGAAGCATATTTTGGGGAAGAGGCAAGCTTTAGTCACAAAAGTTAAAAAAGTAAAGGCAAAATCATGAGTCTTTATGTGAAAACCCTTCTGGGGCACATTCTGATTCCAAAATAGTAACAATAAAGGGTGTATCTTCTAGTGAAAACTTGGCAATTCAAGCGCTAGAAGATGGAGCTTTGCCTCTTCCTCCTATCTGGGATAACAACACATGATAGTTCCCTATCAACATTGCAGAAACCAAGCTAAATCAACTTGGGTACAGAAGGATGTTTGTGGCTCATCTACATGGTGGTTAACCTGACAGAAAGTGAATCATGACCTTAAGTGCCTTTCTCTGAGGAGTCAATTATCAACTGTGCATGGTCATATGCACATGCCTAGGTGTGATCTTAAGCTTGTCGTCCATCATCTAGCAATGGATCCCCATGACAAGCCGACAACATCAGAAAATCAGCAATCCACATCAAAAAATCAGTGAAGAATCTCTCAGAAGATCAACATCAAATTGCATGATAGCACCAAAATCAGCACAAAACTCAGCGCCACATTAGAGAGTTAGCAACAACATCAAAATATCTGTGCAAAATCAAAAACAGCAGGGCCATCATCAAATCATAAGGGAACATCCAATCAAAGAATCAGCAACACCATCAGAATATCAGTGACAAATCAAAAGGTCACCATCTAATCAAGAGGAAGTGCCAAAATGGCGACATCAGCTGATCAGCAAGCACAACAGCATTAAATCAGAGCTTCAGCAACAAATCAAAATGTCAGTGCATATAAGCACCGAATCAGCAACACATCCAAACAAAATTAGAAGTATCAATGCATATCAGCACAAGCTCAGCAACAAATCAGCAAGATCAGCACAAAGTCAAGGAAAAAACACAAAAATCCATAAAAATTGGATAAATCAAAGGAGCAAATTATCAACAAAGCAAAAATCAAGAGAAAAACATTCGTCCTCTGGTGAAAACTTGGCAATTCAAGCGCTTTGGACAAGTACCATGGTGAAAACCTGGCAAACAGGTGCCATGCGTAGTGCCCCCCCCCTAATTCCTTTCTGCAGTTAGGGGCTTCCTTTCTATCACCTCTTATCCAACATGTCCTCCATCCCCTTTTGTCTCTCACTTCCTTCATTTTCCATTGGATCTTGATGACAAAAATAGAGACTATCAGATGTACATGCTTTTGGGCACCTCCTTGGCATCCATTGCACCTTTCAGCTACATATCCTCTATCCAATCCTTTCATCCTAGCTTCCATCCTTCCTCATCCTCTTGTTGGCATATCTTCCATCCAAGCATACACCATGCCTTTAAAACACATGAACTATCTTAAACAGGGGGCATCCTCTTCCTTGGTGACGTATTCCTTGGAGGCTATCCAAATCCGAATCTTCCATCTCCCAAAATCCTCAGCAATTTCTCTATCCAAATCCAAACCAACCACCATCCAATCCTTCCAGCACTCCTCTATCTTGATCCACTAGCAAACCAACTCAGCGTCCCATATCCTTTATCAGAATCCAACATCCACCATCCACAGCAGAAAGCAAATTCACCATCTTTTGCACCAAAATCCAGAGCTCCAAATCCACAAGCATTATCGTGTTCCAGCCCTTTGAGTTGTTTCCATCCCTTATCCTAAATCAGAAATCATCCTCTTTTTGGCACAACGTGTTGTCTTAAAGAAATCAAAACCTTGTCCTTGCATAGCCTTATCATCTCGAGCAAGAGATTGGCTTGTATTGACAAGAATCCAGTTGACCGAAGATCATTAGTCTATCCTAGGTTGACGCAATCCTATCACTGATCCTCCATTGGGAAAACAGCAGCTCATTTTGTTGACACTTGGTAATCTTCCACCAGCTTTCCATCTTCCACCAGCTTTTCATCCTCCAAGAAACTTTTCCATCTTCAAAATCCTCTAGCAGTTCCACCATCCAATCTCCCCGAATCTTCCTCCATCCAAATCTTCTAGCAGTTCCATCCTCCCCATCCTCAGCATTTTCCTCCATCTTTCCAACACCTAGTATCTTCTCTTGTTATTGGTATCTAGCTATAGGCCAACCTCATTGCAATCCAATGCCATTCATCCCTATCCACACCTTGCTAGCAATCTTCCCAACCTATCCATCTCTTCTAGCTATCCAACATCCAAGATCAAGCTAACTGATGAAATCGCATCCTTCATCTTGTAGCAAGCCTTGATCTTGATCCAATCATCATCATTGGGATATGTTCTTCCCAAATCTGTGTCATTTCAGGATGCATCATCCGCTGCCAGTCCATCTTGGCCTTCCAACCTAGCTGGGGCACCATCTTGCATATCTTTGAAGTTGTCAGCTTCATCCCCAGGTTCTTTGTATATCCTATTCTTGAGTCTTGTACCATAGCGTCAGTCGTGTCTCCACCTAAGCTCATTTGTACATTTGTAGCTTTAGGACCCATCCTTTGTCTTAGTCCTTGTCCGTCCTGCAGCAACATTTGATCAGGAATATCTTGTCCCATCCCCAGCCTCAGAAAACTTTTAGTCCCACTCGGGCCTTGTGCTTCAGCAATATCAATTGTCGACTTATCCTTGCTCATCCTGATTATTCCTTGAACTTCAGCTTTTGCCAGCGAACAACTACACTTATTCTCTCACCAACCCATGGGTCCTTGAGGATATATCATTCCTCCTGTCTGACCTAATCTTCCATCTTGGTCCTTGAGGATATATCGTTCCTCCTGTCCAACCAATCTTCCCACCATCAATCAAACCTAATCTCTCTCCTTGGCAAAGGATGTCTTTTTGGAGTTATCATTTTGATCTTGGGTTTTGTCCTTTGGGTCTTGTTAATCTTTTTTGGCTTCTCATTATCCCACCAGGGTCACCATGATTCATTATATCATGGTGTGCTGCGTGTGTGGATAATCTGGGGCAAGGTCTTTTGATCTTTCACTTCTGCCTGTGAGTCAGTTGTGTGTTTGTGGTTCCTTCAGCATCAGTTTCACCATGTCGCCTCTGCGCTTCATGTGTGATGTTGGGGCAACCCTTTTTGTTTGTTTAGCGTCAGTCCTCGTTAGTCCTCTGTGACGTTGTTGACAGGCCTCGTGATCCCAGTATCCTTGGCAGGTCTCTAACATAGCTATATTAAATCTAGGTTGTGCACTCCCGTTTGCACTTGGAGCTATCTGGTCCCTTGCATTTATCATATAGATTAATCTTGCATCTTTTCATATAGCTGCATCTTGCATCTTGCATTTCCATCTCATCTTGCATATCATCCACCTTT
Source organism: Chamaecyparis obtusa (assembly GCA_027943335.1). NCBI lineage: Eukaryota > Viridiplantae > Streptophyta > Pinopsida > Cupressales > Cupressaceae > Chamaecyparis > Chamaecyparis obtusa. The sequence goes on from BSBK01007049.1 coordinate 166,301, forward strand.
TGCTTATAGAAGTGAGGTTATTTATCTCCCCTTTCTTCCTAAGCCTTCCTTCCTCGTCCCGTCGGGCACTCTCTGTCCTAGGGCGTAATCCCTCTTTCTCCTTGTCCCACTGGGTGCATCTTCCATGATTTTGTCCCACTGGGGCATGTATCCTCTTTCTTCCAATCCCCCCGCGCGTCATACCCTCTTCTTCTAATTCTAGCCTTGGCATCTTGTTTTCTTGTCTTTGATGCCATGCCACTTGCGGCATCGCATCAAAGAGGGGCAAAATGTAGACACCGAAAAATCCTTCAGAAAATAAATTATTTTTGTTTTCTGAAAATCCTTGATGACATCATCATTTATTAATTAATTATTTATTTAATTAATTTATTTATTTTTATGGCATTAAATCCCTCTCTCTTAATTAAAAATCTTTAATTAAGGAATCTAGCCTAAAAATGTCATTTGGACATTATCCCTAATTTATTAATTATTTAATTAATAAATTGACCAAAAACTTCAAAAATAAATTAATTTATTTTTAATTTATTTTTTATCCCAAAGTTGGCCAAAATTCTAAAGAGCACTAAACTCTTCTAGAAAGTCCTAAACCTTCCTCTAAATGGGTCAAATCCCTAAACTAGTCCCTTCAAACCCTAAGCCTAGATATTTAATATTTATTAAATTTACCTTTAATAAATATCTAAATCTCACCAAAAGCCACTTTCCCATCCCTTTCTCCTAATCCTAATCCTAATCCCCTTTCTAATCTTGTCACACTCCATTAGCAAAAGGTTTACCAAAACTTATGCTAACCTCCTCTTAGTCATCCTCCTTAGTCAACAAGGATTGCCACCTCTTGGCCACCTCTTGCAAATGCATTTAAGGATGCATTTAAGTCATCCTTATCTTTCTTACATTCATTCATTATGCATTTAAGACCTTCTTATCCCTTCCTTGCCACCTCTTAGCCTTGGGCACATTTACCAAATTGTGCACATGCCCTCAAACTTTCAACTCAATCCTCCCTTGACACTTGTCAGGACACTTGTCCTTGACTCAACCCTAACCTTAGCCCTAACTCTAACTCATCCTTTTAACCCAAGACCTTTCCTTTTCCTATAAATAGCCTCACTTCTTTGAGCAAACCATCCTCTCTCATCTTTCAACTCTCAAACTCAATAGCAAAGTTATAATGCCATTTTCATTCTAGCATAAGCATAAACTCATCATTTTAGATCATTTTCAAGCTTAAATCACATCTAAATTAGCTTAATTGGATTAACATAGATTCATTTCTTGTTTAATCAATCTTAGTTCATTTTTTAGCTTTGCATATTTGTGTGTTCTTGAGGCCTTTGAGGCAAAATAGGTTCCTCATACCTATTTTGTGTCATTTTGGGTCTTCTTGATCCTTAAATCATCCTAATTTGCATGCTCCAGTTGCTTGAGTTTGTACACCCACATCCATCTATATCTAAGCATATCAAACGGTGCATGGGCGCATCCGTTTTAGGCTTAAACTGAGGTGGCTTTGATTTTAGTTTGTTTACCATTAAATTTGATTTGATTATATGCTATGACGTTTGTTTGTCTTTGGCCTTCAAAATAGGTTTAGGTGCACACTCAAATCCCAGTCTACAATAATATTTGATAATTATTTTTCTTTTGGGATCAATGGATTATTTAGAATATCCTAAAGCTTTGACAAGACTCAAGGTACAAATATTTAGGCCAACCCCTCCATCAATAAGGACTCTTTTGACACAATATTTGTGTATCAAGACTTTTATATGCAGTGGAAGATTCTGAGGATGGTTTAAAGACATGTTGTCTTGTTTGAAAAAGGACAAAAAATGTGGTGCAATGAGGTGTCCAACCATGTTTTGAAATTTTTCAACATCCAAGTTATGTGGAGCATTCATCTCAACAAGAGCCTTTTCCAAGAATTCTTTGTGGATTTGTGAAAGTTTCAATAACTCAAAGATTGAGATTTGCACAGGTGTTATTTGGAGTTGATCCACAAGTTTGTATTGTTTTGAGGATGATGATGTTTGACTTGGTAACGTGATTTTAGGGGTAGTCCCTTGCAAGGTGATTTTTTATTCTTGTCCCCTAGTCACAACTTTATATTTTTCTTCTTGTTGTTTCTCTTTCACGACTATGACATTAATGGTATTTTCATACCCCGATAAAAAATTTATGGTGTTTTCATAAGTATGGGAAAAATTGTCTTTATCATTTCCTCTTTTGTTGTTTTGATTGGAATTATATATTTCTCCCTTTTCATGACATAAGAAGGGAATCTTGAAGGCCATATGATCTTCATTATTTTGGGGACCATAAAATTTGATCGTACCATCAGATATCAAGTCTTTCACCACATGTTTGAGTCACATACACTCATTTGTTTTATGTACTTTGTTTCTATGATATTCACAATGATGGTCATCATTCCACCATGATGGTTTGACTTGTGGTTCATAAGGTCTTGATTCTAGAAACATGATAATTTTATTAGAAATGTGAGTTCTCAAAGATTTATCCAAAAGTTCTCCCAAGGGTGTGAACTTCCTTCTTTGTATTATTTTAAATAAATTTCTTGGCTTATAATCTCCTTAATAATTGAAAAAATTGTTATTATTATTAAAAGGAGTCTTAGAAGTTTGATTGACGTTATTGTTTTTTTTAGACCCACTTGATAAATTAAAGGGGATTTAAGGTTTTTGGCTTCCACAACACCATCATTCAAAAGGTTTTTGTTGGTACTCTTTAGCCAAAACCTAGGATTTTCATTTTTGTTATTATGACCTCTATTATTGTTAACGTTATTATTAGTGTTAGATAACCTTTATTTTCTTTAAATTTTTTTATCTCTCCTTTCTTTACTAACACTTCTTCAATTTTTATCCCATTCTCAATAATATTCTCAAAGGTAGGGGACATTAAAGTTGTAATTGATAATTCATTTCCATATTTAAATTATTCATGGAAATCTCCATCTTTTCTTTCTCAGGTATGTTTCTTGGATATCGAGCAAAAAATTCCTCCATCTTTGGAGGAATCTTAGAAAAGATTCATCATCTTTTTGTTTGGTATTACATAGGTTCAACATGGTGATTTCATGTTCAATATTATACGAATAATGAGTCACAAATTTGGAGGTCTATTCTTCAAAAGTTTTTATACCTAGGGATAGTTTTAAAAACCATTCCATAGCTTTCCCTCAAAAGCTTCTTGGAAATAACCTCATTATGTATGTGGTTTGATGCATGAATTTGATTCTAAGAGCACAAAATTCTCTTAAGTGGTCTTCTGGGTCCAATTTACCCATATATTTATCATATCTTGGAAAAACCACATTTGGAGGTGTAGACACCTAAAAATTCTTTAGAAAATAAAGTATTTTTATTTTCTGAAAAATCCCTGATGACATCATCATTTATTAATTAATTAATTATTTAATTAATTAATTTATTTTTATGTCATTAAATCCTTTTTTCTTAATTAAAAATATTTAATTAAGAAATCCCTCCCAAAAATGTTTAAATCTTATTTAAACATTAATCCCCTATTTATTAATTATTTTAATTAATAAATTGACCAAAAATCCCCCAAAAAAATAATTAATTTATTTTTTGACCAAAACTTGGCCAATTTTCTTAAGACCACTAACCTCTTCCAAAATCTTCTAATCCCTTCTTAATTTCGATTAAAAGGCTAATCCCATCTTTTCTAACCCTAATCTCAACTCAAAATATTTAATTAAGATTAAATATTTAATTTTCATATTTATTAAAAATATTTCAATAAATTTTTCCAAACTTAAGCTTTTGGAATGAATAAACTTTTATTCCATAAAACCTAGGAGAATTCTAGACTCTTCTAGAAATTTCTCAACCCAACCTCTTCACCCATCCTAATCCTAAAATCCCCTAATCCTAATCCTAATCCCCTTTCTAATCTTGTCACATTCCATTAGCAAAAGGTTTACCAAAACTTATGCTAACCTCCTCTTAGTCATCCTCCTTAGTCAACAAAGATGGCCACCTCTTGCAAATGCATTTAAGGATGCATTTAAGCCTTCCTTATCTTTCTTACATGCATTCATTATGCATTTAATACCTTCTTATCCCTTCCTTGCCACCTCTTGGCCTTGGGCACATTTACCAAATTGTGCACATGCCCTCAAACTTTCAACTCAATCCTCCCTTGACACTTGTCCTTGACTCAACCCTAACCTTAGCCCTAACTCTGACTCATCCTTTTTAACCAAGCCCTTCCCTTTTCCTATAAATACCCTCACTTCCTAAGGCAAATCATCTTTCAACTCTCAAACTCAATAGCAAAGTTATAATGCCATTTTCATTCTAGCATAAGCATAAACTCATCATTTTAGATCATTTTCAAGCTTAAATCACATTTAAATTAGCTTAATTGGATTAACATAGATTCATTTCTTATTTAATCAATCTTAGTTCATCTTTTAGCTTTGCATATTTGTGTGTTCTTGAGGCCTTTGAGGCAAAATAGGTTCCTCATACCTATTTTGTGTCATTTTGGGTCTTCTTGATCCTCAAATCATCCTATTTGCATGCTCCAAGTGCTTGAGTTTGCACACCCACATCCATTTATATCCAAGCATATCAAACGGTGCATGGGCGCATCCGTTTTAGGCTTAAACTGAGGTGGCTTTGATTTTAGTTTGTTTACCATTAAATTTGATTTGATAATATGCTATGACGTTTGTTTGTCTTTGGCCTTCAAAACAGGTTTAGGTGCACGCTCAAATCCTAGTCTACATTCTGGCACGCTCGGTGGGACCCACTTCACGGGTTCTTTGCAAACATTCTGATGAGTTTTAGACCATTTTCAGATTTTTCAAAGCTTATAGGTGGACGTAGCACTTAGATCCATTCTTCTTCTTCTTGTCTATATTCTTCTTCCTCTTCTTGTCTATATTCTTCTTCTATTCCGTCTCCTTTCTTCTTCTTCTTCTAGCAAGGAGGTCATGGCCATTTTTTTTCAAAAATAATAATAAAATTCATAAGGAAGCAAAATCATACACACCTTATTTTAGTGCTTAAAATGAACCCCCAAATCATTCTTGAATGCATTAAGGACTAAAATTTGCAAAATTTGTTCTAACAAACAAAACAAAAAAATTAATCAAGGCATTTGCATCCTTGCAACATCAAGGATTTTTAACAATGCATTCATGCAAAGTAGGAATGATCATATCTTTTTGGGCATAAAAAGAACATCAAATCTGCATTCAAACGAGTCAAAACAAAATCTTGAATGAAGCTAAAAGGAAGAACTTAGGTCCTAAAGCGTCATTTTCCATTTGAAAAGCAAACACAATCTTGAATGCCTTAAAGATCAAAACAAAGCTTTTTTAAAAGTTCTTAATCAACACGCACAGTCAATCTTGAATGCCCAAGTCAAAAAACTTGCAAACGCTCGATTTACTTTTTGGAGAAAGGAACAAATCAAAATCTAATCACGAGTGTCTTCATTTCAAAGTTCAAACATCACTTAATCAAATTTGGGAAAATGAACAAAATCTGCTTGATGTGCATATAGGAGTTTTTCAATTCTTGCATAATCCTTGTTAGAGTAAGCAACGTAGAACATTTGAACTTGGACAAGTTCACCTGTTCTACTTTTAGCGACGCCTATCCAAGGAGAAGCGCTTCCTCCTCAGAGAACGACCTCAAACTGGTATCCCCTCTGGCCGGTATACAAATAAGTGAAGAACAAAATAATCACTTACATCTCCTAATCGCCGGGCGTTCGTGCCAAACACGTATCTGGGGATGGTAAACATTCCTCTCCCCCAGCATAATTAGCAAGGCTCTTAGGTGAGTCACGAATAATCAGCAAAATCGGGTATGGAGACTCCACGGAACTATTAAAAACCTGATAAAATAGAGGCTACCCTATCTACATCCGAAAGTATCAAAATCCTTGTGCAAAGATCGATTCCAAGGGGTTTACCGGGTCGCCTCAAGATTACTCACCATTTGTATTCTCTTCTGGGAGATACCAAGCTGTGGGCAAGTGATTTTGATACTCACCTTCCTTAGGTAGATCTGTTTGAAGTGCTTGATAGTCAAAGACTCCGTGAAAACACTTGTTGAAACATACACTTTCAAAGCTTTGTCAGAGTCAGTTGTCTTTGTTTGTATCCCGCAGGGTTTCTTTGTCCCTTGCGGAGATTGCTTTGACTTTAACTTTTGCCATTGGAAACCTTTGCCTCAAAATCAGAAGCCTCTTTTCCAAAGTGATGCCCAGCAAGAGCAAACATCCTAAAGCGAAGTTGCCCAAATCCCAAGCCTATCAAGAGCGAAAAGTTGCCAAGAAGAACACCAAGACCTATCAATCCATTATCCAAGCAACCCAAGCAGAGGAAAAATCCCAAGCCAGACTTGAGAACATTGCCCATAACGCCCGCATCAAATAGTTCACATTCCGTTTCTGAGTTAACCATCACTTTGTCAACCTTGAGCCAGAAGATTAGCCAAATCCTTGTTCATGTCTTGTTCCATCTTCAGATCTTGAAATCTTGTCTCAAACAGCCTTGCATCTTAGTTTCATTCTAGCTTTCATCTTTACATCATTAATCAAAACCTTAGTTGCATTTACATTCATCCTCCTACCAGCATTTTAGAATCAGTCCTTGTCATTTGCACTTGCATCATCCTTCTAGAGCATTGTCCCTTCACCCTTCAAAACCTTTTCCACCAGCATTCTGCCCATCAGCTTTCCATATCTTTCCAGCAGATCCATCATCTTTTGTTCCAAATCTAGAGATCCACCAACACTTAGTGTTCTACCTTTTGAGTTGTTCCTATCCTATATCCAAGATCAGAGACCATCATCCTCTTTTTTGACACAACGTGTTGTCATAAAGAAATCAAACCTTGTCCTTGCATAGCCATCATCTCGAGCAAGAGATTGGAGTGCATTGATAAGAAACTTGTTGACCGAAGATCATCAGTCTATCTTAGGTTGATCCCATCATATCTCTAATCCTCCATTTGGGAAAAATAGCAGCTCATTTGTAGACCGCTCAGTAATCTTTCACCAGCTTTCCACCAGCAATCTATCTTTCCTCCACCGTCTTGATCCATATCCATTCCATCCAGCTTCCATCATCGCCATCTTGATCCCTATCTTTGCATTTGCATCTTAGAAGTCATTATCTTTAGAAGTTCATCAACTTTGCATCCATCAACATCTTTTAGCCAAACATCTTGCATACATTTAGCACTTGCATCTCCATGCTTGTTGAGACCAGATCTCAGAAAAGAAGAAGCATGAATCCTTATCCACCAACAACCTCATCCGATCCCAACCTTTTCACCAACGTCATGATGACCTACAATCCCCAGATCCAAGCCAATAACCCATGTGAAGATCCAAACATCCCTTCATCCCCGTTGGCAATCCAAGCATTTGCAAATCCTCCAGAAAACCCACCAGCGACCAATGCCCTTGTACTGCAACATCAACAAAGCACGTTTGCCCACTATCTGCCAGAAAGTACCTCCATCCCACCATCTCTCTATCCACGCATCCCCATCAAAACAATCCAAGTTTCAGCACAAGCATATTCTCCGTTTGACCAATCATTCCCTGATCCTATCATGCAAACACCCGAAGAGCTTTCCACCATTCCCCTTTTCTTGCAAGGAAGCCTCGCCAGTCCCACAACACAAGCTACAGCGCCATCCGCTTCATCTCCTACCCCTTTTGCTTCATCATCTGCTATGGCTGCCCAAGCCCAAATCCAAACCCAAAGTCAGCTTCCACCTCTCACACAAGCTTTTACACCACCGCCATCCGCAAGTCAAGCAATGCCTTTCACCATCAAAGGAGCACCGTCACCCTTCACCCCCCAAGCACCCGTACCTTCTTCTTTGGGGTTAGCGCAATCGCTTCCCATTCCAACCTCATCTTTCTCTTGGGTGTTTCCTTCATTTTCCTCCTCACAAGCATCCGCTCAACCACAACCTCAACAAGCTCCTTTCTCTCAAATATCATTCGTGTCCCAAGCTCCCGTTGCTCCTACCATTCCATCATCCGCTGCAGTGCACCCTAACACAAGCTCTCAGTGGGGCCTTACACAAGAAGAAATGAAGGCATGGGGGATCCCATCTCAATCCCCTACATCTATGGTTGCAAGTCAACAAACCGCCTTCACCCAAGCAGCATAGCAGCAACTACCCCAACCACCGCTGGCTTCAAGCTATTCGTCTCAAATCCCAAATACCTTCCAGCAAGTTCCACCACCTCAACAGCCAACTTTCCCTAGCTATCTTACCCCATCACCCTTTGCTTCTAGCTTCCCCACATCTGTTCCACCTCTAAGTAACGCAGGCATGCACCCAGCTTATATCAGCCAAACCCAAAGCCAACCTCAGCAACTACCACCATCATACCCACAAGCAGCATCATTCCAATAGCCTCCCCCACAGCAACCACATGTCCCCTTTCAGCAAACAACCATCATTCCTCAACAACAGCAAGTCCCTTGCTATCAGCCTCAGCAACAACAAGTTCCCACCCATCAGTTACAACAGCAAGTTCCAAATGTCCAATATCAGCAAGCAGTCCCACAACAACCGCCAGTTCAACAACAGCAAGCAGCCCAACAACATCAAGCGGTTCCATATCATTTACCACAATATCCCCCTATGCCACACCAGCAATATCCCCAGCAACCATTGCCCCAAAATTAGTTCCAACCCATTTATCCACAACAAGCGCCATATCCAGTTCCACAACTTCCATCACAAGCAGAAGTCTTAGTTCCCTCGCCACTCAATGCTGAGTGGGAAGCAATGAAAAATGCTCTAAAGGAGCTACAAAGTGGAACAGAGAATAAAACATACAAGTTCGAAGAGGTGTGCTCATATCCCTTCGATCGGTCCATAGCAACTATCCCTTTCCCCAAGCATTTTGAGATGCCCAAGTTCGACAAGTATCGAGGGAAAGGAGATCCAGTAAACCATATCAAAGAGTTCTACATGGCGTGCCAAGAAGTGGCTTACAGTGATAACTATCTCCTGCGCCTGTTTCCCAAAAGCTTGGGAGGAACTACTGTTGAGTGGTTTTACAAAATACCACATGGGACAATAAAAACCTTTGCTAAACTCTCTGAGAAGTTCATCACACACTATGCCCATAATGTGGAGAATGAGTTGTCTTTGCTAGACCTATGCAGCTCAAAGAAAACAGATGGAGAAAGCCTTGCAGAATACTTGCAAAGATGGCAGAATCTTACAATCAGGTTATCATATCAGCCGTCAGAGAAGCATCTAACAAAGATCTTCATTGATAACTTGCATCCAAAGCTATCCCATCACATGTGAATGAACTATCTCCAGACATAGCAAGACATCAAGAGCAAAGGCATAGGCATCGAGAAAGCTCTCCTAGACGAAGGCACTATTCGTCACTTCAAGGATGATTCCAAGAACAAACCCAACAATGATAAATCCTGTTACTGGAATCGTAACAAGAATGTTGTTACAGATGGAGCCACTGACACTAAGAATGTACAATTCATTGTGGCTAGTCCTACACCAGCTCAAACATACCAACCGCCACAAGCGTCCATCTATCAGCAACCACCAACTCCCGCATATCAAGCACCTATTTATCAGCAGCCTCCTCAAGCTCATCAGCCACCTATGCAACAGTATCAGCAGCAATACCAACAGCAACAGCCAGCACGTCAAGGCAATCCTGTTAACATAGTTAACGTTGCCCCAAGGCAGAACAAGCCCAACAATCAGAACAATCCAAAGAGGACTTTCACACCTTTGGGTGAGCTTCTGGATCAGATCTTTTATCGGCTAGCCAAAGAAAATATGATCACATATCCACCCATCCCACAGAAGGATGACAAGGCACCAAAGTCTAATTGGTATAAAGAAAATGAATACTGTGATTACCATCGTGTGAAGGGGCACACAACATTGAAGTGCATGCGGCTTAAGAACTACATCCAGGATCTCATTGATCACAAGGAGATCCAGGTCGATGCACCAGCTCAAGCTTCACCCAATGTCAGTTTGCAAATATATCAAAATGTGTTCCCTCAACACGATGCCGGGAAGAATCAAGCCAGTGCAAATCAGCCCCAAAATCGTGGCAAAGGCAAGCAAGAAGATCACACAGCGGCCTACATCAACTATGACAAGTATGTCAGATGCATAACTCAAGTTGAGCCCATCCAAGATGAGCCCACCATCAATACCATCCACGTCAGAGGGCCGGATCGACAATGTGCTACAACTACCCGCAGTGGTAGGATAACTATTGCCGGTGCTCCTCCGAGATCAGCTGCTCCTCCAAGGCCAACGTCTACTGCATCCATAGCATAGTCTAACACCAGGCCAGCATCAAATGCACACGCAACATAGCAGAATGCACCAAGTGCACAATACAATATCATAGAGCATCTTGGGAACATGCCAGGCCAAATATCTATCTTGGATTTGCTCCGCACATCACCCATCCATCAGGAGATCCTGGACAAAGCTCTAAAAGAAGGCCATGTCCCCACGGACATTAACACAACTTAGTTTGAAACTCTTGTGGGACACCTATCAGCAGCATGTGCCTTATCCTTCAAAGAATCTGATATACCAGATGTCACTCTTGACCATACTCTCCCTCTCCGCATTGCCGTCATGGTCAGAGACTTTTCCATCAAACGGGTTTTAATAGATAATGGCTCAGCCCTCAACTTGTGCACATTAAAATTTATCAAGAAGATCGGGTTCACAAAGGCCGACATACAACATGAGATGATCACCATCAAAGCATATGATAACTTGGAGCGTACCTCTGAAGGTACTATCACCTTGCCTATCCAGCTAGGCCCAGCAACGCAAGATACTGTCTGCCACGTTGTTGATCTCGACCTACCATTTAATATTCTTCTCGGTCGCCCATGGATCCATTCCATTAGGGCTGTACCATCTACTTACCATCAGTGCATCAAGTTTCCACATCAAGGCACTGAGGTTACCATCCACGCTGATCCTAACCCCTTCGCATACTACCGTGTGATGGAAGCATCTTTCCCTCATTCTACTCATTGTCCTGGAACCGATATTGGTACTTCTATTGCTAGTTCATCCCGATCCCATCGTGATCCAGAGACCATCCTCTCTTCCACCTTATCATCCGTCAAGATCAACAACCAGGGTTGTGGCGAATACAGCCTCAGTGATGCATTTGCTGTAGGGGCTCTTCCACGTGATCCACATACTCAAGGGCGCCCAAGTTGTCAAAACAAGCCTGTTGAGGAACATTATAAGCTCAAGCAAATCAGAAACATGACTTTTGAGTCTCATGGTACCATCAACAGCAAAGAAATGGATCTAGATATTAACAAATGGTTATACAAAGATCCCCCATCACGTGACACACAACTTCTTGAGTACTTCAAAGAGAAATATCCAATCCCCTACAAAAATGTCACAGAACACTATAACTATCAAGGTGGTGGTCTAGGACCACAAGAGGACGGAAATTTGTTTCCTATCATACCATCCCAAAATCCAGAACAGCAAGGACTTGGCTTTAATACCTCTCTCCTGCTTGAACAAGAGCCCAATACCACAACTGCGGACACTAACATGACCAATGTGAACTTTTTGAATAACCGGGATGACCTCGTGGAAATCGAAGACATCCCCAAAGAGAAAGACATCCGATCCTACGACGATATCTTTGCCGACGACACCCTCCTGGGGACTTCTGTTCTCCAACAACTCTCCATTAACCTCATAGATCTTCCCCTCACAAACCCCGACCTCATAGATTGGGACCAACCAAGCATCACACACATCGACGAGTTCCAAAGCGCACAAGCACTCCTAGAATTCATGGGGGCATCAGGTCCAGCAAGCAATCAGGATCCAACATCAACCTCTGTCTATCAGCTTCACCCAGAAGGATATTTTGGGGAAGAGGCAAGCTTTAGTCGCAAAAATGAAATAGAAAAAGAACATCATGAGTCTTTATGTGAAAACCCCCTTGGGGCACATTCTGATTCCAAAATAGTAAAAATAAAGGGCGTATCTTCTAGTGAAAACCTGGCAATTCAGGTGCTAGAAGATGAAGCCTTGCCTCTTCCCCCTATCCAAGATTATAGACCAAAGCAATCTCCAATCATCATAGAGGAAACCAAGTCAATCAACTTGGGAACAGAAGAATGTCCAAGGATCACCTACATTGCAGTTAACCTAACAGAAGGAGAAGAAATCGCTCTCAGTGCCTTGCTCAAGGAATCCATTATCAACTTTGCATGGTCATACGCCCATATGCCTGGGCTTGATCCAAACCTTGTTGTTCATCACCTATCAGTAGATCCAAATGTCAAGCCAGTGAAGCAGAAGCTAAGGAAAATGCATCCAAAGGTAGCATTGCTCGTCAAAGTAGAGCTTGAGAAGCTCCTCCAAGCTAAGATCATCAGAGCAATAGATTATTCAGAGTGGATCTCTAACATGGTGCCAGTCACAAAGCCTTCTGGCGACATTAGAATCTGTACTGATTTTAGGGACTTGAAAAAGGCATGTCCTAAAGATGATTTCCCGCTACCTAACATAGACATGATCGTAGACCTTACAGCAGGTCACGAAATGCTATCACTCATGGATGGATTTTCAGGCTACAATCAGATTCATATAGCAGAAGCAGATCAACATAAAACAGCATTCACAACCCCATGGGGTACCTTCTGCTACAACATGATGCTATTTGGGCTAAAGAATGTAGGGGCCACATATCAGAGAGCAATGACAGCAATCTTCCATGACATGATCCACAAGATCCTTGAGGACTATGTGGATGATATCCTTGCAAAATCCAAAACAAGAGATGAGCACCTCAACATCCTAGAGCGTGTATTTGATCGTCTGAATCATTATGGCTTAAAGTTAAATCCTAAGAAATGTGTCTTTGGCGTAACATCTGGCAAGCTTCTAGGCTTCATCGTCTCTAGACGAGGCATAGAGATCGATCCTAAAAAGGTAAAAGCAATAACAAAGATGCCTCCACCAAGAAATCTCAAACAACTCAGAAGCCTACAGGGCAAGCTTCAATCAGTTTGGCGGTTCATCTCGCAACTAGCAGACAAGTGCCAACCCTTCTCACATCTCTTATGCAAAGACACCAACTTCAAGTGGGATCCCATATGTCAAAGAAGCTTTGATAAGCTCAAGGAGTATCTAGCTAATGCTCCAATCCTAGTACCACCAATTCCAGGATGCCCACTCATCCTTTACATCTCAACAACAGCTACAGCACTAGGGGCACTCCTAGCACAACATGATGATGAAAATAGAGAATGAGCTGTCTACTACATCAGTCGCACTCTTGTGGGCTATGAGCTTAACTATTCACCCATGGAGAAAGCATGCCTAGCAGTGGTCTTTGCCACTCAAAAACTTAGACATTACATGCTTAGCCACACAATCAAGCTCATATCAAAGGTGGATCCTCTTAAGTATCTGTTATCAAGGACAACCCTCACAGGCCGTATGGAAAAATGGGTCATGTTACTCAGTGAATTTGACATTCAGTATATAGATCGCAAAGCAATCAAAGGGCAAGTCATTGCCGATTAGCTAGCAGAAGCACCACTGGTGGATGCCTATCCACTAATCATGGAATTCCCCGATGAACACTTATGCATGATTGAAGAGCAGCCCATGTGGAAACTATACTTTGATGGTTCCAACACATCCCATAGCTCTGGCGCAGGAATCCTATTCGTCACACCTCAAGGTGACTATATTCCAAAATCATTCAAGTTGGGATTCCCCTGTACCAATAACATTGTAGAATATGAGGCACTCATCTCAGGTCTCAGAACAGCTATCCAATGGAACATCATAGAACTACAAGTCTTTGGAGATTCACAGCTCATTATCAAGCAAGTCCTTGATGAGTATCAGACAAAGGACGATAAATTGCTACCCTACAAGCAACTGGTCGATAAACTGAAAGAGCATTTCCTACATCTACAATTCAATCAGATCCCAAGGCTTCAAAACAAAGCAGCAGATGCAATGGCAACCATCGGATCCTTATTGGAAATCCCACGTGACGCAACACAATATGAATTTCTAGTCAAGCAGCTACACTTGCTAGCTTATGAGAACACCGATGCAAACATGGTGTGTGTCTTGGTTGGTCCCCAATCCCCATGGTACCACGACATCCATGCATATCTAAAAAATGGTATCATATCTCCCCATCTCACCAATAACCAACGCCAAAACCTTATTCGCAGAGCTTCCCGCTACACTCTTGTAGCCAACACCCTATATCGTCGTGGGTATCATAATGTCCTATCTAGATGTTTAGACTCAAACGAGGCCGTCCTGGCCTTACAAGAAGTTCACGCTAGAATTTGCGGTGCCCACACGAGTGGCATGGTTCTAGCAAAGTAGCTGCTTAGAGTTGGATATTATTGGCCAACAATGGAACATGATGCGTGTGAATTTGTCAAGAAATGTCTCCCATGTCAACAACATGCCAATTTGATACATGCACCAGCACAGGATCTACAGCCTATTGCACCACCATGGCCTTTTTCATGTTGGGGCCTCGACCTCGTTGGCTTGATCACCCCCCTCTCTTCGGATGGACACAAGTATATCATAACAGCCACAGAGTACTTTACCAAATGGGTTGAAGCGATTCCGCTCACCCTAACCACTGGCATCCAAATATCCAAGTTCATCCTTTACCACATCATTTGCCGCTTCGGCATACCATCTACCATTTTCACAGACCATGGCACACCTTTTGAAAACTAGCATGTGGATGATCTATGTGCCAGACTCCACATCCATCACCGTTTCTCCAGTCCATATTTCCCTCAAGGAAATGGCCAAGCTGAGGCAACTAACAAAACTATCTTGAAAATCCTCAAGAAGGTTGTCAATGATTCTGGTCGTGACTGGCACCTCCAAATCAATCCCACCCTTTGGGCCTACCACACTTCTTATCGCACTCCCACAGGCACCACCCCATACTCTCTTGTATATGGTGCTGAAGCCATTCTACCGATCGAGGTTGACCTCCCATCCTTGCGCGTCTCCATGAAGAACTATACAACTGATGAAGACTATCGTGTGGCCCGGCTCACACAGCTAGATCTGCTAAATGAAAAGAGACAGCAAGCTTACGATCACCTGGTGGCATACCAAAATTGACTCAAAAGGAGTTATAACAAAAAGGTCCATCCTAGACAATTCCAGGTCGGTGACATGGTCCTTAAAGAAAATTAGAAGGTCCTAGCAAATAGAGAAAAGAAAGGCAAGTTTGAGCCTACTTGGTTGGGCCCCTATGTTGTCACCGCATCCTTCGGCTCGGGAGCCTATCAGCTATCAACACCAGAAGGTGAGCCCTTGAATGATCCTATCAACATCATCCATCTGAAGAGGTTCTATGCCTGAACTTGATCCTGCATATATCAGAAAATCCAAAAATATTCAAAAATATTCAAAAAAGCAAAAAAAAAGAGCAAAAAAGCAAAAAAGAAAAGAGAAAGAGAAAATAATCATCCAAACGGTGAAAACTTGGCAATTCAAGCGCCTTGGACAAGTATGTTGGTGAAAACCTGGTAAACAGGCGCCAACATAGTAAACTGGGCTATTTATCTATTCAGTTGTCCTTTCAGCTACCGTCCTCTTCCTCCATCCATAACAGATCTCCCAGCAGTTCCATCTCCCCTATCCTCCAAGCATTCGGCTTCCATCTTCCTCCAACCCATTTGCAATCCATATCCTATTCCAAAGCTTTGTACCATATCTTGTACCATATCCCTTTCCCTTTCCTGTACAGCGCTTTCCTCCCTATATTTATCCTTCTTGTCTCCGTCCTAGTGAGAGTCCCGCCGAGTGTGATCTTCCTATCCCCAATCCTGAGCTTCTGTACATATCCCTTGTGCATATCGTTCCTCCTTGTTGTACATAACCTTTGTCTGTCCTGCAGTAGCATTTGATCAAATATCTTATCCCATCCCCAGCCTCAGAAAATTTGTAGTCCCACTCAGGCCTTGTGCTTCAGCAACATCAATTGATGACTTATCCTTGCTCATCCTGATTATTCCTTGAACTTCAGCTTTTTGCCAGTGAACAACTACACTTATTCTCTCACCAACCCATGGGTCCTTGAGGATATATCGTTCCTCCTATCTGACCTAATCTTCCATCCTGGTCCTTGAGGATATATCGTTCCTCCTGTCCGACCAATCTTCCCACCATCAATCAAACCTAATCTCTCTCCTTGGCAAAGGATGTCTTTTTGGAGTTATCATTTTGATCTTGGATTCTTTGTCCTTTGGGTCTTGTTAATCTTTTTTGGCTTCTCTTTATCCCACCAGGGTCACCACGATTCTTTATATCACGGTGTGCTGCGTGTGCGGATAATCTGGGGCAAGGTCTTTTGATCTTTCGCTTTTGCCTGTGAGTCAGTTGTGTGTTTGTGGTTCCTTCAGCATCGGATCCTCCATGTCGCCTCTGCGCTTCATGTGTGATGTTGGGGCAACCCTGTGTGTTTGTTTAGCATCAGTCCTCGTCAGTCCTCTGCGACGTTGTTGACAGGCCTCGTGATCCCAGTATCTTTGGCAGGTCTCTAACATAGCTATATTAAATCTAGGTTGTGCACTCTCATTTGCACTTGGACCTATCTGGTCCCTTGCATTTATCATATAGATTAATCTTGCATCTTTACATATAGCTACATCTTGCATCTTGCATTTCCATCTCATCTTGCATTCACCCATCTTTGCTCTTGGAAGCTTGGTAATTTATCTCCCCTGCTTCCTCAGTCGTTCCTTCTCTGTTTCCTTTCGAGAAAATTCCACAATGTTTACTCCTTGCGTTATTTTCTCGAGGGGGCACAATCCCTTATTCTTCTAAATTCTAGCCTGGGGCATCTTATTTTCTTGTCTTTGAAGCCATGCCACTTGCGGCATCGCATCAAAGAGGGGCAAAATGTAGACACCTAAAAATCCTTTAGAAAATAAAGTATTTTTATTTTCTGAAAAATCCCTGATGACATCATCATTTATTAATTAATTAATTATTTAATTAATTAATTTATTTTTATGTCATTAAATCCCTTTTTCTTAATTAAAAATATTTAATTAAGAAATCCCTCCCAAAAATGTTTAAATCTTATTTAAACATTAATCCCCTATTTATTAATTATTTTAATTAATAAATTGACCAAAAATCCCCCAAAAAAATAATTAATTTATTTTTTGACCAAAACTTGGCCAATTTTCTTAAGACCACTAACCTCTTCCAAAATCTTCTAATCCCTTTTTAATTTCGATTAAAAGGCTAATCCCATCTTTTCTAACCCTAATCTCAACTCAAAATATTTAATTAAGATTAAATATTTAATTTTCATATTTATTGAAAATATTTCAATAAATTTTCCCAAACTTAAGCTTTTGGAATGAATAAACTTTTATTCCATAAAACCTAGGAGAATTCTAGACTCTTCTAGAAACTTCTCAACCCAACCTCTTCACCCATCCTAATCCTAAAATCCCCTAATCCTAATCCTAATCCCCTTTCTAATCTTGTCACATTCCATTAGCAAAAGGTTTACCAAAACTTATGCTAACCTCCTCTTAGTCATCCTCCTTAGTCAACAAAGATGGCCACCTCTTGGCCACCTCTTGCAAATGCATTTAAGGATGCATTTAAGCCTTCCTTATCTTTCTTACATGCATTCATTATGCATTTAAGACCTTCTTATCCCTTCCTTGCCACCTCTTGGCCTTGGGCACATTTACCAAATTGTGCACATGCCCTCAAACTTTCAACTCAATCCTCCCTTAACACTTGTCAGGACACTTGTCCTTAACTCAACCCTAACCTTAGCCCTAACTTTGACTCATCCTTTTTAACCAAGCCCTTCCCTTTTCCTATAAATACCCTCACTTCCTAAGGCAAATCATCTTTCAACTCTCAAACTCAATAGCAAAGTTATAATGCCATTTTCATTCTAGCATAAGCATAAACTCATCATTTTAGATCATTTTCAAGCTTAAATCACATTTAAATTAGCTTAATTGGATTAACATAGATTCATTTCTTATTTAATCAATCTTAGTTCATCTTTTAGCTTTGCATATTTGTGTGTTCTTGAGGCCTTTGAGGCAAAATAGGTTCCTCATACCTATTTTGTGTCATTTTGGGTCTTCTTGATCCTCAAATCATCCTATTTGCATGCTCCAAGTGCTTGAGTTTGCACACCCACATCCATTTATATCCAAGCATATCAAACGGTGCATGGGCGCATCCGTTTTAGGCTTAAACTGAGGTGGCTTTGATTTTAGTTTGTTTACCATTAAATTTGATTTGATAATATGCTATGACGTTTGTTTGTCTTTGGCCTTCAAAACAGGTTTAGGTGCACGCTCAAATCCTAGTCTATAGGAGGAAAATACACCATGATAAAATTTTCATTAAAAGGAAAAGGGCATATTTCTACAATTAAAAATGGTTTAGGTTTGGCTTCCATTTTCATTCTATCAATTTGATTTTTGTATTCGTAGCTCCTAATGGATTTTCTTCTTCCTCATCCTTATTCAAGGTTGATGTGTCATAGTCATGATGAAGTTTAACTCCTAATCAAGATAAATTGAGGAAATGTATTTCTTTATCCCTTTCTAGAATTTTATCCATGAATTTGAGGAATAACGGATCTTGGGATGCCTAATTAACCCTTTCTTTGGTTGCTTCTTCATTCCTTCAATTTCTAGGATGATTATAATTTTGATTTTTGTTGGAAATATTCAAGATTATCTAGGTTACTAAGAGGGGAGGGGTGAATCAGTAACTTCAAAACTTTTAACAGATTTAGATCTTAATAATATTAGATTGATAATCTGACTGCATGCATGAGTAATAGAAAGAATAAAACATTCATAACACTTAGAACATAGAGATTTTGTGACCCAGAAACCTTCCAAGTAGAAAGTAAAACTGGGGTGGGGATGATACCCACAAAAATTCAATACTGCAATATAAAGTTTTCCAGTTAAGGCTTACAATGATCACTTCTAATGATCTGCCCTGTTAGGAGCAATAAGGACTGCTAGGTCCACCTTGTTAGAGGTTTTAAAAACATACAATGAAGTATGCACTCAGTTAAGAGATTTTTACAAAGACTGTTAAGTCTACCCAGTTAAAGGATTTCAAGCTGATTCACCTATTAGAATGAAACAGTAGATCTCTTACTTGCAACTGTACTTGCTGATTGAGATTCTCTGATGTACTGATCACCTTCTGTGATGGATAGATCTTTGCTACTTCTTATACTGCTGTAGCCCTTTGTAATTCACTTATCTCTGCCTTTCTCTCTTTTTCATACTTCTCTATATCTTTCTTTTGGATATGACATAAAAAATTGTTTATATATCAATCTAAGTCAATTCCAAAACAATTACAAAGTAGGCTCTTAAACAAGTAAACATAAATATTACTAATTCGGCCCAAATATAGTTACACGATTACTGCAAACTAACTGGGTGACTTTCTGATACTCAGCATCCACTGCGTTACTCGGCATCATCATGCACTCGGTAGAAGTGGAAGCTTGGTCCATACTAACCACTCGGTTGTAGTTTCAAACTCGGTAAATACTGGAGACTCGGTAGATAAAGTGTTACTCGGTAGAAACTAAATTTCATGTTTAACCATGCAGCACTCGGTAAACACTGTGAAACTTTGCGAGCTCGGTATGCACTGTTCTTCTTGGTAAGCTCTATTCTTCTCGGTAAGCTCTGCTCGGTAAGCTCTTCTCTACTCGATAAGCTTTGTTTTGCTCAGTATGTACTATTCTACTAGGTAAGCTCTGTTCTGCTTGGTAAGCTCTGCTCTACTCGGTAAGCTCTGTTCTGCTTGGTATGTACTGTTCAGAATAAGTGTTGTCACTAATGAAAATCATGCTTAATGCCAACAATCTCCCCCTTTGGCATTAGTGACAAAAACACTTATTGCCAAAACTTATATACAAGAATCATGCTGAATCTTTTTTTGATTTTTCAAAATTTATCTTTGTCAAACTACTGTTTATACATTTCATGACTCCCTTATATAGAGTACTTTCTCCCCCTTTCGTATTACACACCTTAATCTTATACACTTTCTCCTATACATTTTCTCCCCCTTTTTGACAATAATGCCAAAGGTGTATATACAAGTATTTTACAGGGAGAATCCAAAATGTGAAAGAAAATCAAAATGTACCTTTATGATTAGTGCCAAAGTTGTGTCCCAATTCTCTTGCAGAATCTTGCATGTTTGGAGTGCAATTTGGACTTCTACAGAGAGTTCAATCATGTGATCTGCAATGGAAAATTGATTGTCATGGAGTAATGCTTTTGAGTGAACAATGTGCTTTTGCATTATGTCCACGATGGGAAGGATCATGTTCTGAATATCTATCAGTGTTGACCAGATCTTTGTATCTTCTTTTAATAATTTTGACTGCCTATTTGATAGGAATGTGATTTTCATATGATGTGTAGATCTTGAACTAGGTTCAAGTTGCAACTTCTGTACAATGTCCTTCAGATCCTCATTAATCTTATTCAATTTATCCTTGACTTCCTTAGTGAACTCGGCAACATTACATAGCTTAGCAACAAGTGAGGTAACATTGGAATAGGAGGACTCAATATCTGTCAAAACTGAAGATAGTTCTACCTGATTAATAGCTATATGCTGAGCAACATGCTCAAGCACGTTATTGTCAAACTTCTTCTCGACTTTCTCAAAAATATTTTCTGACACAGAGGAATCCTCATGGAACTTGTTTAGTACCTCAGCTAACTGTAACAAAATATGTTGAGACAAATCAACTTTAATACCTAATGCTTCTGACAAAATATCCTTTTCATCTTCAATAATTTTATATTCCTTGTCCCTTTCTTCTTTTAGTTTCTTCTACTTTGCTTTCTTTTGGAGGAGTTCACCAATGTTTTGCATTTGGTCTACTGAAAGATTTGCAAAGTCTAATTTTGGAATCTCTATCTCCTCATCTAAGTCTATATCCTCTTCTACATTCTTACTCAAAAAAGTTGTACTCGGTTGAGCCTTAGGATCAACTGTTATTGCACTTAATGCCTTTGTAGAAGTTATTGTAGACATTGTAGGACTAGCTGTGAAAAATGATAAACTACCAACTGGAATACTTGAAGGGCTCAAAACTGAAGTATTCACAATTGTAGAATCAAAAACTAAAATACTTACTGAAGTATCCAAAACTGAGGTACTTACTGCTGAAAAAATTGATATGGAAGTAGGTACTGAAGTAGATATAGGAGATTGCAACTCGGTAAAAGAGGTGGTAGTCATTTCTGTCGATGATACATTGAGTTGTGCTAGTGATGATTTGACATTTGATATATCTATGGAAGTTGTCACAATCATACTTGAAGTTATCTCCGTGCTAGGTGTAGCAACTTTTGCTAGAGAGTGAGGAAGTGAGGCAATGACTTCTGCAGCTATCCAAACAATATTATCTTCCTCATCACTTTGCTTGTCTACCTTGGTATCTTCTTCATGTTCATCACTGTCATCATCAATATCCTTGATTATCACAGTTTTGGCGCTCGATTTGTGAAGATTATAGATGTTTTTCCATGTGGCAGTGGCACTCTTCACAACCGACTCAATATCTTTGATCAAAATCAAACAATTATTGAATTTGAGTGTCAACTTATTTTCATTATCTATCAATGCCTTATTAATTTCAGCATTTTTCAAACTTGGCATTAATTGCCTCAAGATTTGAGCATAGATGTCCTTGACAATTTGTCTTGCATTGGACCATCTCAACTTAATTTTGTTTAGCAGAATTCCTAGGATTTGAGAAGCTATCTCTTTAGGTGAGTATTTCCATTTTCCCATTTTCTCGATAACATCTTCAATTTCCCACTGCTCTTCCTCAGATCTGATTTCATATTTGAGAGATTTGAAGTTTGTAATTCCAGATCCTTCTCTCATATCCTTGATCTTTTCTTTTAATGAAGGAGGAGGCCTTTTGAATACTATTTCTTCATTGTCTTTTCCTACCTTGCCTCTTGCACTCCTTCTTGTAAATATTGTAGAGGGTTTCTTGGGTGCCTTGGTGATAATTACTTTTCCTTTCTTCTTTGCTGGTACTTGTTCTTCTTCCTCCTCATCCTTTTTCTCTTCTTCTTCTTCAAAGTCCTCTCCTTTTTCCTTGGTTGACATTAGAGGTGTGCTAGCTTGTATTTTGGCCATCCTCTTTCTTCCTTTGTTAACTACCTGTGGAAGCTTTATACTAAGCTTAATTCTCTCCTTAGCTTCTTCATATGTCCCAAAATTTGGTGCCTTTGGATTAACAGGTTGATTAATTAGGGCTTCAATAATATTCTTGGTTTCATCAATATTTACCTCATAGGGAAGAGGTTTCACATGTACAATCCTTGGTTTTGCTGCCTGTATGTATAGATTATCACAGTCCACCATGAAACAAATATCATCTTTGTAATCTTCCACCAATTTCTGTGGAATCCGGAATCTATTGTTCATTTTCTCTTTAAATGATTCAAAATAGTTATCCATTATGCTTTCAAAATTGTCACCCATTTCTGAAATGTATTCATTCATCTGATAAAGAACCGGCACATCTTTTCTCCATACTATCGTGCCTTTTGATGGGAAAAACTTTTGAGCATAGAAAAATAAACAAACCAATAGTGAGCCAAACTTACATGGATTGTTCTTTGAGGTTTGGATGCCCTCCATGTTCTTGTTGAACTGCTTAAACAAAAGATCTGCTAGGTCAAATGATAGATTGTTCTTTACAATTTTATATGCTAGGTCAACTGCTTCACACGGAACACTGTTCTACCGACTTGAACTGTATATCTTGTGAGCTACGATATGTATACCAAACTTCAATTCTGCATCAGTAATTCTTCTTATCTTCATACCTCTACTGTCCCACTTGGCTAGGGTTTTCTCTTCTAGTTTCATCCGACCTAGGGTTTTTATAGATTTTGCCTTGTCAAGCATGGGAAGACCAGTGATTTGGTGAATCATCTTCTTTATAATATCTACTGGTTTTTCAAGCCATATTTTACCTTCATGTACTCAGCTGAGGATATATCTGACCCATTTTATTTGAAAGCTCCAAGGCAAGTGTGTGATGTGAACTAAACCCTTATCTTCCAAATGTTGATGCTCCGGTTTGAGAACACCATCGACACATAGTTCCTCACAAATAGTATCTATCTCTAGGGTTCCAAGCTCTTGAATTGTACACTTAAAATGACTGTGAATATTGTTAATAAGGAATACCTTAGGAGGGATCTAAGATTGAGCTCCACTTGGGTCTAGGGTTCCGGCAACTGCGGGCATGAGTTTGAAATCTGGTGCTTTCCATTCTCCATGAACCAAGATTTCTGAATCTTTCTTCACTTTAGCGCTGGGTGATGCCATGGTAGCTCGGTGAACATAGTAAATTCTTCAAGGAAAGAGAATATCTTACTGAAATATGCTTCAAAACACTTTTGCAATAGGAGACTTTTATTCGCGGTGAATAGTGAACTTGATTTCACTCCTTTTAAAACTTTGTCATTAATGCTCAGTATGAATTAGGGTATTGAATTAGACAGGCTTTCATCCACTATGAATTAATTGCTCGATGAAGACTCCGCAACTCGGCAATCATACGAATTCATACTTCTCCGACCTTACTCGGTAACCAAATGAAGTTAGGTTACTCCCGACCTTTCTCGGTGGTAACTGATACCAACCTTCTTGTGATCCTGCTATATCTTGCATACTGATTTGGATCTATCTTCCTTTCAGTTCAGGAACTATTTTGGAATATGTCTATGAAGATACAGTTCCAGTGCTTTCTTGGAGACTAATTAGAGCTCATAGAGCCACTCCCTTCATTAGTGACTTTAGGATTGGTTTGCTCGGTAGGTTTAGGAATCCACTTCTGTCTCATCTGCTTCCTAATGTTATTTGCTTTTGCTTTCTTTTCATCTTCAATTTTGCCTAAATTCATGCAGTTTTTAGCTATGTGACCAAGCTTAGTGCAATTATAACATCTTATGGTAGAATCCCTTTTTCTCAAGTGGTGCCTTACACAATTCATGCCAATGTGTCCATATTCTCCACAGTAATGACATCTACACCAAGTGTTGTAATCCCAACCAAACATTGCTTTGATAATTTGTTCCGTTGGATTGGGTGTTTTAGTTCTGCATTCTGATGCCTTATGACCTTGTTTGCTACATTTGTGACATATGCCTTTAAATCTTTGTTTCTCCTTGCATTCATTTGTTTTATGACCAAGCTGATTGTAATTATAGCATTTTCCATTGAATTTTTCTTTTCCATTGCTCCAATATTTGTTTGAAGTATGACCAATTTTGCCATAGTGATTACAGGTAGGTTTCTGATTCTTTTGAGTACCTTGTTTGGAGGATTCACCTTCCTCTTTGTATCCAAGTCCTGCTTTTCCTTTTTGCCTATGAAGGTTTTGTTCATACACCTGATTCATATCTTCTTGAGATTTCAGCATTCTCTCATTGATTTGCCTTTCAACATCTAGCTCACTCATCACTCTTAAATTGATTTTCTTTTTAGATCTCATCTCTTTTCTCATATTTTCATTTTCTGATCTTAGAGTCAAGATTTCTTCATTTGCATTGGAGATTTGATCAATAAGATTTTCTAGCTGAAAAGTTTTATTTTGGATTTCATTGTTCTTTCCATCTATTTCATCTTTCATGTTGTTTCTTTGTTCCAAGACTTCACAAAATCTTGTTGACTGAATTTCCTGTTCTCTTTTCAATTTTCTCACTTCTTCTTGTAGAGATCCACTCTTTTCTAGAAGTTCTTTGATTGCATTGTTTGCTTCACCTGAGCTCCTTGAAGGGAAAAAGTCTTCAATCTTTTCTTCAACATACTGGTGGTCATTGATCTGATTTGCAAGTTCCTTCCTTCTTTTTAGGGAAAGGGAAAGATGCTCTCTTGCTTCTTTGAGTTGAGTTATGGCCATTTCCAGATCTAGCTTTTCATTCTCAATTACTTTGTTCAGTCTGAATATCTCTATTGTCCCGAATCTTTTCTCAAGCTATCAAACTTTATTCTAAGATCCACTGAGCTCTGATACCAATTGTTGGAAATATTCAAGACTATCTAGGTTACTAAGAGGGGAGGGGTGAATCAGTAACTTCAAAACTTTTAACAGATTCAGATCTTAATAATATTAGATTTATAATCTGACTGCATGCATGAGTAACAAAAAGAATAAAACATTCATAACACTTAGAACACAGAGATTTGGTGACCTAGAAACCTTCCAAGTAGAAAGTAAAACTGGGGTGGGGATGATACCCACAAAACTTCAATACTGCAGTATAAAGTTTGCCGGTTAAGGCTTACAATGATCGCTTCTGATGATCTACCCTATTAGGAGCAATAACGACTGCTAGGTCCACCTTGTTAGAGTTTTTACAAACATACAATGAAGTATGCACTCGGTTAAGAGATTTTTACAAAGACTGTTAAGTCTACCCAGTTAAAGGATTTCAAGCTGATTCACCTATTAGAATGAAATAGTAGATCTCTTACTTGCAACTGTACTTTCTGATTGAGATTCTCTAATGTACTGATCACCTTCTGTGATGGATAGATCTTTGCTACTTCTTATACTACTCTAGCCCTTTGTAATTCACTTATCTCTTCCTTTCTCTCTTTTTCATACTTCTCTATATCTTTCTTTTGGATATGACATAAAACATTGTTTATATATCAATCTAAGTCAATTCCAAAACAATTACAAAGTCGGCTCTTAAACAAGTAAACACAAATATTACTGAGTCGGCCCAAATATAGTTACACGGTTACTGCAAACTAACTCGGTGACTTTCTGATACTCAGCATCCACTGCGTTACTCAGCATCATCATGCACTTGGTAGAAGTGGAATCTCAGTCCATACTAACCACTTGGTCGTAGTTTCAAACTTAGTAAATACTAGAGACTCGGTAGATAAAGTGTTACTCGGTAGAAACTAAATTTCCTATTTAACCGTGTAGCACTTGGTAAACACTGTGAAACTTTGGGAGCTCGGTATGCACTATTCTGCTTGGTAAGCTCTGTTCTGCTTGGTAAGCTCTACTCAGTAAGCTCTGCTCTACTCGGTAAGCTCTGTTCTACTTGGTATGTATTGTTCTGCTCGGTAAGCTCTGTTCTGCTCGGTAAGCTCTGCTCTACTCGGTAAGCTTTGTTCTGCTCGGTATGTACTGTTTAGAATAAGAGTTGTCACTAATGACAATCATGCTTAATGTCAACATATTTTCATGGTTTTGATCTTGATTAAGGTCATGATAATCATTATTTCTCTCCATAGGATAAATTTTTACTTCAAATAGATTAGGGATTATATCCTCTTGTTCTTGTTCTTTGTCAAATGGAGATTGGAAAATGTAGTCTTTGTAGGGAATCTCTTGTCTAATGTAAGTTCTATCTTCTTGAAGAGATATATTTAAGTGATGAGATCTAGTGAAAACCTACATTAAAAAGAGTTGACTCAATTGAAATTCTTCCCTTTTGATGATTGTTCTTTTGAATTAGGAAATTTTTAAAAAGATTTATTGAATTTTAATGGATGTTTCCCTCTTGTAACATGTATCATCAAACACAAAAAACTCACAAACACTTGTCTTTCATTATGACCTCTAAACACAAAATTTTAAGTATTTTAGAATGTTTTCACAAGTATTTCATAAGAAGTCACTTGATTATATCTATCTATAGTAAAATTTGTCTTTTAAACATGGCTCTAATGAGGTAGGATTGCTAATTTATCAAGGTGCTCGTATGGATTTCATTCAAAATAAAATCATGTTTCATCCTCCATTATAGAGGCCTCCCACCACCAATATTTTGGATTTTTGCTCAATCTTGAAGGACTACTAGAGGAGGTCCGATTCTTAATTTTCCTTTGCCATCCACCCCATTAAGGATGAATGCATTTTAATTTATAGTGGGTTGGATTATCACGGAAAAAGAAATTGTGTCCCACTTTGGTCTATCCCTCTCACCGGCCTCATTAAGGCATGTTCTTGAGAGGCGAGCCCACTAGATATCTAAGATGTTCATGAAAGGAATGGTATGAAAAGAAAAAGTAGGTTTGGGAATTTTATTCACCAAAATGTGAAGAGAATATTCCTACTACCTTCCACTTCCAAACATGATTACCATTGTTCAATTTCCAAGCCTCTTTTAATATAGGAGGGATTTGAGTACTTCTAGCTTTCTAATTCACCTAAAAAGTGAAGAGCATAATCACATAATACTCTCATTCACAAACAAATAGGC
Source organism: Chamaecyparis obtusa (assembly GCA_027943335.1). Classification (NCBI taxonomy): domain Eukaryota; kingdom Viridiplantae; phylum Streptophyta; class Pinopsida; order Cupressales; family Cupressaceae; genus Chamaecyparis; species Chamaecyparis obtusa. The sequence continues at coordinate 193,716 of BSBK01007049.1, forward strand.
TTTATGTAGTGTGTGTTTTTATTTTGTGACCTTTCTTTTAATTGAAGGATTTGATAGATTTGGCATTTTGATTCACTAAAAGAAGTGAAGAGCATAGGCCTACTACCAAATCCAAAAAAATATAATAGGTCTTCTAATTATGCTATATTTTCAAATCAAATTACCACAAGTTAAGAAAATGCATAACATTTTAGGCATAATTTTCTGAAGTTAGCAAAGGCTAGGCACATTTTTTATTTTATTTTTTGAAATTTTCACTCACTTAGTGGTGATCATTCTAGTTCCTTAGCATCCTCTTTTCATAAACATTAGTTCAACAAAACCAATGAAATAATGAATAAAATAAAAGTAGTCAAGTTTTCCTTTTCCCAAATTGATTAATATTGGTTAATTTCAAGGAACAAAGATCCATGTGTACCCCTTGAATGGGTTGAATTTGATTTAAATCAATTGCACAATTAATTGATCTTTTTGATTTAGTTAATCCTTTTGGCTTCGATTTTGATAAATTATTGATTTAACCTTGATTGCTCACTTTGATTTTATCTTGACCACTTTTTGATGTATACAATAAGATTTGAAACTAAAAATCGAGCCAACACACACACACACACACACACACACACACACACACACACACACACACACACACACACACACACACACACACACACACACACACACACACACACACACACACACACACACACACACACACACACACATATATATATATATATATATATATATATATATATATATATATATATATATATATATATATATATATATATATATATATTTCTATGAAATGCTCTTAAAATTCTAGGATGAAACTAACATGATAACAATGCACAAGAGATGGATGTAATGCAAGGATTGAGAGCTCATATTTATAGATTTTTCAAGTGAAGGTGAGGGCTTGGATGTGGTGGCACCTATGTGGCATCCACATAGGAGCCACTTGGAAAGTCATGGCTCATTTAAGAGAGGAGACAAAATGGAAGAGTGGGAGAGGCTTGAGGTTTCTCACACGTGTAAGAAAATACCAAAGAGGGAAGAGGAGACAACCATGTAAGAGTGTAGGTGTCCATTTATGGAAGGTGGTTGTCCACCTTGGAAAGAGTTTCTAAAAAATGTTTGAGAAAATCATTAGGCTTAATGAAGTTAGGAATTACATGGATTAGTGGGTTAATGAAGGATTAATTCAAATGTGATAGGGTTAGTGGGTGAAATAATGGGTTTAGGATAGGGTTTAGGTAGGATTTAGATTTAGATTCATTTAGATTCATTTTAAATAACAATTTAGAAGAAATGGGACATAATGGAGGAATTAAATAAATAAAGACTTACTCAAAAGGGGATTTAGGGGAAAAATGTATTAAATAAAATTTAATACATTAGAGGGGGTGTATTTAAATTAAATTTATATACCTTAGGTAGTGAACCTTATTTAATTAAATAGATAGATGAACAAGACAAATATCATTAATTTATAAAAATTAAGTATAATGGAAAGGGGGATATTAATTAAGTAAAATTTAATTAATAAGTTTGTCAAAGGAAATTTTTAGAATTCTATATTTTTCCCCTCTTTGATGTGATGCCAAAGATGATGTCCCATAAAAGAATATAAAATCAGATGCCCTAGGGGGAAAATGAGGCCTTAGGGTTGTGCCTAAGCAACGACAATGAGAGATCATGGCCCCTTGATAAAATAATGCAAAATATAAATTTTGTGGAATTTTCTTGAAAAAAGATAGGAGGGAGGAAAAAGAATGGAGAAAAGAAAGGAAGGGATAAATTTGCATGACCATCAAATAGGAGGAGAAAATCAGATAGAAAACAAGGACTAGGGCAGAAAATAGACTCAAGATGGGGCTATAAGTAGGGTCAAAGGGAACTAAGAGAGGTCACTTTCAACACTCTTAGTTCAAAAAACTAGAGCAATGAGAGAGATAATAGTTTTGGAGTGGGAGAAGAAGCATCTAGAGGAGCACGTATGAGTCCACTGGAGGTCAGTTGAATGGAACCCACCAGTGAGTATTGAGGACCCACTCTTGCACCTTTAATTTATAATTTTAATGTTGCATTAATTAGGGGCCATATGATGATTTAGGGGGATAAAATTGGGTCGGGGTAGAGATTATGATCAATCAATTAGCATCTTCACAGATAATAGTCTACGAAATAGAGATTTCGATCACCAGATCTGAATTTTTATAAACACAAAAGGGGATCTCAAGTTGGGGAGATCATATCTTGGATCCACATCTCCACAGATCAATGTCTATGCTTATTTTTTCTATGCCCAAGGATTAATGTCTTCACTAATGGAGCAAAGAGAAACTGATTAGCATTGCATAAACACATACTAGGGAGTTTGGGGTAGACTTAGGGTAGACTAGGGACATGATGCCCCAATCAAGATCATTTTGGAAAGAATAGGAAAGAACTAATGATGAATGACATGGGGTCAAATTTTTGTAGGTACAAGAGCTTCCATTGGGATTTAGGGAGAACTAACCTACCACTATGGCATTACAATACTAGATGACTGCAATAGAGCTTAATATTGTTATTCTCCATAGGTTGGACCATGTACATGAGTGACCTATGATTAGAGTGTATAATGTGCTCATGAAAATACTAGTCAAGAGCTGGCACAAATAAACCTCCATCTTTCATGTACCTACTTGAGAGGCGAACAATAATTTGTTGGATGTCTAGAGGATTTATCGAGTACCAATCATAGGGGTGATTATGGAGTACATCATGGAGGACTTTGTGCATTACATCGAGGCTTTCATCAGGTGACAAATGGAAACCCTTACATGAGATGAGATGAGGATTCCTTAGTAGTAGGAAGTTGACGTGAGACTACCGAGAGTGGCATTCTACCTAGTAGGATTGATCAGGGCGAGGATTCTACTAGAATTGGTAAGTCACAAGTTTTCACCCAAATGGGCTAGGACTCTAAGTAAAATGATGGAAAAGGATGGTGTAGTATACTATTAGGGCTACACCATCCTAGGGTAGTTATACCATGGTTTACATGTGTGCCCACCAAGGTGGTAGGAGCCTCAAGGTAGGAGTGTCATTGCTACTAGTGTCAACCTAGGAGAATATCACTATCACTAGGATGATCATAAATCAAGAGCATAGGTGTCATTATGAGCCTTATGCATGCATATACTAACGCACCATTTATTTTTCATCAATGGGGAGGATAGGATATTGGTAGTGGCTTCTAGATGATATTTTTGTGCTTGAGTGGAAACCTTTTAGGGATTGCAAGCCATAAGTGCTTTGGGATGATTAGCACCAAATGCAAGATGGTGACTAGGATCTATACCATTTGGTGTATGTCCAGATAGAGTTATGGTTGTTAGGAAATACTATCTATATGATCATGTGGTATCAACCCTCAAGGGTGACACAATAGTTTGGGGTACTATAGGATATAGTACTTGATGACTTTCCTCACCTGCACATCACTTGAGAGGTTAGGTATTAGGGGATAGGAGCATATATAGTAGAAGTATTCTCTACCTGGAGGTTGATGCAACCCATCTCATAGAGGAGAGAGAAGGACACAAATGATGCATGAGTGACTCTTGCATATTCATCTTAGTGGGTCATTTATCGGCCAATTAGACTTATTGATCTAGGTTAGGTAGCATCAAATGAGTAGCCTGGTCTAGATGATGAAATGGATGTAAAGACATTTGATTGACATATTGATATGATGAATATATGTGATGGATATTTAAATGCTTATGATGTGATGTTAATGATTAATGATAAGATGATAATAAATATATAAATGGATCTAATGAAATGAATGTAATGAAATGGATAAAATGAATTAATGTCGTATGCAAATAAAATATTTATAATGAAGGAAACTAATTGACAAATATGCAATGAACTAATCAAATGCAACGTAATGCAATGAAATTGGGAACACAACTAACAAAATATAACCATGCAAATTAATGCAATTAAGATGAAATGTAACTAAATACAATCAATATGAAAATGTAATGTAATACAATTAACCAATGCAATGTTATGAAATGCAATATAATGAAAGATGACCATGCAATTAAAATGAGACAATTGAATGCAATGTGTGAATGCAACTAAGACCTCTAAATGGAACATATTTTTGTGTGTATCAAGATAATTAGGAGGGACATTTATCTAGCCAAGATGGGGGGATAGTGAATAAATAGGAGCCTCACAATGAAAAATGCAACATGAAAAATACTAAACGACACTAAAAAATTTAGCTAATTAAAATGTGAAGGGGGATTGTTGGGGAATATATCATGTTGATGTTGGAGAGCATACCTTTGTTTAATTTTGTAAAGGGAGGTATGAATCACATACTAGACAATGTGGATGGAAAGGGTTCCTTTGCATGGACTATAATCTTAAATAGACAAGGTAGATTTAGGAACATAGATGCATATCAACAATAAAGGTAAAACTAATGCATTGAAAGTATTGGGGAAGCTAGATAGTACACCCAAGTATTATTTAGGGACTTGGTGGAAGTGCACGAGACCCTTCCCTCAGTGAGGCATACATAATCATAACTATGTAACCAACAAAAATGCACTAAAGTACCCACAAGAAGAAAATACCACAAATGACACATGTACCAACATACACAATTCAAGATACACCAAGATATTGAAGATCAAGGAAATATTGAGCATGATCTATTGAAACACAAAGATAAAATCAACATAAATAATTTATGAAAACATAGTCATTTAGTGCATAGTTATTTCCAAGAACAAGATCGTGTGATGATGGATTTGATAAGCTATCTCAAGAAGGATACATCTTAAGGGAAAATATTGATGGTTTGTGACAAGAGGGAATTTAAATGTAATATTTTTGAAGTAAACAATATCTAGGAAACTTGATCTTAGAATTGATTTTCTTAAAAATCATATGGTCAAAGTATCTATGATAAGCTCATTGTGATGGGTTAAAGCTCAGTTTGATGGGGTTAATCTTAGTGTGATGGGGTAATATGAAAAAATATATGGATCCTTATTATGATCAATGCCTTTTCATGAAGGGGTGAGAAGGTTTTTGGGGTGAATGAGGTGAATTGTAGGATAATGTAATGGAATGGATCTTGGTAGGATTCTTGCATAGATATGGGACATGATGGAGGAATTTGCAGGTGGATGAAACAAGTGGAGGGATGGTGAGACTGATAGATGGTGGATCCAAATTTTCTATGCATGGTTCCTAAGGTAGGTTTTCACCATGGTAATTTTCCAAGGTGCCTGATTGCTAGGTTTTCACCATTGGATGCTTGTTTCTCTTTACTTTTTATTTTTTTTATTTTTTTAAATTTTTGGTATTTTTTTATTTAACAAGAGGCATTACCTAATATGCTATGCATCAAAGAATTTAAAATGTAGGATATTGACATGATCAAGGATATGATCTCCCTCTAGTATTGTTATCTAATAGGCTCTAGATCCAAACTTAGCTATAACCACAAAAAACCTCAACCAATTAGGCTCAAAATTTCCTTTCTTTTCCCAATTCTAGAGGTTCTTTGTGCTGTGCTATACGAAAAAATCACCAACTTAAATATCATGGGGTTTGATATTATTATTGAGTTGTAGGTGTAGTTTATTCTAATACACACAAGGATGGCTTAGGGAATTGAGGAATCTCTCACCAAGGATCTCAAGCTCTTACAAGTGAGCAACTTGGTATTCTTCATTAGATAATAGATTTTTTAGGGAGATTCTGAGGGAAGGAATCTCAATCTTAATGGGGAGGATGACCTCAATATTGTAAACAAGGAAAAATGGAGTGACACTAGTGGGGGTGTAGATGGAAGTCTAGTAGGCCCAGAGGGAAGGATTTAAGTGGAAGTGCTAATCACAACCAACATCATCAATTATTTTCTTGAGGATTTTTAGGATGGTTTTATTGGTAGCCTCTACTTGACCTTTACCTTGTGGGAAGTACTTGGAGGAGAAATGATGGGTAATACCAAACTTCTTCCATAGCTTTGTGACATCCTTATTTTTTAAAGAGGATCCATTATTATTAATGATGTCCTAAGGAATGCCATAATGATAGATAATATAATTGGAGATGAACTTTAAAATATATTTTCTAGTGGTGTAAGTAGGGGGAGTGGATTTGAACCATTTGGTACAGTAATCAATAGAATAAATTATGTATTTGTGGCCATTGGAGGAATTAGGAAATATCTAGCCAAGTAGGTCAAGTCCCCTTTAGGATAAAGGCCAAAGAGTGATGGTGGGCTAAAGATCTTGGGATGGGCCATGTATCAAATCATCATGCTACTGACAAGGCACACATCTCTTCACATAGTGTTATTAATCCTTCTCTATGGTCATCCAATAGTAACCTATATGCAGCAACTTCTTTGCAAGAGTGAGTCAATTGTAGTGAGTCCCAAATATTCCTTCATGAACCTCTTCTAATTCTATTTGAGGTTATTTTGATCCCAGACAATTAAGGAAGGTTCCATCAAAATATTTTTAGAAAAGGCTATCACAAAGGATAGTGTATCAGGAGGTGGTTCAAATGAAGGTTTTGTATTGGTTAGGTGTAAGGTAAAGTAGGATGATCTCAATATGGAGGTAGGAGTAGATATATTGGTAGGTGTAATCACCTACAAATGGTAACTAGAACCATGAGCCCCTAAATCTCGATTATTCATCAAAGAAAACCCTAATTTCATTCAAATTTCCTAAGTCCTAATCTAAGGCAATTCAATTCATCAATCTAATTTGATCTACATCCCATTTGATTATTGCACTTGTGTAATGCCCAAAACTATTAGGACAAAACACATACAACACAATTATCAATTAACTCCCTAACATACAAATTTCTTTAATTTAAAAACATAGACATTGCAGGGAATTAAATCATTTAACAAATTTTCAAACATTGATTACTTAATATAATGATTTTCATCATTTTAATAACATAGTCTTTGCAGGAATTTAAGGCAATTAATAAGCTAAAACATTTTCATACTTTCACAAAATTCATGTAACAACACCAATTTCCTTTATAATTGCAAGAATTTAACTATAACAAAGTAATCAATTTACTAAGAACTAATTTGAGATACATCTAGTATAAGTTCTTCCAAGAGGATTAAAATTAAGCTTCAACTACAACTTTATTATTTTAACATTTACAATATCATGGAATATATTAAGAGTAGAAAAAATTCAGTTAGGCTTAAGACACCTAAAACATTCCTTTAATTTCTCAACTTAAATTTTGAAACTTCATCTTTCACCATTCAAGAAAAACCCGTAATATAAAAGCATTTACCACATGACCATGGAGGCTCACCTTCCAGCCAAGCCATTTCATGGCCACCCTCGAGCTAGGGGAAACAAGAATGGATAGGTTACATACATTCAAGCATGTCATAAAATAAACTAAAAGAGTTTGAAGATGAGAAAAGGTTTATACTCCTTAATTAAAATTTATTTTAAAGGAACTCTAATGTTTATATCAATAATTCATTAATTTTCCAAGTGTACTAAAGATTTCAACATAATTCTAGGTTAAGTTGTAATGCTATTTTTACGTTGGCCAGTATACTAGCCATATATATTGGCCCCATAAAAATAACATTATCAAGTTTTAAAATTAATTAACTAGTTTTAAGTTAATGTAATGCCCAAAATTACAGACATAATTTCCAAAGCTATTTTCTTAATGCCATAGCAAGTAAAACCCCATTTTACATTAAGGTCTTTTAAAAGAAATTAAACAATTTAAGTGATCAAAGTATAGAATAAAGATCCCTTTATGATAATTAATATTTTCCCTAAAAATTTTAAAACAAATTAACTAATTTCCTTTAAATCCCAATTATTAAAAGGGGGTATTAAGGTCAGTAATTATTTAATAATCAAATAAAATATTTCGTAACTCAAAATAAATTAATTTGTGTGTCCATTCCTAATCCTCAATTCTTAATAAATTTATAAATTAATGAAAGATTCTCAAAATAAATTAATCATCATGAACTTTATTTACATTAATAATGTCTTATAAGGCAAATTTAATATAATATATTTAATACCAAATCAAGATAACATTTGTAATTTAAATTTCTTAAAACTAAATTTTACTAAAAGGAATAAGACAATGCACTAATAAATTTCTAAATTCAAATGGGATAAAAATCAAGATAATATTTCTATTTTAATTTCTTAAACTTTACTAAAAAGAAATAAGAAAATAGTATAATAATAAATTTCTAAAATCAAATGGGATAAAAATCAAGATAACATTTCTAATTTAATTTTTTAAAACTAAATTTACTAAAAAGAATAAGACAATAGAATAATAATAAATTTCTAAAATCAAGATAATATTTCTAATTTAATTTCTTAAAACTAAATTTACTAAAAAGAATAAGACAATGGAATAATTCAAATAATTAACCTATCACTAACTCCTTAATTCCATTTATTAGTTTGGACAGCTAATTTTTTATTAATAATTAAACAATTAAATTCCCAACTATTAAAAAATTTGACTTCCAAGGTCTTACATACTTCTTTATCCAAATATCTGGAAGCTCAAATACAATAAAATAAGTCATCGAAATATTAAATACAAAATAACAATAAACACCTAAGTCCACTAAGTTTATTCCTCTTTTACATCTAAACTTATATTTATCTTAGAACTAGGTAGCATGGATAATCAAATTTAATTCATCATTTTATATGTTCCAAGGGTCTAAATTTTAAATTAATTAATTAATTTTAGTACAAATTGAATCATTCCTATCTTATTAATGATTCTTTACGTTTACAAAAAATACTATGACTTAACAATAATAAAATGATTTAATACAACAAGTACTAGATCATAATTTAATGAAATAATTTTAAATTTCCTTTAACCAATATTATTAAACTAATATAATAATTATATTAAACAACATAAACTTTATAAATTAAAATTTCTAGAATGGTTCATTAATACAATTTTTTTTAAAATAGAACTAACACAAATTCAAGTTATTAAGTCAAGTAGCATAATTTCCTATTAATGCAAATTCCAAGTACATTCATTTAATAAATATATCTTAGAAAAGAAATTCTAAAGTATTACTAAGAATTAATTATGGAGATAATACTCATACCTAGAAACAAATATTTCATAACTTAAATAATAATAATGTGAGGGCACAAATATTTAAGGGAATAATAGTGCAAAATAATAAACAGATAACAATTAAGGAAAACCATTTTGGCCCCCCAAACCCTAATCCAAAATTAGGGTTGGGGCCTCTTTAAAACATGAGAAAACCCTAATTTTCTTTTCATTTGTTCATTGTAGGGTTAGAGGAGCATGGTCTAGGGTGGGAGATTTATCTTTGTGTTATCTCATGAGAACATATATGTATATACACATCCATGGTGTGTATATACACACCTATTTTCTTATGAGGAAAACAATGTGTGCATCTACAAGGGCTAAATCAACATGTTGCTTATGAACTTATGAAGATCTCTGAGATCTTCTCCAACATCGCTCTTATTTTCTTCTTCTAAATGCCTAGAGGGCCTAGGATTTTGTATATTAATGTTTTAGATCTATTTCATCGGATCAGATCTATTTTATTTATTTTTATATGCAATGTTTTTTGTTTGCAAGTTTTTTTTATATATTATATTTTTAAAAAATAAAATAAACAAGGGTTTTGAAAGCCCTGGGTCACTGTTGTGTGACCGAGCCATGCACAGTGACTATAGTCACTATTGTGGCTATATCCACGCACAGTGACTGCAGTCACTATCGTGACTACAATCACGCACAGTGACTGCAGTCATTGTTGTGACTGCAATCATGTATAGTGACTGTAGTCACTGTCGTGACCAAGTCATGACTGTGCTGCAAGCACTATCGCTGGGACTGTAACTAAGGGCTTCGACCCTTCATTTTCATTTTTTTTTTTAATTATTCTTTTTATAAAAATATTAAATATATTGGGGAACACCCCACAGCGCAATGGTAAGTTGCGAGCCTCTCATTTGGGAGGTCTTGGGTTCAAGTCTTCTTGAGCCTCATGTTGATCTTGGCTTCGACCTATTACCTATAAAAAAAAAATATTAAATATATTATATATAATATGTATTATATATTATATAAAAATTATTATATATAATATATAATACGTATTATTTATATATAAAATTTTTTAGAGTATTTACATCATAAGAACATTTTTATCTTATTTTAAGGATATATATTATATATATATAATATATATTTTGTAGTTCATATATATTTTATATATATAAAAGAATAACATATACAACATTTACACTTGCTTAATAATATATGTTTATATAGTTTTAAAATAAAAAATATTTAGAAGGGTGCAATCTACCATAAATTTAGAGTTTTAGAAAGAAATGATTATGTATAAATTGATTTTTGTAGCTAGAAAATATAAATAATAAAACAAACTATGTTGCACAATAATATTCATTTCCTGTAGGTTATAGATCTAACAATTTCATTGCTACTACATAATGTCCATTGCATCTGTTATCAAAAGTATACTTATTAATTTTCTTTTTGTTCCCATTAATATATAATTTATGTCCTTATACTAATTTATGGTACCCTGTAACTATAACAGAGAATTTTAAACACATCTTTTTTTTATAATCAAATTCTTTATTAGTTTGTTACTTTTCTACATAGTAACATAAATCTAGAAATGTTTTGTTGAAACATATATTTATTTATTTTTTGAAAAATAAATCTGAGTGTTATCAAGCAAAGTGTGCTTAGACTTAAAGTGATAAACCAAACATGTAAGCATCATTATTTACTTAATTATACAGAATGTAAATACAATCAAGGTAAACTTTTATTCTTCATTGTTCATTTTTTTTATAGCTTAGAACAAGAAATAAAACTCAAAATTATCTTTAGGGTAAGTGCACAAAGATGGGGGACGAAAAAGGGGGTATAAGATGCCACTTTTTTTTTTTTTCCTGAAATTAGAAAACTCTGAACTTCAACAAGATATTGAAGATAGTTAGACTCAAAATTTAAGATGTGACAAAAACAAGAGTTGTAATACTCTGAATCTAGTTCCTAAAATACTAACTTATTTTGAAAATGGTGTAGATTAAGGCCCTCAAAAAGGGGGAGCACAAAAAGTGGTCCTATTTTTTGTCAAAAAACATAACATAGCATCTGGTGTGCTCCCCCTAAAATGTTAACATTTAAAAAAAATAAAATTAATCGCTTCAGTGAGAAATTAGCTAACACCACGTAGTTTATCCCGGAATTGTTTGGTAACTTTTTGATGAATGTATAATTTTTGATGAATTTACGAAGTGCACACATCTTGAAAACATGAAATTTCTATGTGCTCCCCCAAGAAATCATTTAAAACTAATCAAAATTAAATTTTCTTTTCTTTTTTAAAGTGTGTAGAATGGAGTCTAGTTTCTAAAAATGGAACTTGTTGCAAAATTCGATGAACGAGTCAGAATCTATGCCCAAAATACTACATGTTGGTTTTTTACAAAAAATGGACATACACAAAAGAAATTAGAGTTGAAAAACTTAACATAATCAGAATTCAAAATAAATTATATGCTTAGATAGCTAACAAAGAGATCTGCAATATCACATCATCTGATTTTTACGATCTTGAGCCATGAGTAAACTTGACGATGAGCACACAAAAAAAATGTCATTTTTTTGTATGTTTGCTGGAAAACACATCTCAAGCCTATTTCAATCGTACAAGCCTTTGGGTTGGATCTCCAAGGCAAATCCAAGCCTTAGGATTGGTAAATTCCAATGCCTTACAAAGCGCGTGCACCCTATAGGGTGAGCACACTATTGAAATCTATGACTTTCATAGGGCGTGCACCCTATGAAAGTCATACATTTCAATAGTGCACTCACCCTATAGGGTGTGCACCCTATTTAAGACATAGATTTAAATAGTGATGAGAAATAGTCAGAGTGAGAGGAAGAGAGAGAGAGATAGATAGATAGATAGAGAGATAGAGAGAGAGCACTCTCTCTCTATCTCTCTCTCCCTCCCCCATACTATCTCTCTCTCTCTCTCTACACCTTCCTATCCTCTATATTTTCCCTTCTTATGATTTTTCACCCCCTCTCTCCCACACACACACATACTCTCTCTCTCTCTCTCTCTCTCTCTCTCTCTCTCTCTCTCTCTCTCTCTCTCTCTCTCTCTCTCTCTCTCTCTCTCCTACTCTCTCCCTTTCTCTTCTCTATCTCTCCTTCCCCTTCTCTCTCTCTCTCTCTCTCTCTCTCTCTCTCTCTCTCTCTCTCTCTCTCTCTCTCCTCTCTCTCTCTCTCTCTCTCTCTCTCTCTCTCTCTCTCTCTCTCTCTCTCCACCTTTGTACCCTCTATATTTTCCCTTATTACCCTCTTTCACCCCCGCTCTCTCTCTCTCTCTCTCTCTCTCTCTCTCTCTCTCTCTTCTCTCCTTTTCTTGTTTTTCATAGGGCGCACACCCTATTTCAGATTATGCATAACACTTTTTTGTTTTATATAGGCCACACGTCCTATAGCACACTCGTGCTATGAAAAACTAAAACAAATGGTCTTCTTTGCAAAGGATCTCGTGAAAGAGGCCCACTTTTTCTATATGCTTTCTAAGTTCTATGTGTTATCTGACAAGTATTCACTTTTCATGGTGTTGATAGTGACAAAGAAGCATATTCTATCAATTTGCACCATCTTTTATTTAAAATCAACATCGAATTGTGAAAGTCAATTATTATCACCGAAATTTATTGATTGAGGTAAGTTTTTTATTCTTTTACATGTCAAATGTGAATAAATAGTGTTTTGGTTTATAATTGGTATGATATAGACTTGTTCAATACATAATTTGATATAATTGTAATAAATTTATATTATAATTTGTCATATTATAAGAGGTTTATATTATAATTTGACTTATTGTTTTACATTTATATTATATTTTTAAAATTGTAATCCATTCATATGTAGAAATCATCATTGTGCCAAGGAAATGAGCAAAGAATTTAACACTGGAAGAGCATGAAAGAGACAAAGAGAAGAAAAGGGAAAGAATGAGACAATTTCATGAATAAAAAAATTAGATACCATACAAGAAGATTTTTCTTTGGATGAGAAACATGAAACATCAACACAAAGTAAGAGATAATTGGGATTGGAAACAAAAAGACAACGAATGAGAAACTTGTGTGTAGTTAATTGAATTATGAAGATGCGGGGACATCATCTATGAGTTCCCAAGTTCAAGAGACATCATCATCCAATGTTGGAGGCACACCAATGTATCATGTTGAAGGCACACCATTCTCTACTTCTGAAGGTGGAGGCACACCAATGTATCATGTTGAAGGCACACCATTGTCTACTTTTGAAGGTTTGGGCACACCCTTGTATCATGTTGAAGGCACACCATTGTCTACATCCCAAAGTGGAGGTACACAATTGTATCATGTTGAAGGCACGCCATTATCTACATCCCAAGGCGTAGGCACAACATCATTTCATGTTAAAGGCACACCATTATCTACATCCCAAGGTGTAGGCACAACATCATCTAATGTTGAAGGCACTCAAAATGGTACACAATTCACACATAATGTTTTTGACGCTCCTAGAATTATTTATATAAAGCCTAAATATTTGATTGATATTAATACTAACATTTTGCAAGTAATGCTTGACAAGATTCCCAAGTGTACTTGTCAAAGAAATGCTAATCATATTTGGAGATCATTTTTTGAGAATTTAAACATGATAGGAAGATGTCAACTATTTGTTGAAATGATGAGAAATCTGAAATTTAGGCCCATCATGAAGATTCTTGGGCTAAGAACAATGGATGAGTCAAGTGAAAAATCTATTATAAAGAATCTAATGACTGCATATATGAGAGTGTGGGTTCTACATCACACATGAAAGATAGTAATGTCACATGACGTGTACTTACATCAATGATAGTAAGCACTCAAATGAAGAAATCTCAACTCATTAGAAAGACAAGAAAAACATTGAAAATAAGTAGAAAGTCTCTAATGAGAGCCATTGGAAGGCATCAAAGAGTGGAAGATCCAAATAGCAATGAGTTATGGGAATTTTCCGGTAGACTACCACATAAAGACATAGCAATTGTTGAAGCTTTGAAATCCTTGATTGAATAATTTTGGAAGAATAATACATGGCTATCTCCTAATCAAAGAGATGTTGTAAGAAGGAGGATTGGTAGTCGAATTCATGTTCGACATCCAAAATATTTTTTGGATTCAACTCAGATACAATTCTTTGCAAAATTTATGCATATGTATCCTCAAATTAAAATTAGTCAGAGATATTTTGAAATGTGTAAACTTTTTTATGTGAAGATAAATCACACATGCACAACTTGTTGTTGTAAGGTACATATTGAATTTTATAACCATTTTGAAGTTTATAGGAATATATGTGTAGATTTGCACTCTAACAATGTTTTGCAGGATTGTAACATAAATGTCCCACCTAGATCTTCAAGGGAATTAATATCTACCATTTTATGTGAAAGAGTGGATGGTCAACAATTTTACAAGCTCTCATGCTTGAATGGTACATGCATAGATTGCAGAGGTTTGCGACATTTTCCAATTTGTCAACATATGGAGAGTATGCATGCAATTGGTAATGAAATAGTGGAATTTAGAAAATATAAGACCATGACATTAAATCTAAAAGATGGAAAAGAGGCTAAAAGATGTGATTTAGTAATTGAAAAAATTTCAGTGTATCAGTTCATGGACATTTTTTGTAAAAAAATTATTTATGAGTATGCAAGGCATACACATAGAGCATGATGGTTGGATGTGAAATTCAAGTTGTGCAAGGACATATTCCCACTTGATACCATTGTTTCAGTTGTGGACTTTGCAGAGAACTACACACTACAACCACAGAATGAGGTGCAAGCAAAGTATTATAGCTCTCAACAGGTTGCTATATTTATTCATATAGCATTCATGCATGCAAAAGAAAGTATAGAGGAGAACATGAAGATATTGAGAGAGTATCATTTTTATATCAATGATGATCACTCACATTCTACAGAGTTTGTACACGTTTGCTTTCAACTATTTTATGGTCATTTGGAAAATAGGGGCATAAAATATCAGCGACATATCATATGGTCAGATAATTGTACATCACAATTCAGGAATTCTTGAATGTTTTATTGGTTGTGTAGGATGCATAAGATTATTGGAATTTAATATATTTGGAATTTCACAGAGGGTGGTCATGGAAAGGGAGAGCACGATGGCGCAGGTGCATGTATTAAAAGAGCCTTAACATGTGAAGAATTAAAGTACAAAGAGAAAGCAACATTGTTAGATGCAAGATGTATTGTCCTATGGTGTAATGCTACAATGGGTCCAGGTAATGAAGGTGAGTCTACTATTCATAGATTTTTTTGGTTGATGGATGAAACTAACATTGCACCATATGAGGATTGTTGTACATTGACAAGATCGAGTGAGCTACACTCTTTTAGAAGTTGTAATGCGGGTTCATGGAGTATCCACACATGACATATGGCATGCTTTTTTCATCATGTGTAGATGAAGATTGGGATGGGTGTGAGTCAAAGGAATGGGTTGACGAATGGTATACATGTATTTTGAGTCCACTTGCCTCCTATCATCCCCATGAATAACTACAACTGATAGAAATAGAATCATCCATTGATTTTGATCACTTATCTGATCTAGTACAACTAGGTAAAATTTTCCACATACAAATAATCTAAAATTTAGTACTTTATTGTAAATATTCAGTAAACTAATATCCTCATTATATTTATATCATTACAGGCCATGTTTTTGCTATTATTGCACCTGAAGACAATGAAGAAGGGACAAATTATTATGTGTCATTGTGTTGAGGCAAAAAAGAATTTGGATCACTCGGTTATCATTGGTGAATAATTAGAATACCCTATAGGGGTAGTGGTTGTAACTGGTACATGGCTTAGATGGTATGCTATGAAGAACCTTAGGTTGTGGTTGTTCGAGGATTGGGAGGCATACAGAAAGATTCTTCATTATTCAAACCTCATCATTGCATCAAATGTCCATTTGATCAGATATGGGGGAAGACCACATAATAAAACTCTTTGGAAGGTTCGCGAGTCAGACCACGAGGCAATAATTGAGACAATCAAGGGTAGGGCAGACCTAATTGGTTCATTGGACTAAATGGAGATACAAAATATCATAACATGTCAAATTTATATAGCACTGTGAATTGGGTGGACTATAAATTGCTCATGCATTACCCCGTATGTATAACGGGAAGTTTGTAAGATTTAATGACAACCTTTATCTTCTATTTTTTGGGGCAATACCGAAAGGTTTTCTCTACTTAGCTCTTTCCTCCAGTGCTCCTATTGAGCTGAGTTGTAAAAATATTTCTCATTATTAATAAAAAAAACTTTATGTTGTTATGCCAATGACTTGTAGGCACATAATACTTGGAAGGCCATGGAAGAGCCTTAAGGAACCAACTCAATGCAAGGATGCACTATCTCATTTCCTCTCTAACTTCTCCCTCTTTGAAATTGAAGGATTACATTTTGATTTATCCAAATAGACCCATTTTAACATAAACCCAAGCCAAAACCAACTTCTAAAAAAGTCTTCCATAAACACCACGTACAAAAAACCTAACATCTTCCAACAAAACCTAACCCAAAGCAGTAGGAAACTTGGTAATAGCCTTACTTCCTTCAGAAGCAGCATGCCTAGCCAGCTCTCCAGGCAGAACAAACTTGACAGCAGTCTCAATTTCTCTGGAGGAAAGTGTCACGATCTTGTTATATTTAAATAGAGAAGTAGCCTTAGGAGTAATCTTATCAAAAATATCAATCATGAAGCTCTCCATGATATCCATGGCAGCACTAGATATTCCCTTGGAGGGATGCACTTGTTTCAACACCTTATATATAAACCTTTTGTAACTTCCTACACTTCTCTTCCTCTTCTTCTTCTTCTTATTCTCAGATTTCATTGTGGGATTTTTGTAATATATAATGTCCTCATGCAAGTACATGCCAGTTTTTGTAAACATTTTCTATTGTAAAGGGTTAGTGAGAAATATCAAAGAAAAGGTTCTTGTATGTATTATTTCGACACATCAATTAGGAAACCATTTTTCTCCCATTACATGGCAGAAATGCCTAGATTCACTTTGTCAGTATCAATAGGCAACAAGATGAGGGAAGAAATATTTGTGAAGAGGAAGTACAAATGTTAATATCCAAAACCATTTGGAGAGTAATATTCTTCTGCTGATTGTAATAAGAAACTCAAAATGCAGAAGACAACAAATAGCTAGGGCATTTATTTCCTATAACCTATGTCAATTTCAGTTCAATTCCTATTGATGATATTCTCAATGTGTAAAAATAAATTGATGTGTTATTTTAAAATGGTGTTGACTAGAATTTATGAACATATGTCAAATATCCATTTTTTCCAGAATTTGAAATAGAACTAGTGGTAATATAATCAAATTTGTGAATTTCACATCCAATCATTAGATGTTAATCAGAAGTACAATACAGTAATATTTTTTAGCCGATAAAAAATCTTAGTCTTACTTCAAACCGACTCCCATGTATGTGGGTTCTTGGAGGTATCTACTAAACAATGTGTGGATTTGTAATGTCCCTATCCAGGACCTTACTCACTTTGCTTAAAACTCCTAATTAGAATTTGGATTTCTAATGTCTGTTGTGATATTATTTAAGTTTGTCTTGCTCCTTACTAATGAATATTGTAATGAATTGGTTATCCTTATTTTGATTCTCTCAATTGAATATATATATATATATATATATATATATATATATATATATATATATATATGTATGTATGTATGTATATGTATATATATATATATATGTATATGTATATATATATATGTATATATATATATGTATATATATATATGTATATATATATATATATGTATATATATATATATATATATATATATATATGTATATATATATATAAATGTATATATATATATATGTATATATATATTTATGTATATGTATATATATATATATATATATATATATATATATCTATATGTATATACATATATATGTATATATATATATATATCTATATGTATATACATATATATGTATATATATATATGTATATATATATATGTATATATATATATATATATATATATATATATGTATATATATATATGTATATATATATATATATATATATATATATATATATATATATATATATATATATATATATATATATATATATATATATATATATATTCTGTTATATGAATGACTTGTAAAAGAATGAGGAGCTCAATCAGTGAGATTGTCCAAATATGATTATAATGACAAGGATCGGGTTTATTATAGATCCTAAAATTCTATTCTCAAATGAGAATTTTTTCTCCTATCTAAGAATGAAAGAGCTGTCTGATATATAGATGAACCAATCTTCTCTTGATGAAAATAGATTCAAAAATGTAAATTGGTGTACAAATAAGAAGTAATTGACTTCTAGTAGTATGTCCCGTTCTCAGGATATTCCCAAACCAATGGTTTGACCTAGGAGACTTACACTAGTTCTCTACTAGCAGCGATGCCAAAGATACTCCCTTTTGCTAGGATCCACAAGAGTCAGCATTGTTATTTCTCTTGGTAATTTGAGTTTATCTAAAAATGTGGTCGGTGTTGTCTATAGAACAAATTTTCACATAAAATAAGAAACATTACCTTAAGAACCATCTAAACACTGTTATTAAAAAACATGTAACAAAACATTATCGGTCGATGTCAGAACTCACAGTGTTCCTCAGTTCAAATGGCCAATGTTGTGTATCCTTCCAACCATCAGTCATAGAAACAAAATGTCTATTACAATAGCTCTGAAAGGCTGGGTAAATGCTAGTGGCAACCTTGTACACCACACATAGTCATTTGATCCCTGCCGACGACTCCGGGATGAAGTGTCCCTAAAGGTCACTTAAGCATGAAATTAGAAATCTTTGTGGGGTCATTTCTTGGAGCTTGTGTGAGGTAGCATTAGTCCATCAATTGCTATGGGACCGTGTTGTCAAGGTCTATAATAACCTATCTTGGTTTTTAGAGGTTCAAGTTCATTTAAAATCAACAACACATTCTCAGTCGATGTCAGAACTCAAAGTATTTCTTAGTTCAAACGACCAATGTTCTGTATCCTTCCAACCATCAGTCGTAGAATCAAACCATCTATTCCAATAACTCCAAATGGAAGGGTAAACACTAGTGGAACCTTAGTCACAATGCATAGTCATTCAATCCCCACCGATGACTTCGAGCTGAAGTGTCCCTCAAGGTCACTTAAGCATGAAATCAGTGATCTTTGTAGGGTCATATCTTGGAGCTTGTGTGATGTAGAATCAATCTATCAATTCCTATAGGACCATGTTGCCAGGGCCTACAATAACCTATCTTAGTTTTCAGAGATTCAAGTTTGTTTAAAATTGGTAACACATTCTCAGTCGATGTCAAAACTCAAAGTATTCCTTAGTTCAAATGACCAATGCTACATATCCTTCCAACTATTGGTTATAGTATTGAACCATCTATTCCAATAGATATGAATGGCTGAGTAAATGCTAGTGGCAACCTTGTTTGCTATGGAGAGTCATTCGATCTTTGCCGATGACTCTGAGTTGAAGTCCCTCAAGGTCCCTTAAACATGAAATCAACTATCTTTGCAAGGTCATATCTCAGAGCTCGTACAAAGTAGCATCAATCTGTCAAGTGCTATGGGATTGTGTTTCTGGGGCCTACAAAATCCTATCTCAGTTTTCAAAGATTCAAGTTCATTTAAATTTGGCAACACATTCTCAGTCGGTGTCAGAACTTGTAGTGTTCCTTAGTTCAAATGGCCAACATTACGTATCCTTCCAACAGTCAGTCATAGTAATGAACCGTCTATTCCAACAACTCAAAATGTCTAGGCAAATGCAATGGGAAACCTTATTCATCATGCATATTCGTTCGATCAGTGCTGATGACTTCGGGCTGAAGTGTCCCTCAAGGTCACTTAAGCATGAAATCATCAATATTTGTGGGGTCATATCTTAGAGCTCATGCAAGGCAACATTGATTCATCAGTTTCTACGGGACCATGTTGCTAGGGCCTACAAAAGCCTGTCTCGGTTTTCAAAGATTCAAGTTTGTTTAAATTTGGCAACACATTCTCGGTCAATGTCAGAACTCAAAGTGTTCCTTAGTTCAAATGGCCAACATTGTGTATCTTTCCAACCGTCCATCGTAGCATGGAACCGTTTATTCAAATAGCTCCGAATGGCCAGATAAATTCTAGTGGTAACATTATTCACCATCCATAGTCATTCGATCACCGCCGATGACTTCGAGCTAAAGTGTCCCTCAAGGTCACTTAAGGATGAAATTAGTGATCTTTGTGGGGTCATATCTTAGAGCTCATGTGAGGTAACATTGATCCATCAGTTGCTACAGGACTGTGTTGTTGGACCCTACAATAGCCTATCTCAATTTTTAGAGATTCAATTTGCTTTAAATTTGGCAACACATTTTTGATCGATATCAAAACTCAAAGTGTTCCTCAGTTCAAATGGCCAACATTGCATATCCTTCCAACCATCGGTCATAGCAATGAACTATTTGTATGAATAGCTTGGAATGGTCAGGTAAAAACTAGTGGTAACCTCATTTTCCACACATAGTTGTTCGATCACCACCAACGACTCTGGGCCGAAGTGTCCCTCAAGGTCACTTAAGCATGAAATCCATTAACTTTTTGGGGTCATATCTTGGAGCTCGTGTGAGGTAGCATTGATCCCTTAGTTGCTATGGGACCATGTTGTTAGGGCCTACAATAGCTTGTCTCAATTTTTAGAGATTCAATTTTGTTTAAATTTGGCAACACATTCTCGGTCTATGTCAGAACTCAAAGTGTTCCTCAGTTCAAATGGCCAACATTGTGTATCATTCCAACTGTCAGTTGTAGCAATGAACTGTCTATTCAAATAGCTCTGAATGGCCAAGTAAATGCTAGTGGCAACCTCGTTCTCCATGCACAGTCATTTGAACACTGCCGATGACTCTAGGTCAAAGTGTCCCTCAAGGTTGCTTAAGCATGAAATCATCAATCTTTGTGGGGTCATATCTCAGAGGTTGTGCAAGGTAGCAATAATCTATTAGTTGCTATGGGACCATGTTGTTAGGGCCTACAAAAGCTTGTCTCAGTTTTCAGAGATTCAAGTTCGTTTAAATTTGGCAACCCATTCTTGGTTGATATGAGAACTCAAAGTGTTCCTTTGTTCAAACGACCAACATTGTGTATCCTTTCAACTGTCAGTTGTAGCATTGAACCATCTATTTGAATAGCTCCGAATGGCTAGGTAAACACTAGTGGCAACCTTTTTCACTAAGCACAGTCATTTGATTACCGCTGATGATTCCATGCCGAAGTGTCCCTCAAGGTTGCTTAAGCATGAAATCAATGATATTTGTAGGGTCATATCTCAGAGCTTGTGCAAGGTAGCATGGATCTGTCAGTTGCTATGGGACCATGTTTCTAGGACCTACAAAAGCCTATCTCAGTTTTAAGAGATTCAACTTTGTTTATATTTGGCAACACATTCTCGGTCAATGTCAGAACTCAAAGTGTTGCTTAGTTCAAACGGCCAATGTTGCATATCTTTCCAACCATCGGTCATAGCATCAAACCATCTATTCAAACAACTCTGAATAGCTGGGTAAAAGCTAGTGGCAACCTCATTCACCATGCATAGTCATTCGATCATCGCCAGCAAGTCTGGACCAAAGTGTCCCTCAAGGTCGCTTAAGCATGAAATCAATGATATTTGTAGGGTCATATCTCAAAGCTCATGCAAGGCAGCATCAATCTGTCAGTTGCTATAGGATCTTGTTGCCAAGGCCTACAAAAGTCTATCTCAGTTTTTAGAGATTCAAATTTGTTTATATTCGAAAACACATTCTCAGTCAATGTCAGAACTCAAAGTATTCCTCTGTTCAAATGGCCAATGTTTCGTATCTTTCCAATCATCAGTCATAGCATCAAAATGTCTATTTGAATAGCTTTGAATGGCTGGGTAAATGGTAGTGGCAACCTTATTTACTACACATAGTCATTCAATCTCCGCCAATGACTTCAGGCCAAAGTGTCCCTCAAGGTTGCTTAAGCATGAAATTGGTGATCTTTGTGGGGTCATATCTCAAAGCTCATGAGAGGTAGCATCGATCTGTTAGTTGATACAAGACCATGTTACCGAGGCTTACAAAAGCCTATCTCAGCTCTTAGAGATTCAACTTCATTTATATTCGACAATACATTCTCGGTCGATGTCAGAACTCAAAGTCTTCCTCAGTTCAAATGGTCAACATTGCGTATCTTTCTAGCCATTGGTCATAGCATTGAACTATCTATTTAAATAGCTCTGAATGGCTAGGTAAACACTAGTGGAAACCTCATTTTCCATGCATAGTCTTTTGATCACCACCGATGACTCTAGGCCGAAGTGTCCCTCAAGGTCACTTAAGCATGAACTTGGTGATCTTTGTGGGGTCATATCTCAGAGCTCATGAAAGGTAGCATTGATCTATTAGGTGCTATGGGACCGTGTTGCTGAGGCCTATAATATCCTTTCTAGGTTTTCAAATATTCAACTTCATTTATATTGAACAACACATTCTTGGTCGATGTCAGAACTCACAGTGTTCCTCAGTTCAAATGACCAATGTTGTGTATCTTTCCACTCGTCGGTCCTAGCATGGAACTGTCTATTCCAATAGCTCTAAATGGTTAGCTAAACGCTAGGGGAAACTTCATTTGGCACACACAGTTGTTTGAACCTCATCGATGACTCTAGGCTGAAGTGTCCCTCAAGGTCCCTTAAGCATGACATCAATGATCTTTGTAGGGTCATCTATCAGAGCTCGTGTGAGGTAGCATCAATCCATCAGGTGCTAAGAGACCATTTTACCAAGGCCTACAATAGCTTGTCTCAGTTTTTCAGAGATTCAAGTTCATTTATATTTGAAAACACATTCTCGGTCGATGTCAGAACTCATAGTGTTCCTTAGTTCAAATGGCCAACATTGCGTATCTTTCCAATTGTCGGTCATAGCATGGAACTATCTATTCTAGCTCTAAATGGTTAGGTAAATGCTAGGGGAAACCTCATTTAGCACACACAGTCATTCAAACCCCATCGATGACTCTGGGATGAAGTGTCCCTCAAGGTCCCTTAAGCATGAAATCAATGATCTTTGTGGGGTCATATATCGGAGCTTGTGCAATGCAACATCGATTTGTCAAGTGCTATGGGACCATGTTTCCAAGGCCTACAATAGTTTGTCTCAATTTTTAGAGATTCAAGTTCATTTATATTTGGCAACACATTCTCGGTCGATGTCAGAACTCACAATGTTCCTCAATTCAAACGGCCAACATTGTGTATCTTTCAAACCGTCGGTCGTAGCATCAAACCATTTTCTCCAACAACTTTGAATAGCCAGATAAATGCTACTGACAACCTTTTTTTGCACACACAATAGTTTGAACACCACTGACCACTCTGGGGCGAGCAATAGGATGAGTGCAAATATGTATTCTAGTGTTTATCATTAATAATCAGTCAGCTAGGGGACAATTAGAAGTTAGTTTATAAAAGCATAAGGTTGCACATCCACATCCTCTGTAGTAATCTTATTAATAAAAGAACTCTTGCCAACATTAGGGTACCCACAGATCAAAATAGGCTTGGTATTGGGGTCAATAGATGATAACCTTGCCATATGCTACCTCACCTATTCGAGGTCATGTCTTTATATTGTGATTGTCCCATGGAATAGGGAACACACCAATGAATATAAATGTTTGATTCCACGTGATCTTGGATAGGTTGTGACATAGAAATATTTCCTTATATTATATTTATACATTTCTGCATTCATTTCATTACTTTTGTTATTATTATAGTCAAGGAATTGACTGTTATTGAGGACAGTGACTAGCATTTGTAGCACAATCAGCAAGTTAAACATACATTGATAAACATACAAGGATAACTATAAGGCATGGAAAATTTACAAAGCATAAGACATCCACATAAACATAAATTAGTTTACATCAATACACCAAACACATAAATTGCATACCTAAAACATAAAAAATATATATTCATTGGGCATGAAGCCAAATATATATGTCCAATAATGTCATACATTGAATATATTCAATATAGTTAAATTGGCTTCCTCCAAGCCAAATGGATGTACAACATATCACTTATACAATATATTAAAAAGATGTCCAATAATGCCATATAGGCATACAATCCATATCCCTAATCTAGTCCTTTCTCGCTAGGGGAAGAAAAAAAATCCTGAGTTGTCTTCGATTGTCACATCGATGGAGATGCAATGGATGTTGTAGTCATCCAACTGCACTCACTCATCCTCCTCTCTAGACTCTTCTATAGCTCAAGATGATAAAAATTTTTTTAGGATCAATAACTAATATACATCAAAATTGAATTATATAATGACATAAAATTGAATATTCGCTTACTAAGCTAGCAAATAGTCACTATGTTCATCCACCGAAGGTGCATGCTAGCGATCTGGAGTAATAAGTCCCAACAACAATGATTAAAATAATAATTAAAATACATACATGAATATCATTATAAAATTCAATACAAACTATTAAAATAATAATTAAAATTAAGTGATCTCATTCATACCTTACTCAGTGCTTTAGAACTAGCTACTGCTGCAGCTACTCCATGATCCAAAGTATCACGGATAGGAGGAGTCTCTGATGTCAATAACTAAAAATGAAACAAAAAAATTATTATGCAGTTATCAATATTACATATATTTTTTACAACCCTACTAATGAGTAATTGATACCTCTGTGAAGGTTCCACTGCATCTTTCGATGTGCGGTGTCGAAGTCGAAGCTCCAACATTAAACTAGTGCACATGTACATGGAAAATTATAAGATAACCATTCATATAAGAATGTACTAGTGACATGTTAATTATAATGCATTATTGCATATATTCCTATGGACTCAATGGTGACATCACAAAGCCAGGTGAAAGAATGTGATCATCATGCCTCTGGATTTTGATCATAATTTGTCTAGTAATTTATTCATTCATTCATTTATTAATTAAATATAATCAAATAAATCAAATTAACATGCAAATAAAGATACCTCAAGGAAAGTGGCATGATGCCCTTCACTGTCTGTTGTGAATGTCGATGGTCCACTGGTGAACGTCTAATGCACATGCACAATAATTTATGATACAATTATTTATATAATTACATAATAATTAAATATGTTAATTAAAATGTTTTATTCACTACATACTTGTTTAATTGACGACGGTGTGTAGAAGGGGACATGAGGATCATTTCCACTTCCACTACCACCGCCACTAACACTCTTGCCCTGAATTTTCATCATAATAAAAAGATACTAAATTAATTAGTTATTCTTTTATAAATGAAATATGATCAAAGCAATTTAATGAACTTGGAAATATTTACTTGTGTGTCAATGCCAATGTCATATTTAGAAAGCTACCAGTCATCATTCCAGGATCATCTTCCTCTCTCTTGCTAGTACCAAATGCGCACAAGCATCCACATGACTGACAAATATGCCCCCTCGAGGATTGAACATGGTCACTCTCAATGAAAGGAGTGGCACACTGAATGAGAGTTTGTGTTAGAGCACTAATCGTGCCTAGTGTGTTTGCCTCTACATGTTCCTTCACAATGGAAGGAATAGTAACATGATCCCCTATGTTTTTCCAATAGGAACCCTAAGTGCGTTAGGGTCATGATGTGTCCCCACTCGATCAAATGATGACCCCCCTCCTCTACCTTGAGAATCTAGATAGTCAAAATAATTTGGTACCTCCTTCAGTACAAACTTGCAATAGAGTTTCCTCAAGAAATATATAGGAACCTCATGATTGTTACAAGGAGGTGAATCAAAGACCATCCACCATCTCTCCAAATTTTATTTTTTTAATGTCTTCATTTAAGCACCAATGAATTGGTAACCTCCTTGTTGTAGTTCGAAGACTATCTATGTCCCTTGGTTTTTAAATAGCTTGCAAATGTCTTCTTTTGGGATTTTTTTCTTTTTTATGTCCGCATAAGATAATTTATTTGCATAATATTGTTTTTGTTCTTCTCTTTTATCCCGCCATAAATTAATTTTCCCACTAACTGAGCTTACATGGGTCAAGATTGCTTCCAATGATTTTGCAAGTCTTTCCCTTCCAGAATTTGTACTACTAGAATCTTTTAACTCAGTAATTAAATATTCTAATTCTTTTTGCCCTCTTTAAATTTGGTTCATCAGATTTTGTTGTGTTCCAAGAGGAGGTTTTTCGATTGGTTGAGGCAATTGAGGTTCATTTTCTTCATTTGTTTCTTCATTCAGTTCTTCATGAGGAGGAGGGTTTAGTGGAGGGTTTGGTTGAGGGAGATTATTTCTTCCTAGCAATTAAAAAAACTAGATTTTAAAATCTTCATTACACAAATTTAAACAAAAATAAATTTTAACAAAACAAATTGCTACAAAACTAAAATTTTAAAACAAATAAGAGGCATGGGCTGTAAAAACACTTACCTCTTCTTCCGAATCAAACTTGATGATGTCGTGGAGCCATTTGATGGATGAATGAACGAAAACAATGGATTCACAAGCCAAAAGAAGAGTGTGTGCACACTTGGAAAGCCCTTCTTAGTGGCAAACATGGGTTGGAGGAAAGAAAAATGAGCTTTCCAACCCACAACTTTAGCTAAATAAGCTTTTTTCAAAGCACATGCGCGCTATAGGGCACATGCACTTTGAAAAGCACTAAAAAAGTATTTTTCAAAGGGCATACACCCAAGCCTAAGTGTAATGTCCCCACTAGGGGACCCATAAGGAATAAGGTCTTATGACCAAAATTGCAACTAACAAATTTTTTTTTCCTAACATTACATCAATTACTACTTCACATTTGCATTCCTTAAGGTTCCCTTAGTGAATTCATTCACTAACATCTTTACATTACTAATCCAAATTGAATTTCATTTCCTTTCTTTACTTTCACATTTTAGAACTTAAGAGACAGGGTAAGAAAATAACATTTCATTTACAATTATATTCCTTACTTTATATACTAATTTCATTTCTCCTCCCTACACATTGAATAACCATTCCTTACAAATTACATCTTAACCTTAGCATAATAAACATTTTCTTTCATTGCAACAAAGGAGAGATAGAAAAGATAATTTCAACATGACATAATATATTTCCAACTTTGATCTTTCAAATAACAACCCTTGAAACAAAGCCTAAAACTATCCCTCCCAATTACATGGCTTAGCTTTTCAATTACATCTTTCTGATAATAAATCTCATTATAATAACAAGTACATGAATGACCCAATGACATTACAAACATATATTTTCATCTTTCCTTTGAATAATACATAATACAAAATACAAATATCTACATCAATGCATAAATTTGAATGCATCCAAGTCACGAACCATGAATAGGACCTCGAAAGCTTTTTGCCACCCAACCATGTGAAACTGGTGAAGTTCCACCCCCCGTGCTATAGGATAGAACCAAGATACTCATAAGGCCCTAAGAATTCTAAGGTTTCACAAACCCTCACTTGAAAATAAATACAAAATATTACAAGATATCACATTACTAATCACAAGGGTTAGGTTTCTAACATACCTTCTAGGTGAGTATCGTATTGTTCCTTCTACTTTAATTGTTTCAGAAGATAATGAATGTTCATGAATAGTGGCTGCAGTTGAGCAGGAAGAACATCAAACTGTTGCTGTAGATTCTGACACAACACTATGGCACAACAGACTCGGGCACATGAGTGAAAAAGGTATGAAATTAATTCATTCAAAGAAAGTTTTACCTGGTCTGAAATGTGTCAATATGGATTTATGTGAAAGTTGTGTTTATGGAAAACAAAAGAGAGTTAGTTTTGTGAAGAGTGGGAAGGAAAAGAAAAATGAGAGATTAGAGCTTGTGCATACAGATGTATGGGGACCAGCTCAGGTATCTTCCCTTGGTGGCTCTCTGTATTATGTTACATTTATAGATGATACAACAAGAAAAGTATGGATTTATTTCCTTAGACAGAAATCTGATGTATTTCAAACTTTTAAGAAATGGAAATGCTTGGTTGAGAATGAGACTGGTAAAAAGTTAAAATGTCTCAGATCTGATAATGGTGGTGAGTATTGCAGCATAGAATTTGAAGAATATTGTTCCTCTAATGGTATTCATAGGTAGAAAACTGTACCAAGGACTCCACAAGAAAATGGAGTGGCTGAACGCATGAACAGGACAATAATGGAGCATGCAAGGAGTATGAGGTTGCATGCTAGGCTGCCCAAAAATATGTGGGTAGAGGCAGTGAACACTGCTATTTATTTAATCAATAGAGGCACCTCTACTCCTTTGGACTGTGGTATTCCAGAGGAAGCATGGAGTGGTAAGAAGGTGAGTTATTCTTTTCTCAAAACCTTTGGTTGTGAAGCTTTTGCACTTATAGATTCTGAAAATAGAACCAAGCTGGAAGCTAAGTCAAAGAAATGTGTATTTTTTGGGTATGGCATTGATGAATTTGGTTATAGGCTTTGGGATTTTGAAAATCATAAAATTGTAAGAAGCAGGGATGTCATATTCAATGAGAAAGTATTGTACAAAGATCTGTTGCTGCAGCATGAGAAGAAAGAAAATGACTATGTAGTACTGGATGATACTCCACAAGTTCATGTTCCAGTAGTTCCTTATGCTCCGCAACAATAGCAACAACAAATACCACACACCCCAGTGAGTGTTAGACGGTCAACAAGGCTAAGTAGACCTCCGGAAAGATTTTCTCTATCTTTGTATTCTATTTTGTTAACAGATGCTGGTGAACCTGAATGTTATAATGAAGCTCTGCAGGTGGATACAAAGCTTCAGTGGGAGTCTGCAATGACAGATGAAATGGACTCTTTGCTGAAAAATCAGACATGGGATTTATGTAAGTTACCTGCAGGTAAAAGGGCTTTACAGAATAAATGGGTTTACAGGATAAAAGAAGAGGATGGAGGTACGAAAAGATTTAAAGCTAGATTAGTCGTAAAAGGATTTGCACAGAAACATGGTATTGATTTTGATGAGATATTTTCTCCAGTTGTTAAAATGACTTCTATTCGTACTATTTTAAGTATTGTGGCTACTGAAGATTTGCATTTAGAGCAGCTTGATGTTAAAACAACCTTTCTTCATGGTGATTTGGATGAAGAAATATATATGGTTCAGCCACAAGGATTTGAGGTCAAGGGTAAGGAGAATTTGGTGTGCAGATTGCAGAAAAGTTTATATGGCTTGAAGCAAGCACCTCGGCAATGGTATATTAAATTTGACACTTTTATGAATGGGCATGGATATAGTCGGTGTCATTCTAACCATTGTGTTTATTTTAAGAGGTTGGATGATGACAGCTACATTATTTTATGTTTATATGTTGATGATATGCTTGTAGCTGGGTCTAACATGAATCACATTAAGGGGTTGAAACAACAGTTAGAAAAATCTTTTCCTATGAAGGATTTGGGGGCAGAAAAACAAATCCTTGGTATGAAAATTTGTAGAAATAGGAAAAATAGGAAATTGTCTCTATCTCAGGCTGATTATATTGAGAAGGTGTTGCAACGTTTCTCTATGGAAAATGCCAAAGCTTTCAGCACACCTTTGCCTGGTCATTTGAAATTGACTAAGGATATGTGTCCCAAGACACTAGAAGAAGAGACTAAAATGTCTAAGGTACCTTATGCTTCAGCTGTAGGGAGCTTAATGTATGCTATGGTATGTACTAGGCCAGATATTGTACACGCAGTGGGAGTCGTTAGCCGTTATATGAGTAACCCTGGTATTGAGCATTGGAATGCAGTCAAATGGATTCTCAGATATTTGAGAGGCACATCTCGTAAGTGTTTACACTTTGGGGGTTCTACTACTACTGTACAAGGCTATGTTGACTCAGATTTGGCAGGAGATATAGATAGTAGGTGGAGTACTACAGGTTATATATTTACTATTGGTGGGACAACAGTGAGTTGGATTTCTCGACTAAAAAAGGTGGTTGCTTTATCCACTACAGAGGCAGAGTATGTTGCTGCTATAGAGGTAGCCAAGGAGATGATATGGCTTCAATTCTTCATGGAAGAATTGGGACATCTACAAAAGGATAATTTTCTACATACAGATAGCCAAAGTGCCATTCATCTTGCAAAGAATTCTGCTTTGCACTCAAAGACAAAACACATACAGTTGCGGTACCATTTCATTCGATCAGTTTTGGATGATGGACAGTTAAGGCTAGAAAAGATTCATACCGATGATAATCCAGCAGATATGTTTACAAAGGTAGTAACAAGGGAGAAGTTGAACTCATGTTCAGCTTTAGTTGGTCTTCTAAACTAAACAAAATAAAGGAATAGCTGAGTCCAAGGTGGTTCAATCCAGTGGGAGCCTCATGTGGGTAGCGGTATTGCTACAGGATCAGTCTCCAAGTGGGAGGTTTTTTAGTATAGTGTGGATACTAATCAGTCACCAAGTGGGAGATTGTTAGCTTGTGGTGACTAATCAGGAAAGTACTATCCAGGAAAGTACTGTACACTTGTGGTGACTAAATTTTTTTGAGGCCGACTACTTTTCAGTTATTTGGGCCGACTACTTATAACTCATTCTAACCCTAAAGCGGGAAAATATTGTATAATATGGCTTAGGGTTAGGGATTTTCATTATGCATGATTTTAGTACTTGCGGCAGAATTGGGCTGTAAGGGATTATAGATTGTAATCAGGTTGTAATCACTGGATAATAATAATATTGGACTTGCTGTTGGTGGACGTAGCCCAGGGATTGGGTGAACCATGTTAAATCTGTGTGTCTTGTGTTCTATTCTATGTGGTTTATTATTTTCTGATATTAGTTATATTTGCACATAATTGTTATTTTTGCCTTGTTAATCCTAACAACCACTTTGAATTGACTGACGTCATCTTCATTTTCAGTATCCTCAAGGTCTTCTTTACCACTTATCAGTCTTCTCCTTTTCTTTGGTGCCTCAACTTCAACCTTGGATCCTTTCTTTGCATATGTCTTTGTCGGTGAAGCTGCCTTTCATTTTATTACCTTCTCTACTTCCTTCTTTTGTGGTGGTGAAGCTGCAGTTGATGATCTTGTTCATGCACCTATCTATACTGGTAACTATCTCTTCTTTGGAGCTATAGGAGGAGGAACTAGTGTAGCTTCTTGTTCTTCATCAGATTCAGTTTCCTCACTATCATACACCTTCTCAGCCAACATTAATTGACCTTCAATTTCCTGTTCAACTAGTGTCTCTTCAGATGAGTCAGAGACATCTCCAAATTTAGCTATTAAGTCTTTCTTCATCTTCTTTTCCATCCTACACATTTTATTAATGGCCAATCCTATCAAGATTCTTGACTTAGCTTCTTCATAGGTTCCAAACCTAGTGGCCTTGGGGTCTTTTTGTAGTGCTAGTAGTGCTTCAATAGATTTCAAAGTGAAATCATAGTTCGTTTCATATCCCATAGGTGCTAGCCATTTAATTCTAGGTTCAACTACTCTTATCATGGAATGATCTGTGTCTACTAGAAAAAAATATCTGTCTCAAATTTCTTAACTAATTCCCATGGAATTCTACTTCGTTGATTCATCCTAGTCTGAAATTATTTAAAGTACTCATTAAAATGTTTATTCTAATCATCTCCTAACTTGTTCATCTTCTCGATAATTTGTATAGTTATCGGTTTATCTGCTGTCCAATTTACTTTACCGATGCCAGGGAAATACTTGTGTAGATACAAGAATAAACAAACAAGGAGTGAACCAAACTAACATGTGTTTGACTTTTTTTACCTTATGGTCTTCATGTTTTCTTGTAATTGGTTTAGAAATATCTCTACAAGATCAATCTGGTGATCTTTCTTCACAATTTTATGTGCCATGTTGACTGTGTTACAGGGTACACTTTAATTTGCTTGATTGAAATATTTTGTACCTGATCACATGTGCCACAAATTTTACTATTGGGTCTTTAATAGATGAAATCTTTAATGCTCGACTATCCCATGCAGCTCTAGTGTTCTTCTCAACATCAGGTTGGGAAGAGCTTCAAAAATGCTTTGCCTTGTCAGTTGTAGGTTAGCCAGTAACCCTACTAATCATTTTCTTTGTGACCTCTACTGGTTTATCCAACCAGAATTTTCCATCATGATATTGACTCAATACAATCCTTATCCAGTCTATTTTGAATGATTGTAGAAAGTTTATGGTGCATGATAACCCTGATTTCTCAATCTATTCAAATCTTGTTTTCAGTTTTCCATCAATGCCACACAATTGTTGATATGCCACAATAGTCTCAAAATCTCCTACTTCTCCAATCTTGCAATGAATGTATGACCACACTTCTTCTATTAATAAAACCCTATCTAGGATGCTTGAAAAAGTGCCCATTGAATCCGTTTGTGATGCAATCTTGGGGTGTTGTTTTTACTTAGGTTCATCAAAGTTCTCTCTAACAATTAGATTTACTTCT
The DNA here is from genome assembly GCA_027943335.1 of Chamaecyparis obtusa. Taxonomy (NCBI): domain Eukaryota; kingdom Viridiplantae; phylum Streptophyta; class Pinopsida; order Cupressales; family Cupressaceae; genus Chamaecyparis; species Chamaecyparis obtusa. The sequence continues at coordinate 226,574 of BSBK01007049.1, forward strand.
TCCTCAACGCTGTGTGATTTTCTTGCAGACAATGTAGATGCCATAAATTGATTTAGGATTTCGGCAAGCAGCAAGTTAATAAAGTGTTCGGTAGCAAATGTACTTACTCAGAATCATCAAAGAGTGATGTCAGTTTGATCTACAATAGCCTTGAATCCTTTTGAAAATCCTTTTAGCTTGAACTCTTTTCTGTGAAATCTTCACTCTTCGAGATCGCAATGAAAAAAATAAACTTTTCTTCATGTATTTATAGACTTTTTGATATTCCCACTCAAACTTTTGTGCATTAAATGCTTGACCTACTTTTTGTTCATAATAGCTATCAGCTCGGTAACAACTATAAACTTTTATCTACTCAGTTAACACACAATTTCTTCATCGGTTGATATGTGTGCTCGATTAACCTTGAATAGTGATTACCGACGGGTAACCAACTCTCGGTCTTACATTTACCGATTATGTAACTTTGCTAGCTCTTAACATATAAACCACAATGCATCTCTTTTCATGCATATTTGGTATGTTCTCATCATATATAAGGAACTGTATGTAAAATGTGATCATTTTGAAATATCAGCTCCATACATACCTATATCACCTTAAGTGGAGGTATTGATGTCACCCAATCCAGTGGATGAGGTTTCACCGACAACATTACTTGACTCAGCATTCTCATTAGATGCCTTCTTCCACACAGTGTTCCTTATCTTCATGATATCTACAATAGTGTATCCACTCTCAAATACATGATTTTCCTTTGGTGCTTGGTCTCTGTAGTCTTTGCTCAAATGACCGACTTTATGATAGTGCATACATACTTCTCAATTGTCCAACCCATCTTTTCCTGTTACAATTCACTGCAATGTGCCCATATCTACCACATGCAACATAGTTAGCCCATGTGTTATAATCCCAAACATAAGAGTTACCTTGTTTCTTCGGTTGATACAACTTGCGTTGTGTTTTCTGCTTAGGATTCCATACTTGTTTCATCTTAGCCTTACACTTCTGTGTACATGTTTATTATAAGTATAAAATATTTTCTCCATAGTAGTATTGTTAGCAATATCATTCAATTTAGCTCTACACTCATAAGCTTGGTGTCCAAACTTACCACAATAATAACAATATCCATTGAATTTAGGAGTGACAAGAGGTTTACCTTGTTCTTTGCTTCTACACACATTAGATGTATGTCCCAGTTGGCCATAGTGATAACATGTCAACGCTTTAGGTCTTTGACTTTGATTGTTGTTGACTTTTTTAGCTTGATCTGATGAATCTCCTTCGCTGGTATAGCCTATCCTAGCTCTACTCCCAAATCTTCTTTGATTAATCATAAAGTAATCAGTCTTCTTTGAACTATCCTTAGCCAATTTCTTCATTTCATTGTGTTGCTACTGATTTTTCACCTCATTTCTTAGCTTTTCATTCTCATCTTTGAGTCTTGCAACTTCTTCAAGGTTTCTTGACAATTCTCCATTTACTCGATTGACCTCTTGATTCACAGTCATCATTTGATTAGATACTTGAAAATGGTGATCAGTGAGTCTTTGTATTTCACTTTCTTTTTCTTGAAGTTGTTTAGTCATTTATCTTCGGTCATCAATGGCCAGATTCCTTTCTTGCTCGGCTTGTCTAGCATTTTTCATTGTCTCTAGCATTCTCACCATCTGAGATTCTTGACCGATTTGTAGTGCTTTGACTTGTTCGGTTAAATGTTGATTCTTTTCCAAAAAATTAGAGATTATGCTTTCAGATCCATCAAAAATACTTCCAAAACTAGATCCAACATGATCAAATATATCATCAATTGCTTCTTCATGATAATCGATCTCATTTTGCATAATAGCCAAGTTCTTCCTTTCAACCAGTAATTTCTTCAATCCTTCCTTGGATTGCTTGTACTATTCAATAAACATCTACATCTGAATCTTCTAATTCTCAATAGTTTTTTCTAAGTTATACCTCTCCATGACTTAGATCTTTACCCTTCAGTGGTTAAATTGTTCAATAAGAGAACTAAGCTCTGATACCAATTGGTTGAATAAGGAGAGATAGGTACTAAGAGGGGAGGGGTGAATCAGTGCCCACAATACTTTAACTCACTAACCTTTCAGATCTACCACAATAAACAGTGATAACCTTCCTAAATAACTTTCATCTAACACATGCATCATTCATCCATTCAACTTATGAAAGTAAATAGCATGAAATCAACAATATGACAATCACATAACACAAGTATTTTGGTAACACAGAAACCCTTGTTAGAAGGTAAAAACTGCGGTGGGGATAACACCCACAAATTCTTCACTACTGTAGATAGAAAAGGTTTTCCTATTAGGGCTACAAGTTTTGATCACTTCTAGTGATCTTACCTTGTTAGGAGTAACATATTATATTAGCTAGATCTACCTAGTTAGAGGATTTTAACAATACTAATGAAGTGTGCGCTCAGTTAAGAGATTTACATAAGACTGTCAAGTCTACTTTGTTAAGAGATTTAGCCAAAAACTCTATTATAATTGTTAGAAAGCAATACGAAAGTATTTTCTAATGAAAAATTGATTTTCTGATATAGATCTATAAACTACTAACAAAATATCACCTTTACTGTGATGTATCTCTGCTCTAAACTACTCGGTTAGCCTACTTTGATTCTGCTTAATCTAATAAACTTCTAAATACTAATCTACTCTGTCAACTGATAGACTTGAAGTTAGGCAAGTGCTTCAAGTGCTCTATAGTTCATACATTATTTCTTAACACAAATGATGCAAACATACATTTATATAGCATACTACTTTATGCTGCTTAACAAAATTAGGTTACACATCTTAGACAAAACCCTAAGATCTACAGTGTAGAAAAATGACCTAGATCGAACTATTACATAAGATATACATTGCATTTAATGAGTATCTTGACAATAAATATTCCTCGATCTATGTAAAATGTTTTATGATTTTTTGTAACCATTTGCATAGAAGAATGTGTCATTCCTGATTACTATGCCATTTCCTATGATCATCAGTAAACATTGTATAAAATGCTTGGTGTTTACTAGTGCATGGTGTTTACTATTTCTTGGTGTTGGTGTCTTCTGGTGCTCGGTAAACTATCTGGTGCTTGGTGTATATGCTTTACCGACTAGTTTGTTTTTCTTCTAGTTACCAACTAGCTCAATTTAAGTAATCGACTGATATTGTAGATAACCTTTGATACTAATGACAACCTTTAATGCTCAATAGAGATAACACATAACATGGTACAACCACCAACCTTTCCTTAAGCTAAGAAAATGGAGGATTTGTAGAGGAGCAATTTACTTCCCTTCCTAGCTTTTTCCTTCACTTCTCCAAAACCCCTAGAATTTCTCAAGTCCCTTCCTCTCTAATCCTAAAAGACTCTAAAACATTTCTCCATCCTACTCTCATCCCAAGGTAAGTTAGGTGTCTTGGTTCTAGCTCACAAACCACTTGTCCTTTGCTATGAAAAGGTAAGTATTTTTAGACATGGGGAAGAGTATTATCCTAGAAGACATGACCAAATTCATTATTACTAAAGATGACCCACTAAGAGAGACAATATGGAATGTAATACCTCTCCTATGGTGATACTTGGACTTTTCTGATTTGGACATTTATTATGGTCAGGACTATACATTTGCATTTATATTTTGTGGATGATGATATGATGGATATGCTCATTTATGGTTATTATTTATATGCTTATGAGATTAGAAAACCATCTATTTTATATATGTTTCATGGATCTAACCCAAGGATTTGAATCTAACCATTATCATGATGTTTTATGTTTCATGGACATGTGTCTGATGTGTTTTCATGACTCAGGACGAAGTCATAGTTACTCACTTAGTTGAGGTCCACACGATGTATCGATCCTGGTCATCTGCTTGCATATATCTAATTTGTATATCCATATGTATATGTATCTCTTCTTGGTGATGCAGGATTGCAGGTATCGGGTATCATCTCCACCTGGCTTCACAGGTCTGAGCGATCCCTCAAAATCCTTGATCATTGTTGTTGTACGGAGATATCACCAGGTTCCACAGGAAGAAACTTCACCTTTGATCCTTTTATCCTTAGGTGGGAAGTACCGAGTCAGTCCCTTGTGTGAATGTATTAGGTGATCTCTCAGTTTATTGGTTTTGTGGATCTTGTAGTTAGCTTCTTGTCTTTTGTATTCATTGTGAATGAAGTTTTGAGTATAGTAGTTCTAGTTGTCTTTATGGTACGTTCAATTTTATTAGTAGATTATTGATGTGAATTTGAGGGTATGATTTAGTAATTTTATCTTTATTATTGGCTACTTATGTGCTAGCAGATCTTGTTAGGAACGAGTTAGTATGTGATTGAAATATGTGATTTTAATATCAATAATAATAAAGAATTTTATGGTATTATCTTTATAATATCCATAGTAACAAAATGTCTATGGCAATAAAAATAATAAATATTTTAATAATAGTGGTATGTTTCACCTTGTATATATATCACTATTGCAATAATATTTATAATAATAATAATAATATATGTACACATAGGCATATGGGTGCACACATATGCATATGCATACATATATTTATATAATTATTGGTGAGTAAGTAATTATTACATTCTATTAATGAATAATTAGATTAGTTAAATGATATGGTTGTAAATAATAATTATTATTATTAACTTCTGTAAAGTAAAGGAAACATAAATTTGTTTACGGTAATAGATAGGTATAGTTATATCTTTTCCAGAAAAGGCTTTAATAATATTATTTAAGCTTAACAATTAATAGATGGATGGTTGGGATGGTTGCACCACTTGGATTACCTATTTAACCACCTCCTCCATTCTATATATAGGAAAGATTTCCTGTGTGAAGGGAGTTGGGGGTTTTGGAGAGGAAATCTTATTTAAGGAGAGGCTTAAATTTTAATAGGATATTTCTATAGTTTAGAGAAGAGGGACTATTGATTTCTCTGAGAGGAGGTGAAAGGATTTGGAGCTTACCTACAGGAGAAATTTGAAGAAGAGCCTGGAGTTGATTGCCAGAGGAGTATTTTTCTAGGAGGATATTTGCTGGAAATTTTGCTGAGAGTCTCCGACCAAGGGATAGATGATTCTCTGCAGAACCCCAGGTAGGGTCTAACCTGGGAAGAATCTCCATTCTTTCCATGACTATGATTGTGTATATGAATGATCTATTACTCAATGAGATTATGATTGTTTATCTTTTTTGTTTAGAATCGGGAACTATATATATATGTTTTATTTTCTGTGCATTTGAAATGTGTTTGTGGAAAGTTATTTTAAAAATGTTTGTATACTATGGTGAAACCTCCTTGGGAGGGTAGAAGTGGTTTTGATCTTGTAGGATAGTGTATTTTACTATCATTGGATGTATTATGAATGCTTCTAGATTTTAGAACTTCTGTTGCAACCTTACTGTTTCATGTCTATTTATGTGCCACCTTTCTTTTCCCAGATCTAGAATATATTTTTTAGATAGATAGGGAGGATTGATGGGCCATTTTTGAAGGGAAATTGGGAGATCTCAAATGGGTCATGCTCATATTAGGCAACCTTAGTCCCCATAATGCCCAGTTTTACCTGCAAGACAAAGTTGACAGTCATTCTCTGCAGTTCCTGTCGGTTCAGTGTGTTAACCGAGCTAGGTCGGTAATGTGTCAGCCGAGCTAGGTTGGTAATGTGTTAACCAAGCTAGGTCAGTAATGTGTCAACCGAGATAGGTCAGTAATGTGTCAACCGAGCTAGGTCGGTAGTGTGTTAACCGAGCTAGGTCGGCAGTGTGCTAACCGAGCCAGGTCAGTTTAGTGTTAACCGAGCCAGGTCGGTAGTGTGTCAACCAAACAATACTATGTCAACCGACCAGTCCAGTATAAACTAACAGAGCTAGTATAAACTGAGGAAAATAGGATTCAGACTTTATACAATTATACAGGGTTTAGGTACTTTAAGTTATACTTGTATAAAGGGTTTAGGTACCTTCTGAGATGTTTGGGATGGATTTCAGATTCATAGGAGTTAAGATGCAAATTATAATTTTGAGATTTCTTAAAATTTAGACTTAGTCAAATTTCAGGCACAGGAGACATTTTCCTAGATTTTTGGAATAAGCTATGGAATGTTGTTTCAATGCATGTGGGAAGTTTTATATTGTGTTTTGGCATATGAAACTTTGTGTAAACTATAAATATGTTCATTTCTTGTTGTGTTGGAATTATATGAAGTGTTTTTTACTACATGTATGATGTAATTATGATATGTGGGCTAAGGGTAGAAAACCTAACGACACCTAGTGAGTGGCTCTCAGTGCGGGGCTGGGGCCCTAAGTGGCTAGAACCAGGATAACGGGCTGAAGAGTTATTTAACAAGTGAAAACTTGAATTAAACTTATGGGAATGGGTTAAAACATTAAAAATATTAAATGTGCCTTGCCCATGCCATTAGTGCTAGTAAAGGCTATGGATGGGAGTGGGAGAAGGTACCTATGCGTAGGTATGATCGAATGGCACTTGTCTGTATGAAAGGCATTCGATCCCGCATGTGCCTACTTGGGGGCCAGGGCCTGAAGTGGCTAGTACCAAGACAACCCAAGGAGTGAGGGCTATGCGATGACACTCACTTAGGTTGTTGCTTAGAGTTTCTACCAAGCCTTAGAGTCTTTTTGGGGAAAGATTTATACTTTGATCATCTTTTATTTGCTATTTGGGAAAGGTTACCCAACCCTAGGTTTGGCCTAGCTATTCCTTCTTTGTGGACCTTGGTGTTTATCTCCTAGCACGGGGGAGTGGGCCTTTTAGGTATCCACATGGTTGGGTGGTAAATATTTTATCGAGGTATCTCTTGTGGATGTAGTGTTTGAAGATTCATGTTTGCTTATGTACCAGTTTAAAGGATGAAGGCTTTGTAATTATATCTCTTGATGTAAAATTATTGTTACATCCCATGAGGAGTTGAATGTAATCATTGATGTAATTCAAAATGATGTATTTGGAATGGGTAGATTTAGGAAAAAGGGAAAGGGAGATGTGAACTTTATGTTTAAGATGTATATTGGAAAAGAAAAGGATTTTGTAACATTCCAAATTATGTAACATGCTTTCATTACTTGTTGTTTAAGTGAAGCTATTGAAAAATCAAATGTAGTATATTTGTAATGTATCAAATGTGTTGGATAAATTTTAAAAAGTTATATTTTTCATAAAGGATACTTAGGAATATAGATGATTTTTAAATGGAAAGTTGAAATGAAAATATTTTGTATTTTTTAAAGATATGATGCAGTTTGCTTTGAGAAATAAATCTTGTTGTTAGTTTACTTAATGGATTTGAATGAATCATGCATTTAAATGAAAAGGGAACCTTGGGAGGAATCTAAGTTTAAGTTTGGTTCACATAATTCTTTTAAAAGTTCAAAATTTTTCATAAATTATTACTTAGGTTTTTCTTTAACAAAGAGAATCTTTGTTCTCTTCCTTGGTTCCCTTGCAGGGCATGACATGGAAGCCTAGGGAAGTGAAAAGGGTAAACATTGGCCCCCTAACCCATGCACATGCCTTGGGGCACTAAAAACCAACTGTAACTACACCATAAGGCTCCATATAACCCTTCCAAAACCTAAGTTAAGTTTACATCTGAAAATGGGAAATGATGACAGAAACCTTAGTTTCCCAAACCACTTACCTTGCCTAGGGATTTACATGATGACTAAAGGGTAAGGTAGGGTCCCACATTCCACTAAGGCATGCCAACACTCTACACAAGTGTCAAGTGCAACCTCACAAAATAAGTACACATTACATTACACACTTGGCATGCTTGGTGGATAATTTACATTTACATTTACACAAAATGAATTTACAACTAATAATGCATTTACAAGAATTTACAACATCATTCATACATGCATCACATTTATGAAATAATATCATGTAACAATAAGGTTGTTCTCTTCTTAGATTCGACCTTGGTTTAATACTGATTTCACATAGATCCATTCTTGTTTCCCCAAATTTACAACTATGGTCACAATCTTGCACACTCGATTCAGATGTCAGTATAGCATGAAATCATTGCATATATAATCATATTGAAAATGAAATAGGATCTATGAAACATATAAATTCAATACATAGAGAACTGCATTTCATGATTCATCATAAATTTTATCCTCATAATACCTTGATTCTATTACATCGAAATGTAAATTCAATTTGCACATAAACAAGTAACCCTAAGTTAATCATTGAATCATTACACTATCAACATTTACACTAATAAATTTTAGAATTTAGAATTCATATATCATAAGGTAAGCAATGAAACTAATACAAGCATGTAAAGAGTACGACTAACATATTCATCATATAAATCTGGAAAAATCATCTCATAATGTCCTAATGGTAGGAAGTCATAATCCCAAACTAGGTCTAATGTATCATCAAGATAAACCAAGTGTCAAAACAACTATCAAGCTAAGATGGGTCGGGGTAGGACCTCACATCCCCCCCCCAAAGCATGAACTTCCTCCCAGAGTTCATCGAAATAGATGGGGTTACTGAGCTCTCAAGCATGTCATAATATATACTAAAAAGAGTTCGAAGATGAGAAAAGGTTCTATACTCCTTAATTAAAATTTATTTTAAAGGAACTCTAATGTTTATATCAATAATGAATTAATTTTTTCAAGTGTACTGAATATTTCAACATAATTATAGATTAAGTTTGTAATGCTATTTTTATGTTGGCTAGTATACTGGCCATATATATTGGCCGCATAAAAAATAACATTGTCAAGTTTTAAAATTAATGAACTAGTTTTAAGTTAATGTAATGCCCAAAATCACAGACATAATTTCCAAAGCTATTTTCTTAATGCCATAACAAGTAACACCCCATTTTACATTAAGGTCTTTTAAAAGAAATTAAACAATTTAAGTGATCAAAGTGTAGAATAAAGATCCCTTTATGATAATTAATATTTTTCCCTAGAAATTTTTAAAAGAAATTAACTAATTTCCTTTAAATCCCAATTATTAAAAGGGGATATTAATGTCAGTAATTGTTTAATAATCAAATAAAACATTCTGTAATTCAAAATAAATCAATTTGTGTGTCCATTCCTAATCCTCAATTCTTAATAAATTTATAAATTAATGAAAGATTATCTCAAAATAAATTAATCATCATGAACTTTAATTTACATTAATAATGTCTTATAAGGAAAAATTTAATATAATATATTTAATACCAAATCAAGATAACATTTCAAATTTAAATTTCTTTAAAACTAAATTTTACTAAATGGAATAAGACAATGCACTAATAAATTTCTAAATTTAAATGGGATAAAAATCAAGATAATATTTCTATCTTAATTTCTTAAAACTAAACTTACTAAAAAGAATAAGACAATAGAATAATAATACATTTCTAAAATCAAATGGGATAAAAATCAAGATTAGATTTCTAATTTAGATTTTTAAAACTAAATTTATTAAAAAGAATAAGAAAATAGAATAATAATAAATTTCTAAATTCAAATGGGAGAAAAATCAAGATAATATTTTTAATTTAATTTCTTAAAACTAAATTTACTAAGAAGAATAAGACGATGGAATAATTTAATTATTTACTAAGAAGAATAAGACGATGGAATAATTTAATTATTTAACCTATCACTAACTCCTTAATTCCATCTATTAGTTTGGACAGCTAATTTTTTATTAATAATTAAACAATTAAATTCCCAACTATTAATAAATTTGACTTCCAAGGTCTTACATACTTCTTTATCGAAATATGTGGAAGCTCAAATACAATAAAATAAGTCATCAAAATATTAAATATAAAATAACAATAAAGACCTAAGTCCACTAAGTTTATTCCTCTTTTACATCTAAACTTATATTTATCTTAGAACTAGGTAGCATGGATAATCAAATTTAATTCATCATTTTCTATGTTTCAAGGGTTAAAATTTTAAATAAATAAATTAATTTTAGTACAAATTGAATCATTCCTATATTATTAATGATTCTTTACGTTTAAAAAAAATACTATGACTTAACAATAATTAAAGGATTTAGTACAACAAGTACTAGATCATAATTTAAAGAAAAAATTTTAAATTTCCTTTAACCAATATTATTAAACTAATATAACAATTATATTAAACAACATAAACTTTATAAATTAAAATTTCTAGAATGGTTCATTAATAAATGTTTTTTTTAAAATAGAACTAACACAAATTGAAGTTATTAAATCGACTAACATAATTTCCTATTAATGCAAATTCCAAGTACATTCATTTAATAAATATATATTTGAAAAGAAATTCTAAAGTATTACTAAGAATTAATTACGGAGATAATACTCAATACCTAGAAACAAATATTTCATAACTTAAATAATAATAATGTGAGGGCACAAATACAAAAGGGAATAATGGTGCAAAATAATAAATAGATAACAATTAAGGAAAAACACTTTGGCCCCCCAAACCCTAATCCAAAATTAGGGTTGGGGCCTCTTTAAAACATGAGAGAACCCTAATTTTCTTTTCATTTGTTCATTGCAGGGTTAGAGGAGCATGGTCTAGAGTGGGAGATTTATCTTTGTGTTCTCTCATGAGAAGAGATATGTATATACACACCTATTTTCTTATGAGGAAAATAATGTGTGAATCTACAAGGGCTAAATCAACATGCTACTTATGAGCTTATGAAGATCTCTAAGATCTTCTCCAACATCGATCTTATTTTCTTCTTCTAAATGCCTAGAGGGCCTAGGATTTTGTATATTAATGTTTTAGATCTATTTCAATGGATTAGATCCATTTTATTTATTTTTATATGCAATGTTTTTCTTTTGCA